>CACSLK010007779.1:8400679-8426683 GCA_902706635.1 Striga hermonthica | reverse complement strand
CATGGTGGGTTTTGGTCTTCACACTTGCCCACCCCGAGGAATGTTCTAAACAGGAGGTCTTCGACCAGCCTGCCCACCCCAAGGAATGTTCTAAACAAGCGACCACCCACCCCGAGGGCCTTATTCATGGTGGGTTTTGGTCTTCACACTTGCCCACCCGAGGAATGTTTTAAACAGGAGGTCTTCGACCAGCCTGCCCACCCCAAGGAATGTTCTAAACAAGCGACCTCCAAACCAGACTATACCACATACATCATGTCATCCAAATTACACCAACATTCCAAGCATAAGAAAATGTGAAATAAAGCGAGTAAAATCAGGAAAATCATTGCATTTCGTTGACTTTTAACAAACTTTGCAATACACATCATTGTTCGAACTTTCCCGGCTTCTAAAGAAGAAACAAAAATTTTTAGACATAATATTTTTTCAGATTAGCTATGTTCCATGACCTGGCAAGTGATCGACCTTCGGCATCCTTGAGTGAGTACGCTCCTCCTGCGTGCACTCGCTCGACCAGGTATGGTCCTTCCCAATTTGGCTCCAGCTTTCCCATATGCTTGAGTACATCGACACGTTTCCACACCAGGTCACCGACCTGGAGTCTGCGAATTTTTACCTTTTTGTCATGAGCTGCTCGCATCCTCTGCTTGTACGCCTCCACCCTAATTGCGGCTTTCCCACGCAACTCCTCGATAGTATCTAAGGCTGCTATCATCAGGTCCTCGTTTTGTTCAACATCATACGTGCTCGACCTCTGGGAAGATAACTCGATCTCGACCGGCAACAATGCTTCCATTCCATAAGTTAAACTGAACGGGGTCTCTCCTGTAGTCGACCTTGGAGTTGTGCGATATGCCCAAAGTACAGAGCTCAGCTCATCGACCCATGCCCCCGAGGCCTTCTCCAACCTTGTCTTCAGCCCATTCAGTATAATTCGATTAGTTACCTCGACCTGGCCGTTAGCTTGCGGATGCGCCACGGAGGCAAAGTGTTGCTCAATTTTCATATTTTCACACCATGCTCGAATCCGCTTCCCATTGAACTGGGTGCCGTTATCGGAAATCAACACTTTGGGCACGCCAAACAGACAGCAAATGTTATCGTATATGAATTTAATCACTCTCTCCTCTGTAATCTTTGCTAAGGGCTCGGCCTCCACCCACTTCGTGAAATAATCGACCGCCACTATTAAGAACTTTCTCTGCCCGGTCCCCTGAGGCATCGGCCCCACCAGGTCGATACCCCACTGGGCGAATGGTATAGGAGCACTCATCGTCGTCATGGCTTCGGCCGGTTGGTGGATAAGGGGGCCGTGCTTTTGGCATTGCAAACACTTTTTCACCATCGTCTTCGCATCTTCTCTCATTGTTGGCCAAAAATATCCTGCCCTCAAAATTTTCGCGACCAGGGCTCCCGACTTACTATGGTCACTGCAGCATCCTTCGTGCATCTCCTTCAGCACGTATCGACCCTCTTCCTTAGTAACACAACGCAGATGTGGTCCTCCATAAGATCGCTTGTAAAGAATGCCTCCATGCTCGAAAAACCTCCTCACCACCTTTATCGCTCGTCCCCTCAGCTCCTCCAAGATAGGGGCCCTCCAATCCTCCACCTCTTCGATCTCCGCCACTTCTGCTTCGATCACACTCTTTTCAAGATTCAACAGAGTGACACTTCTACTCTTGCAATCAACCAAGCTCTGAGCAATCTTCGACAATAGGTCTGCTCGACCATTCTCTCCTCGAGGAATCTGTATTAGCTCGAACGAGTCAACTCCTCTTTCAGCTTCTTCATTTCATCCACATATTTCTGCATCCGATCCTCTTTGACTTCAAAACCTTCTTGAAACTGCCCAACCACCAGTTGAGAATCGGAATGCACTAGCAACTTTCGAGCTCCCCCTGCTTTGGCTAGACTCAATCCCTTAATCACCGCCTCGTACTCAGCTTCATTATTGGATATCTTGAACCCCACTTTAACCGCGAATTCCAAATAATCCCCCTTGGGAGAGACAAGAACAATTCCCAATCCTGCTCCGCTTCGGGCCACAGATCCATCTACAAACAACTGCCATAATCCCTCTGACTCCTCTTCGACTTTCGTGCCTTTCTGGATAAAATCAGCCAACACCTGTGCCTTTATGGCTCTCCTCGGCTCGTACATCAGAGAATACTCGCTCAGTTCAACCGCCCACTTCACCAATTGACCAGAGACCGATGGCCGACCCAGTGTTTCTCCCAACGGCATATTCGTTCGCACCTTCACCTTATGATTCAAGAAATACGGTCTTCACTTGCGAGCAGTTACAACTACAGCTAAAGCACACTTCTCGATCTCCGAATACCTTGTCTCAACCCCCTGCATCACTCTACTCACATAATAGATAGGGAATTGTGCTATTCCTTCCTCTCGCAACAGCACCGAACTTACGACCCTCTCTCCAATAGAAATGTATAGCACCAACTCTTCGCCCTGTATGGGCTTAGCCAACAATGGAAGGTTGGCCAGCACTCCTCGCAACTCCTCAAATGCCTTCCGTGCTTCTTCCGTCCATTGGAATTTCACACTCTTCTTCATCGTTTTGAATAATGGGCCACTCTTCTCCGCCACCTTCGATATGAAGCGACTCAGCCTCGCTATCCGACCAGCTAAGATCTGCACTTCTTTAACATTCATCGGCGATTTCATCTCCATCACAGCTCGAACCTTCTCCGGATTGACTTCAATACCTCTCTTGGTCACCAAGTAACCCAAGAACCTTCCGGACCTTACCCCAAAAGAGCATTTAGCAGGATTCAACTTCATCCCATACCTTCGTAATGTTAAGAATATTTCTTTCAAATCTCGCACGTGATCCAACTCCTCCTTACTTTTTACCAACATATCGTCTACATACACCCCCATGTTCCTCCCCAACTGCTCCTTAAAGATTTTATCGACCAACCTTTGATACGTGGCCCCCGCGTTCTTTAGGCCGAACGGCATGACCACGTAACAAAAGGTCCCTCGACTCGTTACAAAACTCACCCGCTTCCAGTCCTCTCTCGCCAAAGGGATTTGATGGTATCCCTGGGAGGCATCCATCCGGCTCAATAGCTCGCACCCTGCCGTTGAGTCGACCAGCTGGTCAATTCTGGGCAGCGGATATAAGTCCTTCGGGTATGCTTTGTTCAGGTCGCGGAAATCAATGCACATCCTCCACTTCCCTTCCGCCTTTGACACCATCACTGTGTTCGACAGCCACTCGGGGAACTGAATCTCTTTAATGTGTCGCGCCCCCAACAATTTTTCAACCTCCTACTCGATGATCTTGTCCATCTCCGCCCCATGGTGCCTTCTTTTCTGCTTCACTGGCCTCACGCTGAGGTCGATGTTTAGCCGGTGCTCGATCACCTCCGCACTTATTCCCGTTAACTCCTCTGCTGTATAGGCAAAGACATCAGCGAACTCCCTGACCAACTGGATCAGCCTCGACCGAATAGGCTCTTCTAGATCCTTTCCAATCCTGAACTTCCTCCCTTCACACCCCTCGATCATTTGAATGTCTTCGACTTCTTCCCCCGGCTGGATATCCATTTTCTCCTTTCCTTTCTTCACTTTCTGTTTATCCTCCTTCGACCTCGAACCCCCTGGTCGATTAATCTCCTCCCTCTTCGACTCGGCCTGCCTCTTCGCCAATTGCTTGTTATTGCTGACTGTTGTTTGGTAGCAACTTCTCGAAGTGAGCTGATCTCCAGCAATCTCTCTTACGTTTTCGCCCACTGGATACTTAATCGTCATATGGTACGTGGATACGACCGCTTGGAATGCGTTCAAGCTCGTCCGCCCCATGATGATGTTATAGGACGACTCAGCTCCTACAACCACAAATCTCACCATGCGCACCTTCCTCAACTCTCCTGATCCCAATGCCACGGGCAAACTGACCTCTCCCATTGGCATGACTTCTCCCCCATTAAAACCTTAGAGTGCCGTGGCCACCGGCTTCAGCTCCATGTTCAGCTCCTTGTTAATCTGCACAAAACAGTCATAGAACATCACATCTACCGAACTCCCAGTATCAATCAACACCCTCTTCACATCGAAGCCTGCGACCTCCGCAGTTATTACTAAAGCATCATTGTGCGGCAGGACCACTCCCTCGGCATCCTCTGCCTTAAAACTTATCACCGGCATGCAGGCCGTAATTTCCACCTCCTCTCTCTTCCTCTTTACTGCTCGAGCATGCTCCTTCCTGGCCCTATTCGAGTCACCATCAGTTGGCCCCCCGGAAATCATGTAAATGGTTCCTCTCTTCATTGGGGCCTCTCCTCCATGTCCTCCCTTATCACCATCCCTCCTCGGCTTTTTTCCCTCGACCGTCTCGACCATCTCCCTCCTCATCTCTATCACTCCTTTCCTCCGAGTCTTCCCTACACCTTCTCCTTCTTTTTCCCTTCACCCTATCATGATACACAAATTCTTTCAAATATCCTGCTCGAATCAGCCTCTCGATCTCATCTTTCTAATGCCGGCAGTTCTCCGTGGTGTGGCCGTAATCCTTGTGAAATCGACAATACAAATCCGACCTGGGTCGAAGCGGACCGGTGAACCTTGTCTTTGGCCAAGTCACATCCTCAGTCGACATCTTCTGTTCCATGGCCTCGAGCACTTCTGTCATATCTTTCCTCAAAGGCGTAAAGTTGTGGTACCTCTGCCTCTCGAACACCATCGGCCTCCTCTGCCATTCATCTCTTTTCTCCCCTTTCGCATCCCTACTTCCTCTTCGAGGAGACGCCCTCCTCTACTCGTTCCTCTTGGGAGAATTCCTCCCTGGTGATCTCCCTCTCGGCCGACTCTGCTCCTTTTTTGGTTCTGGTTGAGCCACCCCCTCGAGCTTCGCAAACTCCATCTCCATCTCCTCCAAATTAATGTACTTCCTGCATCGCTTCAGAACATCCTCGTATGATCGAGCCGGGGTCTTGGCCAAAGAAGTTCGGCAAGGCCCTGCTCGAAGACTCCTTATCAATCCTCCCGCTTTCACCTCATCCGAAGCGGAGTGCACTTCCAAACATGTTTGATTGTATCGAGCAACATACCTCCTCAACGACTCCTTCTCACCCTGTTTCATCGCCATCAAGGTCAAATAAGTCTTCTCTTGCGCCACCGCGCTCGAATATTGATTAGTGAGTTTGCTGGCAAAATCCTCAAAATCCGCAATCGATCCCGAAGGTAACTGATGGAACCAGTCAAGCGCTCCTCCGCGTAAGGTCGATAAGAATGCCCTGCAACAAACAGAATCAGAGTATCCATGTAACACAGCCATATTCTCAAAAGTCCTCACGTGCCTCGACGGGTCAGACGACCTGTCATACACCAAGTTGGTCTCCTTGAAATTGGTCGGCAAGGGAGCGGCGAGGATCTCCCTAGCAAAAGGATGCCCTCGATCTCTCCTCTCTGGCCTCCCTTCAACCTTGTCCTGCAACTGGCGCAACTGCTCCGCCATTCGCTCCATCGCACGATCCCTCACAACTCCTCCTTCTCCATAACTGGACACATCCTCATCTTGGTTTCCCGCTGTCGTGGCCGGCGTGGTGGTGGCGTAGGATGTGTGACTCGCGACTTGCTGCACCGCCTGCGCCGCCGCGGCCACCGCTATCCTCTGCATCTCTTCTCGGGTCATCGTCACCACTTTTTGGCCCGAGGTTTGTACAGCTGCCTGCGGTGGCACTCCTCTTTGTGCCAGCACTCCCCCTTGCCGTTGTGTTGGATCTGGTGGTGGTGGTGGTGGCATCGCCGCTGCCGCTGCCACACGAGCCTCTTGGGCCTGACTGGAGCTGACATCTCCGCCGGGAATCACCGTCGTCGCTCCTACACCTTGGAAATTAGGTGCGGGAGTGACCGGAGTCTGCGATGGGCCAGAGAAACCCGGAGGAGGGCCGTGTCCTAATGGCCTGGTCGTCGTCCAAGCTTCGTCGAACGTCGACTGCAAGTTTTTAGGAATTCCGTCCGCCATAGCTGAGCTTCCACACAACTTTTTGAACAAAGAATCCCCACAGACGGCGCCAATAATGCAAGTGTAAGCGTCCTGGTCCGGTTTGAACGGAGAGATCTTGGTCCTCGCCGGTAGAACGCCGGAAACCTGCAAATAACTCTCACACCGGGGGTTGTGTCCGGTGAAGAGCCTCCGATGCTGAAGTCAGTATGTGTATGAGTATACTGGAATTGAGAGAATGAATAGAATGTGTTTGGGAAGAAAGGCTCACCCCCTTTATATAGGGGTGAGATACCTGCCCTAAGAGCTGCCCGGATGAGGTGAGCTGGCTGCCCAAGCTGCCCGTCCGTACTCTGACACGCCGCCCACATGTCAGAGGTGGCACAAGGCGTTGGGGAGTTGTCAGAGGTAGTTATCACCATCGCCCAATACATTGTTGACACGTGTTTCCCCAGCACATGGGGTAAATATTCTCTGGAGATTTCGGTCAGAGGCTCCCACGCGCGCCTATGGTACGCGCGTCCATAACTAGGTCGATTACGAATTCCTCTAAGCGATCATCTCATTGGGATCGACTAGCTTGCTCGATAATTATCCTGGTCGAGCGATGGATTGCTCGATCATGAGTCTGGTCGAGCGATGGATTGCTCGATCATGAGTCTGGTCGAGCGATGGATGGCTCGATCATTAGTCTGGTTGAGCGATGGATTGCTCGATCATTAGTCTGGTCGAGCGATGGATTGCTCGGTCATTAGTCTGGTCGTTTCCCTGAATGTTCGATCTTCCCGCCTTTTGGCTCGGCTCCCTCTTGGTTTGACCTTCTCGACCGGCCCAGAAGACCGGTTTAGCTTTATGTATATAATATCTCATATCAGGGTGAAAGACCATTTGCAACATTATCTTTTTTAAACTCAGCCATTCAACTCGATCACAAGCCTTCACCAAATCCAATTTTAAAGCCATAAAGCAGTTGGGGCCTGAAGAGTGTCTGTTTAAAAAGTGAAAGGCTTCTTGAGCTATAATTACATTGTCCATTAATTGCCTGACTTCAACAAATGTTGCCTGATAATCACTGATACAGTTGCTTAAACAGGTTTTCAGTCTTTGTGCCAGAAGCTTTGAAATAATTTCATAAATGACACTGCAAAAACTTATTGGCCTGAACTGCCCCACAGTGTCTGGATGGGCACATTTGGGAATCAGTGATATAATTGTATGATTCCAGTATTTTAGAAGCATACCTGATTCGAAGAAGCTGATGACTGCTTTCATGATGTCCTGCTTGATGATCTCCCAAAAATGTCGATAAAAAGCTGCAGTCATTCCATCTTCCCCTGGTGACTTATCTGGGTGTAAACTGAACAGTGCTTGTTTGACTTCTGCTTCATCAACTGGCTTCATTAACTTCCTGTTCATCTCTGGGGTGATGGTTTTAGGAATGTGTTGTAAAGTTGAGTCTCCATCTCAGCTGCCTTCTGTGGAGAATAGATTGGTGTAGAAGTCTGCAATATGCTTCTCTCTGTCTGACTGAGTATTGTAAATTCTTCCTTGGCTTGAAATTAATCTAGTAACTGCATTCTGCCTTCTTCTGATCATTGTGATAGCATGGAAGAATATTGAGTTTACATCACCTTCGTTCAGCCATTTGTATCTAGCCTTCTGCTGCCAGTAAAGTTCTTCTTGCATATGGGCTTTATTTAACAGTCTTCTTGTGATATCCCATTCCTTCCAGTTTGCTCCTGATTTATCCAAGTTCAGCAGTTCCAGCTTTTGAGTGAGCTCTTTTATTGTCTTCTAGTGTTGAGCATGAAAGTTTGAACTCCACTTTAATAGTGCAATCCTTGTATTCTTGATTCTTCCTTTTAGCTGATAGAAAGGTGTACCACTGACAGGGATTTTCCAGGCTCCTTTCACCACTTCCTCAAAGCATTCCTTCCCTATCCATCTTTTGTCAAATTGAAAGAAAACTTTTCTTTTTTCCCTTAGTAGGCCTAGGTCAAGTAGAAGAGCAGAGTGGTCTGAAGCACTCCTTATAACATTTGTAAGCTTTGCATTTGGGTGAGCTATTGTCCACTCCAAGGAGCCAAATCCTCTGTCCAATCTCTCCTCCACTAGATCAGGCAATGCTTTATTGTTGCACCATGTGAACGGATAACCTTCCAATCTGATTTCCATCATCCCTATTCTGTTTATGAAATTATTAAATCCTTTCAGACTTGCAGGGGATCTTGCCATTCCTCCAAGTTTTTCATCATTTGAAGTGATGTCATTCCAATCACCTATTGTGAACCACATATTTCCCCAATTAATTTTTTCCATCATTAGTTCCTCCCATTGTACATCTCTAATCATTCTGTTTGCATTGAGATATACAAACACTCCCCACTGTGGCTTGGTAAATAGAAGCTGGAACTGAACTGCAATGTAGAACTCCTTACTTGTGATCTGCTTTATATCAACCTGGTTACTCCATAACAATGCTAGACCACTACTAAGTCCTTTTGGATCCACTGTTACCAACATGTTGTGAAAACCCAATTTTTTGCTAACTGTTTTTACAAAAGCTGCTGACTTCTTGGTTTCTGAAATAAATATGAATTGTGGGTGGTGAGTTCTTGCTAAATCACTGATTTGGGAAATTGTAGAGGACCCACCCATCCCTCTACAATTCCACACCAAAGCTAACATGGTTCACTGTGGTGCCACTTCAGGCTGGTCTCCCCCACCTTGTCCATTTTGTGTTTTGATTTTTTTGCTTCAAATTGCTTGAAGGCAGTGTCCTCCAAAGTTGCTGGCTCTGGTTCAATCTCCTTTCTTGCTCTCTTGTGTTTGTTTCCCATGCCTGCAAATGCCTCTGCATCTCTTTGCAATCTGCCTTTCTTAGCACCTACTCTTTTTCAAGTTTTTGAAGGCCCTGCATATTGAGGCATTTCAAATGTATGGACCACGAGTGCTCCTTGATATGCTGAAGGATCCACCTCTTCTACTTCCATGACTGCAGTTTCTACCATTTGAAGGTTTGCCTCCACCATGGCACTTGTTTTGGGCTCCTCTTGGTTAGTATTGTGTGTTGTTGAGACAAGGGATGTTACCTTTATTGACTTATCTGATTGATTCCCTTCTTTTTGATTTGGTTCTGTTTGGTAACTATCTTCCCCTTGATTGATTGTGTCTCTCTGTGGTGACTTGTTTCTGTAGGAGATGGAGCATCTTGTTGTGGTGAACTTCTTGAACCCGAGAGACTAACTGTTAACCATTTTTCTCCATCACATGCTTTCATCCAGTCTTTATACTGCCCCTCTTTTAAAATGTTGTTGCTTATAACTTCCATCCTTCTTTGACATGTACGATCCAAATGTCCAATCCTCCCACAGTAGTGACAAAGATTCATTAACTTCTCATGTTTGAAACCAACCTTCACCACATGTTCCCCTAACCGAATTGTGGCTACTCTTGGCAAAGGTTCCTCTAAATTCAGAGTGACGAGTATCCTCATCATATTACCCCCTTGATTTCCAGAGTTGGCTATTACCAGATTCTTCAAATTCTTAAATAATTTTCCAATCTTTAGCCCTACCTCTGTGCTTATCCAGTTAAGTGGAACATTTGAAACATGGACCCACAGATTTAATTCTTTGAAGCTCGGATGTTTGCTGTTGATACCTATGGTCCATTCTTTAAGAACCAAATATTGATTTTCAAAGCTCCAGTTTGTGTCGCCTATGACTTTATTCTTGTCCTCTTTGCTTTAAAATATGAATTGAAAAAAATTAGGGCTGAGTTCTTTCACCTCCATGGATTGACTTAGCTTCCAAATTTGAGTCATTGCCCTCTTGATTCCTATCAGCTTTCCGAGCGATCTCCGATTACCTTGCGAAAGAGGCTTCTTTGACATTCATCGTCGCTCAAATGTATTTCGGCTTGTGCTATATCGATGACTGCTTCCTCTTTTTCTGATAGTGATATTGTAACACCCCGCCTTGACATGAAAATCAGAGCGCGCTTTTCGCAATCACATTCAAAATAATACATTGTACATTGCGAAGTACTGATTCAGAGTGCTACTAAAATACATAACTGACTGAAAAATCTGGACTTTTGGTTTGAAAAACCATCTACTAGTTCGCCGATTGATTCATTTGACTAAGAATGACGAACAGTAAAACATCAGCGGAAACTGTAGTGGTGAAATTGGATAGCAGTACCGTGATCGTGAAAACAAGTTATCTGAAAATAATAACGGCACTGCTATGCCAAATTCAAACTGTACAAAACATAATTTAAGATTTATAAGCATAAAGCTTAGGTAATTTAAACTTTATAAGCATAGTCCCAAACAGCTCCGTCATCTCACTCCTCTGTACCGACGTCATGACCTGAAAAACATGATAATAGTGGGAGCGTGAGTACTAAAAACACAGTACTCCGCAGAAACTCATACTAAAGTAAACATTAATAATAATATCAATATCATGACTGCAGGTATATATAAATAACTGTAATCTGTAAACTCCGGACACGAGGTCTGTACTGAACTGGCCATGTGCACACTCTGATGGGCAATTAAGGCCACTGCGCCTACACCAGAACTCTGGATGGGCAATTAAGGCTACTGCGCCTCCACCCAAAGTGGAATAACTGATATACATACCTTAAAAACATGATAGAGCAATTATAACCAATGTAATACCCAGTCTGAGTTCCCACCTGAACTGCTGATTTGAAAATGTAAGTGCTGATCATCTGGATCCTGAATAAACTGAAAATAATATAAACAATTACTAAATATTATGCTCAGACTGATAAAAATAATTGATTAACATGTTAAGATGCTCTACTAGACTTAAACATAATATCTGGGCTTAACCGGTACAACCGGAACTGGATAAACTCGGAACTGAACTGACATGAATTTACTGAACTGGACTGGACAGAAAATTTAACTGAAAACGGGACTGAAATCATGAACCGGGACTTAATATAATAAAATATGAAGAAACCGGTTTGAACTGTTATAAATTATTCTGGCCGGACCGCCGGTCTGTTCGTACCGGTCGGTCGGCAACTAACTCGACTATTGGCATGGTCGTATGCACGCACCGGGCACGGACTGGGCGCTGCCGGGTGCTGCCGGGCGTTGCTCGCACCGGCCCGTGCGTGGCTGGCATGGTTTGTGCACTGGCGAGTGCAGCTGGCACCGCACGTGCACTGGGGATGGCTATTGACGTGCTGCTGTGCACTGCCAACAGCTACTGGGTGTGACTGAGCGCAACTGGCCACTACCGTGCGCGCGGGCTACGGCACTGGCACACATAGGCACTGTCGGGCGCTGCTGTGCGCCACAGGCAGGCGGCTGGCACGCGGGCTGCGCGTGCTGAGGTGACTGGGTGCTCGGCATTGCTGCTGGGCACTGGCCGAGGCCTGCTAGGCACTGCTGGCACGCTGTTGGGCGTGCTGGCGTGCGTGACTGCTAGCCAGCGTGCGTGAGATGCTGTTGGCGTGTGTACTGGCATCGCTGGACACGCTACTGGGCGTGTGACGCGCTGCAGTGTACGCAGACGGACTGGCTGCGCGCTGTCGTGCGTGTTGGCGTGCACTGTGTACGCCCACGCACATGACGGCAGTAGTTCGTGACTGACTGCGGTGCACTGGCTACGCGCACGCACTGCTGGGTGTACGGACGCTACCAGTGTGCCTGCTGGGACTGTCGGACGTGCCCGTGCGCACGCTGCGTGCGGTAGGCATCACGGTCGGCCTTTCGCCGGCCGTCCGGCTACTTTCTCCGGCCGTCCGGCTACTTGTCTCGACCTATCTTCTTAGACTGAACATATAAGGACATAACATGATAAAATAAACATAAACTGCACGAGAAATGCCGGATAAAATTGAACATCACTCGGTCATGACCTACATGACCAAAACCGAGCCCCTTATGACGTTTTCTTGCATTTCTTGACATGAACTCATTAAACTGATTTTAACATGATATTATTAATATGAAAAGAGGCTGAATATGAGGTTACCTCTTCAAGTGTTCGGAGAATTTCCCAAGAACGGGCATAATCCTCCTTCCCGTGCGTGCGTGCGTGCGTTGCTTACTTAATGCGTGTGATTAGGGTTAATTTGAACTTAGTGTTTGCTGAGCTTTGTTGCTTAAGTAATAAGCTACAAATGTACCCCAAATGCTGATATATATGCACGGTAGAACTTGAGGAATTGCTCGGCCGAATGGCGTGAAGCCACTTGCCGTACGGTTAGAGCTTGATGGTGGCATTGGTATGCTTACTCACCCTCACTTTTGCTTAGTCACGGCCCTAAGGCACCATGAGCTTCCATGTGTCATGAATGGATGACTATCCTTGTGAAAGGTTAGAAGATTTTAACTTACGGCCCTTAGACTCGGCTTAGGCGCGCTAAGTGCGTGCTAAGGGCGTGGTAAACGTGATCGGCATGCGCTAAGCACCCTTGTGCTAATACCTTACTAATGACTTGCTCATGACGTGAGAAAGCTTACTTGATGCTAAGCTAAACATGATTACCTTAAACATGATTATCCTTAACTAATCTTCATTAATGTTAATTAATCATGATTATCTTTAAGCTAATCATGATTAATTAGTTAAACATGGATTAAGTTAATTAAGCAAGGGCTAAAGACCATCACTTAAATAATGATGGACGGTGTACCAAGTGTGAACGCGTCGCTATATAGGTATGACGACGTTCATATATGGTAACCTTAACCGAACGTACTCATTTTCGGTTATAACTTGACCTCACAACTTAATTCAAATATTCTTGACTTTGACGATTAATCCGAACATTAATATTTCGAATAGTTCGTCAACTTGGCTTATTAATTCCGAACTCATTAACTAATTAAATGAATCGGAATTAAATCTGAAAACTTATCCGATTATCAAATCGAATAACACATTGACTAATAGTCGGACGTGGAATATAGCTGGCTGAATCATTTGAATTTGAACATGGACATTATTATTTATCAACAAAGGCTAGCTTTAAAATTAAAAGCTAGTATTTTCCTTTATTAATAAAACTCGGGGTATAACAACCCACCCTCTTAAATTATTTCCGTCCTCGGAAATACTAAAACTGAACGTACAAGCTTAACATGAAGCTTATACTTATCGCTGACATGACTTGAGGATTCAGTATTGGATACTGAACATTAGACTTGATCTTAACCGAGGAATCAACAATTCACAATTAAGTGAGTTGATGATTAACACTGACTGAAACGGGACACTTTTATAAGATAAAGTGTTCCATTTATTATACTTGACATTAAAAACATAATTCTTAAGCATATCGGTCTTCATCTCCTGGCTGGTTGTTTCTCCTTAGTCTGAACATCTGTTGTAGTAACTCTTAGTCGTTAGTACTCCTGCAAAATTTCAGAGATATGCACATGTACAAATGAGGATAACTAGCAATCCTGGCAACTACTTTTCGTGAGCATCTACTCGACACGCGGCACCTCGTTCGCGGCACATTGTAATGTGGCATATCCGCTCTTCATCAAGTAAGTGCGGCACACCTGCATACAGCACCTAGCGAACATTGTACCTGCGACGTCGATGTAGTCTATATGGCTGATCATATCTGTATCTCAGCTAGTAACCTCAATGTACTATAATGCTAACTCTCTGTGATTTCCCAGTGTACTGTGACTCAACATAGTATGGCATCCTTCTCTTCTGGCGTCATGCATACTTGAATGTAAAACTCGGTTGTCATCATGGCATGATCTGTTGCTGTTGATTGGTCTTCTCCGTCGTATCGTATATCCACAGGTTGTACCTGCAACTGTTTACCTTCCCTGAGGTCAAACATAACCTCAAGAAAATTTTATCATAAACTGATCTGTCCTACGAGTTCTCAGATTATCTGTATTTGAGAATCGAGGCATAGGACATACTTGAAATGACTGATAAGTCTTGTCTTATTAGACAGACTATCCTTGACTTGACATGACTAGCCTGAGCATTCACATAACTGAATATCCAGGACTTGACTTTTACATGACTGAATTATTCTTTATCTGAACCTTGAAAGTTATCCCGAGACAACTAATTGGTCGCCTCGAAATTTAGAACATGACATTTATTAACTTACTTAACTTGATAAGTTGCGACTTCAAGTTTCCAGGTAAAACTGGGCTATTAGTCTGTATCGCAGACCTCCTTTTTAACCCGACTGAACAACTATTATACGTCGACCTTAATACATGAACCTTGCTTTTAAATCGTGAACATTGACTCACGACTTTGTACTATATAGGGCTACTCCAGTAACAACTGGTCCCGCAAGTACAAAGGAATAACTGATCTTAACTTTGCCAACTAAAACTCAGATATCTAACTGATAAGATACCCGACTTAGCTGACTCTAAAGGTTGTTATTTCTGAAACTGTACTACTCCGGTCTCAGCTTCAAGCCTCCATGATATACCCGTCTTAATTGCTCTTATTTCAAGCCTCCATGGTAACCCGAACTTTTGGCTCTTTTACACTGGAAACCGTTACTTTAATAATAACTTGAAAATTTTTAACAACCTTTAACATGAAAAATTTCTGCCTTGAACTTGATTTACTGACTTGACTTAGGAAAATTGAGCTTATTCCCTGGTCTAACTCAAGGAATTCTTTCTTGGAATGTGCCAACTAATTGGCAAAACGGGCAATTTTCGATAAAAAAATTTCTGAGGAACATGATTATTATTTTTACCACATAAGTGCTTACAAATCCTTTAACGAGTCGTATACTCGACCTGCATAAATCTAGAATCGAATCTAGAGTTTCCAATCCTATTCTCTTCTAAGGTTCTGAATTCTGACCCAGACATCCTTATTAATGACATTATTGAAGCTGATCAATAAAGTACACAAATTTCTTGACGAGTTGCTAAACATGACCGAGGAATACTGACATAAAATCCCGAGTATACTGACTACTGATCAAGCATCTTAACTATATCATAACTGAGAAATTTCTGAGCATAGAAATAGTAAATTGTTTATAATTTAAAACTTAATCAGCACTTACCTGGTAGTCGGCGAGGCGTGAGCATGACGTGTTCGGGTTTTTCTAGAACTTTCTGTCTTATAAAAATTTCAGAGACGCAAAAACGTGCTCTGATACCATCTGTAACACCCCGCCTTGACATGAAAATCAGAGCGCGCTTTTCGCAATCACATTCAAAATAAAACATTTTAAATTGCGAAGTACTGATTCAGAGTGCTACTAAAATACATAACTGACTGAAAAATCTGGACTTTTGGTTTGAAAAACCAACTACTAGTTCGCCGACTGATTCATTTGACTAAGAATGACGAACAGTAAAACATCAGTGGAAACTGTAGTGGTGAAATTGGATAGCAGTACCGTGATCGTGAAAATAAGTTATCTGAAAATAATAACGGCACTGCTATGCCAAATTCAAACTGTACAAAACATAATTTAAGCTTTATAAGCATAAAGCTTAGGTAATTTAAACTTTATAAGCATAGTCCCAAACAGCTCCGTCATCTCACTCCTATGTCCCGAGGTCATGACATGAAAAACATGATAATAGTGGGAGCATGAGTACTAAAAACACTGTACTCCGCAGAAACTCATACTAAAGTAAACATTAATAATAATATCAATATCATGACTGCAGGTTATATATAAATAACTGTAATCTGTAAACTCCAGACACGAGGTCTGTACTGAACTGGCCATGTGCACACTCTGATGGGCAATTAAGGCTACTGTGCCTCCACCAGAACTCTGGATGGGCAATTAAGGCTACTGCGCCTCCACCCAAAGTGGAATAACTGATACACATACCTCAAAAACATGATAGAGCAATTATAACCAATGTAATACCCAGTCTGAGTTCCCACCTGAACTGCTGATTTGAAAATGTAAGTGCTGATCATTTGGATCCTGAATAAACTGAAAATAATATAAACAATTACTAAATATTATGCTCAGACTGATAAAAATAACTGATTAACATGTTAAGATGCTCTACTAGACTTAAACATAATATCTGGGCTTAACCGGTACAACCGGAACTGGATAAACTCGGAACTGAACTGACATGAATTTACTGAACTGGACTGGACTGAAAATTTAACTGAAAACGGGACTGAAATCATGAACCGGGACTTAATATAATAAAATATGAAGAAACCGGTTTGAACTGTTATAAATTAATCTGGCCGGACAGTCGGTCTGTTCGTATCGGTCGGTCGGCAACTAACTCGACTATTGGCATGGTCATATGCACGCACCGGGCACGGACTGGGCGCTGCCGGGTGCTGCCGGGCGTTGCTGGCGCCGGGCCGTGCGTGGCTGGCATGGTTTGTGCACTGGCGGGTGCAGCTGGCACCGCACGTGCACTGGGGATGGCTATTGGCGTGCTGCTGTGCACTGCCAACAGCTACTGGGTGTGACTGAGTGCAACTGGCCACTGCCGTGCGCGCAGCTACGGCACTGGCACGCATAGGCACTGTCGGGCGCTGCTGTGCGCCACAGGCAGGCGGCTGGCACGCAGGCTGCGCGTGCTCAGGTGATTGGGTGCTCGGCCGTGCTGCTGGGCACTGGCCGAGGCCTGCTAGGCACTGCTGGCACGCTGCTGGGCGTGCTGGCGTGCGTGACTGCTAGCCAGCGTGCGTGAGATGTTGCTGGCGTGCGTACTGACATCGCTGGACACGCTACTGGGCGTGTGACGCGCTGCAGTGTACGCAGACGGACTTGCTGCGCGCTGTCGTGCGTGTTGGCGTGCACTGTGTACGCCCACGCACATGACGGCGGTAGTTCGTGATTGACTGCGGGGCACTGGCTACGCACACGCACTGCTGGGTGTGCAGACGCTGCCAGTGTGCCTGCTGGGACTGCCGAACGTGCCCGTGCGCACGCTGCGTGCGGTAGGCATCACGGTAGGCCTTTCGCCGGCCGTCCGGCTACTTTCTCCGGCAACTCACATATGACTGAACATAAATTGACTTAAAATGACTAACCATACATAATTTTCTCAGGACTTGCCGGTTAAACATCAAAATCATTCGGAGAGGGCACACCACGGCCCGTGGGCATGCACTACGTGTGATGCCGACTTCCTTAGGCCAAAACATGAATAAAATAACAACTTGTCTCGACCTATCTTCTTAGACTGAACATATAAGGACATAACATGATAAAATAAACATAAACTGCATGGGAAATGTCGGATAAAATTGAACATCACTCGGTCATGACCTACATGGCCAAAACCAAGCCCCTTATGACGTTTTCTTGCATTTCTTGACATGAACTCATTAAACTGATTTTAGCATGATATTACTAATATGAAAAGAGGCTGAATATGAGGTTACCTCTTCAAGTGTTCGGAGAATATCCCAAGAACGGGCATAATCCTCCTTCCCGTGCGTGCGTGCGTTGCTTACTTAATGCGTGTGATTAGGGTTAATTTGAACTTAGTGTTTGCTGAGCTTTGTAGCTTAAGTAATAAGCTACAAATGTACCCCAAATGCTGATATATATGCACGGTAGAACTTGAGGAATTTCTCGGCCGAATGGAGTGAAGCCACTTGCCGTACGGTTAGAGCTTGAGGGTGGCATTGGTATGCTTACTCACCCTCACTTTTGCTTAATCACGGCCCTAAGGCACAATGAGCTTCCATGTGTCATGAATGGATGACTATGCTTGTGAGAGGTTGGAAGATTTTAACTTATGGCCCTTAGACTCGGCTTAGGCGCGCTAAGTGCGTGCTAAGGGCGCGGTAAACGTGATCGGCGTGCGCTAAGCACCCTTGTGCTAATACCTTACTAATGACTTGCTCATGACGTGAGAAAGCTTACCTGATGCTAAGCGTGGTAAACGTGATCGGCGTGCGCTAAGCACCCTTGTGCTAATACCTTACTAATGACATGCTCATGACGTGATTGCTCATGACGTGAGAAAGCTTACCTGATGCTAAGCGTGGTAAACGTGATCGGCGTGCGCTAAGCACCCTTGTGCTAATACCTTACTAATGACATGCTCATGACGTGATAAGCTAAACATCATTACCTTAAACATGATTATCCTTAACTAATCCTCATTAATGTTAATTAATCATCATGATTATCTTTAAGCTAATCATGATTATCTTTAAGCTAATCATGATTAATTAGCTAAACATGGATTAAGTTAATTAAGCAAGGGCTAATGACCATTACTTAATTAATGATGGACGGTGTACCAAGTGTGAACGCGTCGCTATATAGGAATGAAGACGTTCATATATGGTAACCTTAACCGAACGTACTCATTTTCGGTTATAACTTGACCTCGGAACTTAATTCAAATATTCTTGACATAGACGATTAATCCGAACATTAATATTTCGAATAGTTCGTCAACTGGGCTTATTAATTCCGAACTCATTAACTAATTAAATGAATTGGAATTAAATCTGAAAACTTATCCGATTATCAAATCGAATAACACATCGACTAATAGTCGGACGTGGAATATAGCTGGCTGAATCATTTGAATTTGAACATGGACATTATTATTTATCAACAAAGGCTAGCTTTAAAATTAAAAGCTAGTATTTTCCTTTATTAATAAAACTCGGGGTATAACAGATATAACCCTCAATCGATCTGCTAATTCGTCATCTTACATGGATTTTCCCTGCTCCGCAATCTTCAAAACCCTAGATTTTTGGTTGCGAGCAATCGAAACTGTTAGTGGTTTCTAGAGAGTAATGAACCAGGCTGTACTTAAGGTTATGGTAATGTGCTGGTTAAGATAAGACAACAATATTAAAGATTTTTGGGTAAAATACTTTTTCCCATCCGAACTATCACGGTTTTGGCGCATCACCATATAAACTATTTTTTTTTTTTTTTACAAACCACCATATGATCTATACGGGTTTGTCAATGTGCCCCCTAAACCAGATATAAAAGTGGTTTTGACTGAAAAAGCTGTTTGGTCACCATATGTGCCCTCTAAATACTTTTACAAATCACCATATGAACTATCACGGGTTTGTCAATGTGCCCCCTAAACTACTTTTATATCCGGTTTAGGGGGCATATTGACAAACCCGTATAGTTCATATGGTGGTTTGTAAAAAAAATAGTTTATATGGTGATGCGCCAAAATCGTGATAGTTCGGATGGGAAAAAATATTTTACCCAAGAATTTTCAAGGTTAACTACGCGGAACATAAAATGTGCTAGTTAAGAATAAAACAACAATATCACTGGATTATCAAGGTTAACAACCAAAAAAACTCACATCCAAGCCATTATTCGTAACCATCGATTATAAATCACGGATGTACATCAAAATTAATAGTGGGTAATATGAATAACATGAATAAAGAACACTAAATAGTGAATGTACAATATCATTAATGAAGAACACGAAAGTTCATATTGATTCGTGATTCACCTTCATCTCTGGGTGCGTACAATTGATCATGTCTGTGTGTAGATTTGAATTATTCAAGTGTCGATATTTTTTTTTAATAAACATTGTTTGAAGAAGATTTCTTCAATATGCCCGAAGAGAAGAAAAATTAGATTTCATCAATAAATTAAAAAGAAAAAATTGAATCGGAAGAAAATCGCCCAGAGAAAAAAATTAAGAACGAAGATGTTTTTGCGTTTGAATGAATGTTAGATAAATTCATATGCAATTTTAGGAATATTTGATGGTTTAATTGAAATATGTAATTATGTATAGGGTCAATGTTAAAAAATAAATACTTAAAAACCTTTTATGTAAATTCGTTACAAGTTTTTTTAAGTAAGGGCATTTTAGTATCTAAACAAAGCATTAAGGACATTTGACATCCATTTGAGACATACCTAATGTTAAGGGTGTCTTTGTATATGAAAAAAATCCAATCCATTTTCAATTCATACTCAAAATTTAACTCAACTTAACATAACTTCACTATTCTCAATATTATTTAATATAATTAAACTTGTATAACACCCGTGTATTACACGGGTGCTTGCTAATTTTTTTTTATAAAATCTTAAAATTAATGAGGAAAAATAGTTGAAAATTTAAATACCTTTTACAAAAATATATATTATTGTATATTTAGTATAACACTTTTTATTTGTGCGACTTACCTGTGTTATATTATAATAATTTTTAACTTACAACATATAACTACATGAAAAACAAATATATCAATTGATAAATAATTTTATTTTTCTAATGAATTTAATAAATATTATTATTTTTTATTATTATAGAGATAATTACAATTTATTTATCTCATATATACAATATGGATGTCAAATCAAAGATCATCAAAAGATGATTAATTTGATACATAATATATGTAAAACCGATAATAAATAAAAAGTTATCAACTTTTAAAGTACATTTACAATTCAATAGCTAATTGAAGGAAACAAATCAAATTGATGGATATATTAGTCACTTAGTGTCTCACTATGTAAAATTACAAATAATTAAAGGGTTATATTAGTAAAGTATATTAAAATATCTATGTTAGATAAATAATATTTATTGAATATCCGGACCTAGATTATTAATTATTAATATATCAATATTATTTGTCCAAACCTAATTACGAAGCATGATTCTTCGCCAAATAGGATTCCGAAGCACCAGAAGCAGCCACATAGGTTCAGCGCATTCGGGAATTATATATAGGGAGGATAATATCAACCAATCATTTTAACACATCACATCAACTATAATTTACTATTCACCATCTCATATTATTTTCATTGTTCTCAATATCGGACCAGACCGGCCGGTTCGACCGGTTTAACGGGGAACCGGTTGATATAGGATATTATACCCACAAGGCTAAACCGGTCTGCCGAACCGATCGAATGGGTTGTACCGTGAGGAAGCCGAACCAATCTAGCAATAATCGAACAAGATAACGATGGTCGAGCACCTTAAAGATAAGACCTGGAAGACTCTAGGACGGACAGCGTATCCCAAGTAGCAGAAAGATCGACCAGTCAAGCAGTCGAGAAGTCAAGTTGACCTCAATAGATCGACCACTTCATGGATTGGCAGTATTCTGATCGACCTAGTCACAGGCGCGTGCAAGAGCCTCTAACCGAACGGGCAGTTGGGGCAGCCAGCTGCCATGCCCGGGCAGCCCATAGGTCAGGTATCTCACCCCTATATAAAGAAGGGTGAGCCTTTCTTCCTTAACACACAATTTCCATTATTCTACTCAATCATACATATACTTACTTAAGCATCAGAGGCTCTTCACCGGAGAATCCCCCGCTGTGAGAGTTGTTTGCAGGTTTCCGGCGTTACACCGGCGAGAGAGGCGACCTATTCCAAACCGGCCAGGACGCTCACACCATCATTATTGACGTCGTCTTGGGAACCTTCGTATAAAAACCAGTGTTCGGAGTTTTTGAGCTCAATAGCTATGGCGGACGGAATTCCCAGAGCTAACTTACAATTGTCATTCGATGAGGCGTGAACGACAACCAGGCCGTTGGGGCATGGCCCTCCTCCAGGTTTCTTGGGTCCTTCGCAAACGTCGATCACTCCCACGCCTGTTCTCCAAGGTGTGGATGTGCCAGCGACGGTTTTCAGAGGAGGTGCGGGCTACAGTCGTGCCCAATAAGCTCGTGTAGCAGCTGCGGCGGTGATGCCACCGCCGCCTCAGCCAAATCCAGTCGGAGCGCAACCAGGAGGACTGGCGGTGCAAGGAGGAGCACCACCGCGGGTGGATGCCCAAGTTCCCGGTCAACAGGTGGTGTCGATGACTAGAGAAGAGATGCAGAGGATGGTGGTGGCCGCGGCGGCGCAAGCGGTTCAGCAAGTCACAAACCATACATCTCATACCACGACTGCGCCGACCACGATGGAAGGAGGCCAGGAGGAGGACGTGTCTAGTCATGGAGATGGAGGAGATGTAAGAGATCGGGTGATGGAGAGAATGGCGGAGCAGTTGTGCCAATTGCAGGACAAGGTCAAAAGAAGGCAAGACAGGAGGGCGCGAGGACACCCTTTCTCGAGGGAGATTTTGGCTGCACCTTTGCCGAACAATTTCTGGGAGAACAATTTGGTGTCTGATGGGTCATCTGACCCGTCGAGGCATGTGATAACTTTTAAAAATATGGCAGTGTTGCATGGATATTCTGATTCTGTGTGTTGCAGGGCTTTCTTATCGACCTTGCGGGGAGGAGCTCTCGACTAGTTTCATCAGTTACACCTGGGGTCGATCGCTGATTTTGAGGATTTTTCCAGCAAGCTCACCAATCAGTACTCGCGCAGTGGCTCAGGAGAAAACATACTTGACCCTGATGGCGATGAAGCTGGGGGAGAAAGAATTGTTGAGAAAGTATGTGGCTCGATACAATCAAACATGTTTGGAGGTGCATTCGGCGTCCGATGAGTTGAAGGCGGTCAGATTGATAAGGAGTCTTCGAGTGGGGCCCTGCCGAACTTCGTTGGCAAAGACCCCTGCTCGATCGTATGAGGATGTGTTTAAAAGGTGTAAGAAGTATATCAATTTTGAGGAGATGGAGGCAGAGTTCGCCAGAAGTATATCAATTTTGAGGAGATGGAGGCGGAGTTCGCCAAACTGGGGGGGAGTTGCTCGACCAGAGTCGAAGAAGGGGAAGAGCCCACCGTGAGGAATGTCAGCCAGAAGGAGTTTGATCAAGTGGGGTAGACTGAATGGGGGATCGCCCAGGAGAGATGGGCAAGATTCGAAGCAAGCAAAGTGGGATGATCGATGGCAGGGGAGGCCATTACTTTTCCAGCGGCAGAGGTATCACAATTTCACACATTTGAGGAAAGACGTGGGGGAAGTGCTCAAGGTGATGAAGCAGAAAATAGAGAATGAGGATGTGACATGGCCGAAGATGAGGTTTACGGGTCCAACTCGTCCCAGGTCGGATCTTTATTGTCGGTTCCATAGGGATTATGGCCACATCACGGAGAATTGTAGGCATTTGAAGGACGAGATTGAGCGATTGATTCGAGCAGGGCACGTGAAGGAGTTTGTATATCATGACAGAGCGAAGGGGAAAGAAAAGAGGAGGTGCCGGGAGGATTCGGAGGACAAAAGCGATCGAGATGGGGAGGGGGATGATGAGTCGAGAGGTGGAAGAGATAGTTGAGAGAAGAAGCAGAGGCGGGGAGACGGAGGCAAAGGTGGGCGAGGAGTTGAGGCACCATTGAAAAGGGGGATGATCTATATGATTTCAGGAGGGCCGATAGATGGTGACTCAAATAATGCCAGGAAGGAGCATGCTCGAGCAGTGAAGAGAAAGAGGGAGGAGGTCGGAATTACTGCTCGCATGCCGGAGATAAGTTTTAAAACAGAGGATGCAGAGGGGTTAGTGTTGTCGCATAATGATGCCTTGGTGATTACAGCGGAGGTGGCAAGTTTTGATGTGAAGAGGGTGTTCATCGATACTGGGAGTTCGGTAGACGTGATGTTTTATGATTGTTTTGTGCAGATTAACAAGGAGCTGAACATGGAGTTGAAGACGGTGGCCACAACCCTTTATGGTTGTAATAAAGGCGAGGTAATGCCGATGGGCAAGGTTAGTTTGCCGGTCGCGTTGGGGTCAGGGATGACGAGGAAAGTGCGAATGGTGAGATTTGTGGTTGTGGGGGCAGAATCATCTTACAATATCTTTATGGGGAGGACGAGCTTGAACGCGTTCCAGGCGATCGTGTCGACATACCACATGACGATCAAATATCCTGTGGGCAAAAACGTTGGCGAGATCACACGATGGTGAGTAACAATAAGCAATTGGCGAAGAAACATGCTAAGTCAAAAGAGGAGGAGATTAGTCGACCGGGTGGGTCGAGGTCGAAGGAGGACATGCAAAGAGTGGAGAAGGTAAGGAGAAGGTGGATATTCATCCCGGTGGGGAGGTCGAGGAAATCACAATGATAGAACGTTGCGAGGAGAGGAAGTTTAGAATCAGGAAAGAATTGGAGGAGCCAATCAGGTCGAGGCTAATTAGTTTGCCGAGGGAGTTTGCTGACATTTTTTCCTATACGGCGGAAGAGCTGAACGGGATAATTGCATAGGTGATCGAGCACCGCCTGAACATCGACCTCAGTGTGAGGCCGGTGAAGCAGAAGAGGAGGCACCATGGGGCAGAGATGGAGCAAGAGGTTGAGAAGTTGTTGGGGGCGGGGCATATCAAGGAGATCCAATTACCAAAATGGTTATCGAATACGGTGATGTTGTCAAAGGCAGAAGAAAAATGGAGAATGTGCATTGATTTCCGTGACCTGAATAAAGCATGCCCGAAGGATTTGTACCCGCTGCCCAGGATCGATCAGTTGGTCGATTCAACTGTTGGATCTGAATTGCTGAGCTTGATGGATGCCTCGCAGGGATATCTTCAAATTCCCTTGGCGAAAGAAGACAGGAAGAGGGTAAGCTTTGTGACGAGCCGGGGAACCTATTGCTATGTGGTGATGCCGTTCGGCCTGAAAAATGTAGGTGCCATATATCAAAGGTTGGTGGAAAAAATTTTCAAGGAGCAATTGGGGGGGAATATGGAGGTATACGTGGATGATATGTTAGTGAAGAGCAAGGAAAAGATGGATCATGTACGAGACTTGAAGGAAATATTCTTAACACTAAGGAGGTATGGGATGAAGTTGAACCCTGCTAAATGTTCTTTTGGGGTGAAGTCAGGAAAATTTCTGGAATATTTGGTGACCAAGAGGGGCATCGAAGTGAATCTAGAGAAGGTGCGAGCGGTGATGAAGATGAAATCACCGACGAGCGTCAAGGAAGAACAGATCTCAGCTGGTCGAATTGCAGGGCTGAGTCGATTTATTTCAAAAGTGGCAGAGAAGAGCGGACCATTATTCAAAGCACTGAAGAAGAGTGCGAAGTTTCAGTGGACGGATGAGGCTCAGCATGCATTCGAGGAGTAACAAGGAGCGTTAGCCAACCTCCCAATGTTGGTTAAGCCGATTCAGGGAGAGGATTTGGTGTTGTACACTTCTATTGGTGAGAGGGCGGTGAGCTCGATGCTGTTGCGAGAGGAAGTAGTGGCACAATTTCCCATTTATTATGTAAGTCGGGTGATGCAGGGAGCTGAGATAAGATATTCAGAGATCGAGAAGTGCGCTTTGGCAGTGGTTGTAACTGCTCGAAAGCTTAGGCTTTCTTTCTTGAATCATAAGGTGAAGGTACGGACGAACATGCCCATGCGGGAGATGCTCGGGCGACCCTCAGTCTCTAGTCGATTGGTGAAATGGGCGGTCGAGCTGAGCGAATATTCATTGATGTATGAGCCGAGGAGGGCTATTAAAGCACAAGTGCTAGCAGACTTTATCCAGGAAGGTACCAAGGTGGAGGAAGAATCGGGAGGAGTTTGGCGGTTATTTGTAGATGGATCTTTGGCGAGAAGTGGAGCAGGATTGGGAATTGTCCTTGTTTTCCCTAAGGGCGATTACTTGGAATTTGCGGCTAAGGTGGGTGTAACACCCCGCTACTTGTAATACATCAGAGTGCGGGGTTTTTCGCAAATTTACTGAATACTTAAATAACATACTAATTTTTGCGAAACTGATCGGGATGCTACCGTGAAAACTTGATTTTCTGAAAACCGTTCAAATTTAAACTGAAACATAAAAACGGTCATAATGTCTTATCCGACGAACATCGAAAACAGAGTATGATAAAAGTACTGAAAAGTTTAGCGGAAGTCTAGCGTGGCAAAAACATAAAATACAATAAACATGAATATCCTGAACAGCTCGCCCGCTCACTCCTCATCACCGACCCTGCGACCTGAAAAACATGGAAGATGTGGGGCGTGAGCACTAAGGCACTGTGCTCCGCAGAAACTCATGCTAATGTACAACATCGTAAATAATAACATGATCATGAACTAAGTATATATATAACTGAACTGAAACTGATATCTGATAACTGATAAAACCGGTCAGATCTCGCGACATAAGTCACGTAACTGATAACTGAATCTCGCGACCGAAGTCACGT
>CACSLK010007779.1:8382360-8392588 GCA_902706635.1 Striga hermonthica | reverse complement strand
TTTTTCTCCCCGAAGGGCTGGAGAAATTCGGCCTCTTCAAGCGAGAAAGAAAGAGAGAGATTCTTCTTCGAAAGAAAATTCGGTTAGCACCGTAAGGTCTTAGAAGAAGAGGATCAAGAGGTTTTGGGAAATCTAATAAATCGCTCCACCAAGATTTATTATAGATCGTGTAAAGGTCATACAATAGAAGATTCGAAGGTTGATTCGTATCCCATCGAATATATATATTTTTCCCAGCTTTCCGTTGAATTTCCGCGTGCACAAATTCGTGCCCAGGTATCCAGCTCGCGGTCAGGTTCTTGATTCATCGTTCAATTGTAATTGACGCAACACGGTGTGTAGCGTGATGGTGTGCGGCGCTTCCTTCTCCCTACGGGGTCGCGTGTTCAATCGCTTCTCCTCGCGTAAATAGAAGACATTTTTTTGCTGCCAGGCGCGCGGGCCTCTTAGCCCGCATTAGGCCCGCACACGGCCTTATCCCGCTCACAGATCCCAGCCCGAGAAGCCCGCATCCAGCCCGATATTAGCCCGCTTGCTCCCAGCTGCCTCTTGGCCCAAATGCGCGTGTCCCGGCCCAATTGTAACGTTCCTTCGTGGCCCAAATAGCTGAAGCGCGGCCCAGAGACTTTGATATCAGCTCCAGACCGGTCCAGGCGGTCCATGCAACTCCAGATCGGCCCAATAGAGTGGCAGCATGGTTGAACTCGGTTCAACTTGGTCCAGATGCCCCGGTTCGTGCCCGAGATGGTTCCCGAGCAGTCTGATCCACTTACCGAAGGTCCGAGACGATCCGATGATCTTGATGAGCGATTGTAGCACCTTGATGACTCGATTAGAATCGAGAAAGGCCAAGTCTAGCCACCCATTAGACTTTGGTGTTCAAACGATCTCCATCAACGGAAATCTGAAACGTCTCAAAGTCGGCAAAAATTTTAAACCGTAAGTCCTAATGCTAACTATAGATTCCGCTGCGTTAGGATTTATTATTCAATAGATTTTAATGTGCACATTGTCGACGTTCCTAATAGGACCCAACAACTGGTATCAGATCCCAGATTAATTCGACTTTGTGCACTATTCGAATTAGGACTTGCGTGATATATGTGAATTAATTGTGTACAGACGCAGCACATAATAGATTAGAATTGCAAATAAGTGTGTTTGCAGGTATTCTTTAATCCATGTATTATGGCCCGCATGTATGTTTGTTTTTTAATTCATGTATGTCGTTTTATAAGCCTCGAACATGTCGATGATTTTTGGGTTGGTGAATGCTTGTAATAATTTATTCGCTCGGTGGGACACCGCATAGTTTAAATGCTTTACTAGATCATTCATGTACGACCCCTGCGTGGGCCATAGGATCAATATATAAAATTAATATTATGTAATTGTTCGTTGGACCCGGTAAGCGCGGACATCTCTCGACGAGACGAGGCAGGCTACCCCGCGAACCCGTAGTTGATGGGATACGTGTTACTGTGCAAATGCAGACATACTCGTAGGCAGCTTGCTGTCAGATACGAGCATTGTTAAGGTGTTTGCAGACGGATACGCACGAACCCAGGTCAACAGAAGTACGGGCGACGACGGCAGTAGGCACACGCCAACAGAGGAGACTCGATGGCGACTCTCTCGATGACGACTTGTTCAAGATGAAAAGTGGGAGTCACGGCGAAAAAGGAAATTTCAAGTCCTGAATCGGAAGACCCAGTTCAACAAGGGCTAGATTGCGTTTCCCGAAAGATTGGAGATTGATTAAAATGGCCATGATAGTTGGATTTAGTTCCTCGTTTATTATTGCTTATTAATCATGCATGTCCTTATGTGATTTAATTGCTCTATGTGCAAATTGAATTATTAGGAGCATGTTTAAGAAAAAATTTCTTTAAACTAAAAATTATATTAAGTGTGTAATTGGTTGAAATAAATAACATCCAAGGCCTCCATTATAGGTTTGTCAGTGAAGTGATTTAAATCGAGCCCAAAGGACGTTTTATTTCACAGTTCACAAGGACGAATCTCCTTCGGGATGGTTATAGTGAGCTATTTCAAAAGCATACGAGTCACCCAAAGGTGGACGTATAATTTTGGTAGTAAACTTAGGACCAATTAATGGGTTACGCTTAAAGTGCAAATAATTACAATATTCCCAAAGGAAAAGGTCGTTTTTATTCTTTTATAAGTTAATTGCGCTGGCCAAAAGTTAGACCGACTATTAGTTAAGTATTTCTTGACAGTACGTTAAGCTAATGGGATTTATCCCTCCTCTTGTGACGGTTTGAACCGTAGATGTCCACACTCCGTGGCCTGCGGGGATTCGGTGTTTTGAGGTGCCAGTGAATATATTCAAATGTTGTTTTGAAGGGATCAATATTTGATGATTCGAAAACACTTGACTGAGTAAAGACTGTGTTTGCATGATCCCAGGAATTCAAAATGTCTTTTCAATCCGTTGTCCGTAATACTCAAAGATAATTTACTTGTTCAAACATGATTAGAAATAGAACTTGGATAGTGTATTGTTTTGCTGAAGAATACAAATCGAATGGCATGTGTATCTGGTCTAAGCGAAATACAAATCGAATGGCATGTGTATCTGGTCTAAGCGAAATAGACATAGAAAGATGAATTGTCCTATCCTTAATACAAGAAAGGTAAATCTTATTCACTGTGAAGTCGAAGCATTTTAAGTGGTGTTATCTATCAGTGCCTGGTATATAGATACGTAACCACTAATTATGTAAAAAGGTTTCAGTGAACCAATCGACATGTGAAGGTTAGATTACCATCTAGAATGGGCTAGCTACGGAAGTAGCAACTATTGCAGTGGGAGTTATCTATTAAATAGAATTTTTGGTTTTTGAGTAATTGTCTTTTCGTACCAAGTTTTAGAAAGAACTCGTGTTCAGTTTCTAAATTGTGTATGGGTGAAAACGAGATGTTTTATCCATTTGATACGTGGGTAGACAATTTGTAAACTCAAGGAGCCAAAATATCTCACAGTGCAATAAATAACACATCGACTAGAATCAATAAGAAGAAAGGTCCTTCAATAAATAAATCAATTACATTACTTGGCATCTAGTGTTTGAAATTTTAGAGTTAGTAGAATTCAAAGGTGGATAGCCATTGAACACATGGGTTCTTTGGGAATAGATGAAACTATCTGACCAACTAATTATACTTGGTAGCTAAAATCACAAAAATGACCTTTTGAAGGTCGAAGGTTAGAAGCCAAAATAAATGTTATGGTTGGTTCATCCAATTTGTAAAGTTCTATGATTTTAGGACGAAAGGTAGTTTTGAATATTTTTCTTCGAAGAAATTTGTTCAAAATAGGGTACATTAAGTGACATTCCATAAGTTTGAGTACATCAAAAGAGTGCAATGGGAGTTATGGAAAGATGTCGAGTTTAATGTATCAGTGGCATTACGATTGAAATTGTAGTGACTAATAGCTTTTGGGAAATCATAGAAAAACTTATTGGGTATTGAGATTCAATCTCAATGTGTTTCACCTGGTTCATTGGAATAGGACGGTGCAACAGGCCGAAGGAAAATGTCTCTCTAAAAGATTTGTTATGTCAATGATGAGTTATTAGGAATTTCACTTTTTCGTATTGGAGTTGTGCAAATAGCAGGATATGTTCTGAACATAATCCTATCTAAGTTTAGTAGTCATTACTCTGAATGAATTTTTGGCAAGACTTAGGCCTTGTCAGGAACATATTCGGATTCAGAGCATTTAAGCAAACGTGCTGGAAAGTTGATACTAATAGGATTGGAAAAAATGTTTAGAAATTAGGCTATTTGTGGGATACTTCATGGTAACGAGAAATGAGTGGATTATTATAGTACTAAAAGTCAGAATATGTTCGTTAGCGCGAATATATGATTTTTAGAGGAATACTAAGTAATAATTCACTAAGTTCATTTGTAGAATTGTTTTAAGGAAAGATAAAAGGTAAAAGTTCAACTTTATTACCAAGTGTACAAATGTGAAACCACAAGGAAAAACTGCAACACGTATTTTGTGCTATACACCTTTGTAGAGGGAACCTCGTTGTAGTGGGAGGGTTGCAAGACAACTCCATTAGTGATAATAAGAGAGTCGTTGGACTCAGTCTGTATTAATCACAAGTTCATGGAATTCATGTTTTGAGAAAGTCTCAGACTTAGTCTCTAGTAAACTTGAATCGATCCCTGGTTATACAATGAGGAGATCCAAGACAAGGATGCATAAACTTAGCAAAGTTTTAATGATTTCTGATTTAGGGTCATGGACTCTTATCAGATCTGGGTTCTTATAGAATTATCATGTAGCAAACTTACTATTGGACGAAATCTATAAGTGAAGACTTTAGTACAAGGCTTGTTGTGAAATAGTAGCAGACTCAGAAAGAAAGGGATCTATTATGAGTTAGTTTTTCACCAGTAGCCGTGTTTAAGTCTGTACATAGAAAGGCTTGATGTGAAATGGTGAACTCAGAAAGAATAGGATCTATTATGAGTTAATTATTTCACCGGTTGCCTAATTTAAAGCTGATGCCATTCATATGAGTTATGAGTTAGGCAAAGTGGTTGTCAAGACATTTTCCTTAACTGGAAGTCTTGTAGGAATATCCACGGGGCAGCACCCAGAAGTTTTCATTGAAAAGGGCTAAAGAGAATTTTGTCAGTAGGCTGACAAAGTCCATTTAAAGGACCGTGGTGGGCGATCATTTGGATGATAAGTTCGAATCTTAGATTTGATCATTAACCAAATGAACATTATATGTGGCGCAATGGAAGCGTAGTGGTATTTTTATACTATGCGTAGACAATATTTTGATCACTGGAGACAGTGTGAAGATGTTGACAGATGCAATGGTATGGTTATCCAAGTAGTTGGATATGAAAGATTCGGAATCAACAAATATTCTTGAGAGTGAGGATGTAATACCCCGTTTGAATTAGAATTATTTGAGATTATTTATTAGCTTATTATTGCCATTATTATTGCTTATTTATATTATTATTATTATTAAATATTTATTTGTGATTAAAATGTCTAATTGTTTTAAATGCCTATTATTATATAAATATACATTGCGTGTATTATAAATATATATCATGTCCGGTTTTATTTTTAACTCTTATTATCGCGTTATTTCCGGCCCAATCGAGATTATTTTCCAGCTTCATTTGTGGTTTAACAATTTTGGGTCTTTTGTGTTTATTTCTTGAACCATTAAGAGATAAATGTCCTTGGCCCATAATTTATTTAATTCCTTTGGCCCAACAACATAAATCTGGCCCAAATCAACGAAGAGCCTGCAGATTTTTTTTTTCTCTCCCTCTTCTCCCCCGCAGCGAGACCGAGTCCTCGCCTTATCTCCACCTTCAAGCTCTGGTGCGATTTTTATGGGAATTCAAAGGCACGTTCTCTCATCTTATCTCCCCCTCTCTCGCCTATTAAGTCCAGTTGGAATTCTCATCTCAAATCAGATTCCTCTCTCACTCTCCCTCAACCTGTTCTCTTTGTTTTTTTTAAAAAAAGAAAATAAAAAAATAAATCGCCGCTGCACCTTTCTTCTCCGGCGGGCAAGTCGTCGACCGCCGTTCTTGAAGTGGCAGCCTTCCGTTTTCGATCAGCAAGGAGCAACCGTCGTCAAGGAAGGGTCCTATCCAGTCGTCGTCCTCCATAGCCGAGAGCTTCAATTTTCGGCAACCAGCTTTGTCTCCGACGAGTTCCTCCCATCCTCGGTGGCGTCCTCTCAATCGCGCAGCAGCAGTTCGTGGAGAGCCTCTGTTCGTGGCCAGGTCGTTCACGAACAACACCAGGTTCATGATTCCGAGTCCCGAAGCCGTTCGTCCGACCCGCTGTCGGGCCCGTTTTCTGTCCGATAGCGCGTAGTTGCCCGAAGACGGGTAACTTATTCAAATCCTCTCATTGTTACGATCGTTTTCATATATCATACGTTATATATATATAGTGTTCGATATACCGAAACTTTATTTGAAATCGGAATTTTGTTCGTTGTTATTTATTGATTCGTATGTTCGTACGTATATTTTGTATATTCGTGAATTTTCGTGGATTATCAGAACTCTCGTTTACTTTATAAGTCAAGCCTTGTTGCAGCTGTGATGAACTCGTGTGATTTCGGTTTCTCGTTTTGTCGTATTGAGCCGTCGTCTTTCTGATTGGATCGTTCGTGTCCCGGTCATTGGTTTTGCATTAGTGTGTCGTTTTGTATCTCGAGCAAACCCGTTTTAAGAATATTTTGCGAACTCTGAAATTTAACTGTTTAATTAAAAACCGGACCTAATACCTGCTCGAGCATTGTTGTCAAATTTGGTCGTTCTGCTGTCATTTTGCAATTGCTGTTACAGATGTCTGTACTCTGTTCTCAAATTTAATCACAGTTTTTTTTTCAAACTTCATTTGGTCATGTTTGCAATTTAAATCGCAACTGTGCATGTAGCGCAGTGGTGATCGAGGCGGTATTTCGTGCGCGAGGTCGGGGGTTCGATCCCAGTTCTTCGTGTAAGTAATAAGTCTTTTTTTTTTTACTGAGTGCCAGCTTGAGCGCGCGAGCCATAGGGCCCGAGGTCAGCCCGCGCGCGGCCCGCCTCCCTCAGCCCGATCTGCACCCAGTATGCGCAGCCCGTGAGGCCCGCGTCTCCCCAGCCCTTTTCAGGCCCAAATTTTTGGCCCAACTTCCTCTTTGTGCGGCCCAATTAGCCTAGAACCACCACAGCTCGGTCCCGTTGTCTTTTTAAGCCTATTTTGAGTTCCGAAAGCCCGTTTTTAACACCGAGTTTGATTTTAAAAATTATTTTCGATCGAGAAAAATTTGAGAAAAATATTTATAAGTCCCGAGACTCCAAATTAATTCTCCGAGTCCTATTTTTCAAAAATGAGAGAGTTCCAAGTTCACGAAAAATCCGATTAAAACCCTTAAGACTTAATTTTTATTAAGTATGGGTTTTATGTTAAATTTGAGTAGTGAGATAAATTATTGATAAATTATCTCGCTTAAATGTAGGTGTTTGAGGAGTCGAGCCTCATCCTACGTACTTGCTCTTGTGTGCAATTTTCTACCGAGCTATCCAGGTGGGTTTACTTATAAAATTGTCTATGCCATACGTGTTGTTTAATGTATTGTTGGTATGATCAATGTATGCATGTGAACCATGTAGCCTACTGATGTGAGTTGTTACGGCCGTCGGTACGGTTGTCCCCGTCGAGTTACGGTACGGTTGCCCTTGCTAGGCAAGTCTCCTTAAGACCTAATGAAAGGCCGTGTCCGTTACAGTGGCACGCACTCCCGTCGTTAGGGTTTATGCATCCCCTTTCCGCGGCTAATGATAGATGTGAACATGAGTGAGTTATTGTTGTGATTGTTAGGAGATGAGACATGATGATGATTGATTTATATTCATGCTGCGACCATACCATCTTTACATGTTATTATGTGCATAGTAGTGAGCACTATTTTATCATTTGTGCTCATTCCCACCTGCTCTTCACGGATGCAGGTTAAGCAGTGGCCGGGTGACGGGACGAAGGATGAGTGGTGGTTTATTATTTGTTTCGTTTTGCTTCCGCTTTAATAATATGGTTGTTATGAACCTTCTATGTTTTGGACATGTAAAAACTGTTTTCGAACTATGTTTTGATGTTTGAAAATATTTTGGAAAACCCTTTTGAACCTTGAATAATCATGGTGTTTGATTTATGAAGTTTCAGTTGTTCATATGGGATATTATGTTGAGGTGTGAATCAGGTTAATGAAAACCTTGTGAAAAATCGGGTTTATGAATCTCCGTGAGTCCAGATAAGACTTGGACTAAGTAAATTGTGTTGGTTAATGCCCTTGATTTCGAAAATGAATTTGAAAAATTTGTTCTGATTTTTTTGAAAGTCCGGAATTTCTTTAAAATCAAAGTGCGGTGTTACAGTTTGGTATCCGAGCCAGTCTGCGTTTCTGTAGACTGGCACATATGTGATTATGTGTTTAGACCTTGTGTTATGACCACTCGTCTTCGTCACTCCGCGCTGCTTAAGGTATGTTTTGTTTAAGTATTAATGAAAATACTTGATATGTAAATGGAACACATGTGGTAATGAGACTACTTGTGGTGTAATTGTTATTTTTGGGGCTTAGGACCTATCCACCTTGATTTAATCGAACTCTAGTGTTTATTGGCGAACTCTAGACTCCTATAAGAATTGATTATTTTGTTTGTTTTTGTGCTAAACTTTGTTCGGCTTATTCAATGTAGAAGTATGAATACTCGCAACAACAACCGTAACCGTCAGGCATCCCCCCAACCTTCTTCGCCTCGTCAGCACCAGGCCCCTCTGGCCATGGACCTCACTCAGCTTATCGTCCAGTTTCAGAGGATGAATGCACCCACTTTTGCGGGGACTGAGAACCCCACAGCAGTGCTGGAGTGGATGAAAGAGCTGGATAAGATTTTTGCGGTACTTCCCCTCCCTGACCGCCAGCGAGTGTCCCTAGCAGCTTATCAGATGAAGGAGGACGCCTCTGACTGGTGGATTGACCACTAGGCCCGGAGGCCAGAGGCGGAGCTTCATGTTCTGACTTGGGAGCAAATGAAAGTGATGTGCGCAGCAAGTTCCTTCCCCAGAGCTTTTGGGATAGGATGGAGCATGAGTTCTACCACTTGCAGCAAGGCAGCTCCAAAGTGGACGAGTATATCCGTACCTTCACCCGCATGTGCCTTTTTGCAGGCGACGCAGTGAATACCGATGCTAAGAAGGCCCGCAAGTTTCTCAAGGGGCTCAATCAGAGGATCCGTGAACTGGTGGGGAGTCACGGACTGATGTCTTTCACAAATACTGTTAGTCGAGCTCAGGAGGTAGAGAGCTGTCTCATTCCGATAGCCCCAGTCCCTTCATATTATCATGCCTCCCAGCCTTCTCAGATCGTTGCTCAGTACGCTCAGCCCATCTCATCTGTGCCGCCCGGCTCTAGCTCGGGCAAGAGGAAGTCCGAGTATCAGAACAAGAAGAAGGGAAAGAAAGGAAACTTCGGCAGACGTGACGACCGACCCACTCAGGGTCAACAGCCGAGGTGCCCTAAATGCGGCAGGTTCCACACCGGAGAGTGCTTAGCTGACCAGCGAGCTTGTTACAACCGTCCGGGTCACTATGCCAGTGTCTGCCCCGAACCGAAGAGACAGCAACAGCAGCAGCCCTTTGCCCAGCAGCGTCAGCAGCAGCTTCCCCCACCGCCACCTCATCAGCAGCATCAGCAGCCCCCACCGTTCCAGCAGAGGGCTGGGGGTCAGGCCCGAGTCTATACCATCACCCATGATGAGGCCGCTCGCAATGCAGGTACCATGTCCGGAATGCTTTCGATATCCTATGTGCCTGTTTTTGTTTTTTGTGATACCGGTGCTACCCATTCGTTTATCTCATCTCGTTGTTTGGAGGCCTTATATGTTAGCACTGTGCATGCTTGTGATCCTCTCGAGGTTAGTTTGGCCACGGGAAAAATTATTATCTCTGATTCAGTGGTTCGCAATCTTCCTATTTGCATTGGTGGTCAAGTTCTGGAGGCCGATGTGTATGTTATCGAAATGCGAGACTTTGATGTGATCTTGGGCATGGACTGGCTCACCCGTTATCGAGCCGACATCCGGTGCCAAGAGCGCGAAGTCACCCTCTATCCCATTTTCGATCAGCCTGTTGTGTTCTTTGGGGTGAGTTCGAGGACTGTGCCTCGGGTCATCTCTTCTATGCAAGCTAGGAAAAGCCTTTCCAAGGGTAGCTGTCAAGGCTATCTTGTTTCCATGGTATCCGACGATGTTGATGAGCGGGTGCCCGTGTGAGTATCTATTGTTTGTGAGTACCTCGACGTCTTTCCTGATGATTTACCTGGAGGACCGCCCGACCGCCATGTGGAGTTCGCCATTGACCTAATGCCTGGAGCCAGACCCGTTTCTAAGGCCCCTTACCGTATGGCACCAAAGGAGCTTCAAGAGCTCAAGGCCCAGATCCAGGAGTTGCTTAAGCTTAGTTTCATTCGTCCGAGTGTCTCGCCGTGGGGTGCGCCCGTCCTATTCGTGAAGAAGAAAGACGGATCTATGCGCATGTGCATTGACTACCGGGAGTTGAATGCCCTTACAGTCAAGAAAAAGTACCCCCTTCCCCATATTGAGGACCTTTTCGACCAGCTGAGAGGAGCTAGCGTCTTCTCAAAGATTGATT
>CACSLK010007779.1:8351189-8378695 GCA_902706635.1 Striga hermonthica | reverse complement strand
TGTTTTAAATGCCTATTATTATATAAATATACATTGCGTGTATTATAAATATATATCATGTTCGGTTTTATTTTTAACTCTTATTATCGCGTTATTTCCGGCCCAATCAAGATTATTTTCCAGCTTCATTTGTGGTTTAACAATTTTGGGTCTTTTGTGTTTATTTCTTGAACCATTAAGAGATAAATGTCTTTGGCCCATAATTAAATCTGGCCCAAATCAACGAAGAGCCTGCAGATTTTTTTTTTCTCTCCCTCTTCTCCCCCGCAGCGAGACCAAGTCCTCGCCTTATCTCCACCTTCAAGCTCTGGTGCGATTTTTATGGGAATTCAAAGGCACGTTCTCTCATCTTATCTCCCCCTCTCTCGCCTATTAAGTCCAGTTGGAATTCTCATCTCAAATCAGATTCCTCTCTCACTCTCCCTCAATCTGATCTCTCTGTTTAAAAAAAATCGCCGCTGCACCTTTCTTCTCCGGCGGGCAAGTCGTCGACCGCCGTTCTTGAAGTGGCAGCCTTTCGTTTTCGATCAGCAAGGAGCAACCGTCGTCAAGGAAGGGTCCTATCCAGTCGCCGTCCTCCATAGCCGAGAGCTTCAATTTCCGGCAACTACCTTTGTCTCCGACGAGTTCCTCCCATCCTCGGTGGCGTCTTCTCAATCGCGCAGCAGCAGTTCGTGGAGAGCCTCTGTTCGTGGCCAGGTCGTTCACGAACAACACCAGGTTCAAGATTCCGAGTCCTGAAGCCGTTTGTCCGACCCGCTGTCGGGCCCGTTTTCTGTCCGATAGCGCGTAGTTGCCCGAAGATGAATAACTTATTCAAATCCTCTCATTGTTACGATCGTTTTCATATATCATACGTTATATATATATTGTGTTCGATCTACCGAAACTTTATTTGAAATCGGAATTTTGTTCGTTTTTATTTAGTGATTCGTATGTTCGTACGTATATTTTGTATATTCGTGAATTTTCGTGGATTATCGGAACTCTCGTTTACTTTATAAGTCAAGCCTTTTTGCAGCTGTGATGAACTCGTGTGATTTCGGTGTCTCGTTTTGTCGTATTGAGCCGTCGTCTTTCTGATTGGATCGTTCGTGTCCCGGTCATTGGTTTTGTATTAGTGTGTCGTTTTGTATCTCGAGCAAACCCGTTTTAAAAATATTTTGCGAACTCTGAAATTTAACTGTTTAATTAAAAACCGGACCTGATACCTGCTCGAGCATTGTTGTCAAATTTGGTCGTTCTGCTGTCATTTTGCAGTTGCTGTTACAGATGTCTGTACTCTGTTCTCAAATTTAATCACAGGTTTTTTTTTAAACTTCATTTGGTCATGTTTGCAATTTAAATCGCAACTGTGCGTGTAGCGCAGTGGTGATCGAGGCGGTATTCCGTGCGCGAGGTCGGGGGTTCGATCCCAGTTCCTCTCGTAAGTAATAAGTCTTTTTTTTTTTTACTGAGTGCCAGCTTGAGCGCGCGAGCCATAGGGCCCGAGGTCAGCCCGCGCGCGGCCCGCCTCCCTCAGCCCGATCTGCCCCCAGTATGTGCAGCCCGTGAGGCCCGCGTCTCCCCAGCCCTTTTCAGGCCCAAATTTCTGGCCCAACTTCCTCTTTGTGCGGCCCAATTAGCCTAGAACCACCACAGCTCGGCCCAGTTGTCTTTTTAAGCCTATTTTGAGTTCCGGAAGCCCGTTTTTAACACCGAGTTTGATTTTAAAAATTATTTTCGACTGAGAAAAATTTGAGAAAAATATTTATAAGTCCCGAGACTCCAAATTAATTCTCCGAGTCCTATTTTTCAAAAATGAGAGAGTTCCAAGTTCACGAAAAATCCGATTAAAACCCTTAAGACTTAATTTTAATTAAGTATGGGTTTTATGTTAAATTTGAGTAGTGAGATAAATTATTGATAAATTATCTCGCTTAAATGTAGGTGTTTGAGGAGTCGAGCCTCATCCTACGTACTTGCTGTTGTGTGCAATTTTCTACCGAGCTATCCAGGTGGGTTTACTTATAAAATTGTCTATGCCATACGTGTTGTTTAATGTATTGTTGGTATGATCAATGTATGCATGTGAACCATGTAGCCTACTGATGCGAGCTGTTACGGCCGTCGGTACGGTTGTCCCCATCGAGTTACGGTCTTGCGAGGCAAGTCTCCTTAAGACCTAATGAAAGGTCATGTCCGTTACAGTGGCACGCACTCCCGTCGTTAGGGTTTATGCATCCCCTTTCCGCGGCTAATGATAGATGTGCACATGAGTGAGTTATTGTTGTGATTGTTAGGAGATGAGACATGATGATGATTGATTTATATTCATGCTGCGACCATACCATCTTTACATGTTATTATGTGCATAGTAGTGAGCACTATTTTATCATTTGTGCTCATTCCCACCTGCTCTTCACGGATGCAGGTTAAGCAGTGGCCGGGTGACGGGACGAAGGACGAGTGGTGGTTTATTATTTGTTTCGTTTTGCTTCCGCTTTAATAATATGGTTGTTATGAACCTTCTATGTTTTGGACATGTAAAAACTGTTTTCGAACTATGTTTTGATGTTTGAAAATATTTTGGAAAACCCTTTTGAACCTTGAATAATCATGGTGTTTGATTTATGGAGTTTCAGTTGTTCATATGGGATATTATGTTGAGGTGTGAATCAGGTTAATGAAAACCTTGTGAAAAATCGGGTTTATGAATCCCCGTGAGTCCAGTTAAGACTTGGACTAAGTAAATTGTGTTGGTTAATGCCCTTGATTTCGAAAATGAATTTGAAAAATTTGTTCTGATTTTTTTAAAAGTCCGGAATTTCTTTAAAATCAAAGTGGGGTGTTACAGAGGATCACAAGAAAGATATGTTGCGATTATCCCAATTTTCATGTCCAAACTATTGTAAGGCTCATTCTATTTTTGCATGATATCTGGCAGTCCTTATGCATGGCAATAGGAAGCCTAGTATATGCAATAGATGAGGCCTGATATTTATTTGCAAGGTTACTAAATATTGAAGTAATCCTAGATGGGAGCAATGGTTCATGGTAGGACATAGATCAAGCGCCGTAAAAGGGTTAAGGATATTATGTAAGATTACCAGATGAACCATAAGCAACCTTTGGATTACAAAGGATTCTGATTTCTAATCAGACATGAACAACAAGTAAAAACCACCTTATGGTTTGTGTTCACTTGTGGGAACCAAGTAGATTAGAGGAATGTCAAGCGGTGATGCGTTGAAGAATTCCACTATGAACTCAGTACGTCCCTTCTCCCCAAACGGCGAGTGACATAGAGATTGGATTCACCATTGAACTAAAAGTGTGAAACCTCGTCTAGCCAGGTCAGGTCACAATTTGATTGTGATGAAAGTTGGTGCAGTTACAAGACAGAGAGGAATCACTAGTTCATAAAGGAAGTGACACATAGAGCAAGTACGCCCGTTGCAAAGGACTAGGACAGGGTGGATGTTTGTCGCCTAGTTACATCGGTAGACAACCAGGTAAATCCTTTTAGGATTGGAATTCCGGCGAAAGCGGATGAGGGCCATGTTAAAGGATTGGAAGTCGGATGTGTGGCAGAAAGGACAACAATTCTTTGAGAATTGAGATTGAAAGAGAATCATGGTTAGCAATAGCCATGAGCTTATTAAGCATAAGTGGGAGATTGTTAGAGGTATGCTGTAAAAGCTCTAATTTGTAGATTCTATCAATTCCATTTTGATCTGGCCATCATGTTTCGGTCAAAGTACATATGCTTGCAGTTTATTTATTTATGCAATCATACTCCTTGTCTTACATTGAGATAGTGTGGTTCGAAGTGTTTCGAACAGAAATATCACCTATCGGTTCCTTGTAAGACTAAACTATTCGTTCACAGTCTAGACAGGCAGTGAGACCCCTCTTGGAAAAAGACTGTAGTGTATTCTTGATTCAGTTGGTCTTTGAGTGGAGAATTACACTAGCACTTATGATAGGTGTTGAACAGACCACGGAAGGATAAGATTATGAGACTCACTGACCGTTGTTGTAATCTAGACCTTCAGTAACTGATGCGTACTCTTAAGCTATAAGATAATATAAAATGGGCATATGTATTCATTACTTATTTATTTGATTTATCAAGGGTGATTCCTATTTTGCTAGGATGACATACTTGATATTTTGGTAAATAAGTGTGTCTATATGATGTGCCGTTATAAATTATTTACGGTCACTGTGTCCCAGTACGCTGCGTTGATGACGTTGCTGAAATGAGCTCAGGAATGAATATTATGTCAAGCCCTGCAGGCGGATGTGTTATCCGGCATAATGATTAAGGATCTGAGTGGTACTAGTTTCGGAAATGAATAAGAAGTTGATTAATTATTTTGTTAGTAATTTAATTAATCAACGGACGTTATATCTTAAACATGGGGAGATAAATCGATCAATTGGATTAATATATTTAATTAGTGGAAACGAATTAATTGTAATTCGGAGCTAAATGGGGAGAGCAATAATTTTACTCTAGTGGAATGTTTTATTATTCAATTCCAAGATTAGGAATTAGGAATTAATTATATTCCATAATTCTCTAAGGATGGGAATATTCCTTCTAGAATATTACCTAGGGTTAGGAGACTATGGAGTCTTCTAGAAGGTAATTAAATATTAAGAATATTATCCTAGATGGGAAAAAGGAGATGGAAGATAATAAGGATTCCTAAACCTTAAGGAATAAGCCCATATTTAGCACCTCCTTTAGGTCCCTATTGTAGTCTATAAATACACTAGGTCCCCTAACCTCTTGAACATGCTTTTACATGTTTTTCTCCCCGAAGGGCTGGAGAAATTCGGCCTCTTCAAGCAAGAAAGAAAGAAAGAGATTCTTCTTCGAAAGAAAATTCGGTTAGCACCGTAAGGTCTTAGAAGAAGATGATCAAGAGGTTTTGGAAAATCTAATAAATCGCTCCATCAAGATTTATTAGAGATCGTATAAAGGTCATACAATAGAAGATTCGAAGGTTGATTTGTATCCCGTCGAATATATATATTTTTCCCATCTTTCCGTCGAATTTTCGCGCGCACAAATTTGTGCCCAGGTATCCAGCTCGCGGTCAGGTTCTTGATTTATCGTTCATGTGTAATTGACGCAACACGGTGTGTAGCGTGATGGTGTACGGCGCTTCCTTCTCCCAACGAGGTCGCATGTTCGATCCCTTCTCCTTGCCTAAATATGAGACATTTTTTTGCTGCCAGGTGCGCGGGCCTCTTAGCCTGCATTAGGCCCGCGCGCGGCCCGGTCCCGCTCATAGATCCTAGCCCGAGAAGCCTGCATCCAGCCCGGTATTAGCTCGCTTGCTCCCAGCTGTCTTTGGCCCAAATGCGCGTGTCTCGGCCCAATTGTAACGTTCCTCCGCGGCCCAAATAGCTGAAGCACGGCCCAGAGACTTGGATATCAGCTCCAGACCAGTCTAGGTGGTCCATGCAACTCCAGATCGGCCCAGCAGAGTGGCAGCATGGTTGAACTCGGTTCAACTTGGTCCAGATGCCCCGGTTCGTGCCTGAGATGGTTCTCGAGCAGTCCGATCCACTTACCGAAGGTCAGAGACGATCTGATGAGCTTGATGAGCGATTGTAGCACCTTGATGACTCGATTAGAATCGAGAAAGGCCAAGTCTAGACGCCCATTAGACTTTGGTGTTCAGACGATCTCCATCAACGGAAATCAGAAACGTCTCAGAGTCGGCAAAAATTTTAAACCGTAAGTCCTAATCCTAACTATAGATTCTGCTGCATTAGGATTTATTATTCAATAGATTTGAATGTGTACATTGTCGACGTTCCTAATAGAACCCAACAGACAATAGGAGAAACCCCGTTCAGTCTGGTCTATGGAATGGAAGCATTGTTTCCGGTCGAGGTCGAACTATTATCACAGAGATCGAGCACATATGACCAAGAGCAAAATGAAGATCTAATGATGGCGGCTTTGGATACAATCGAGGAGCTTCGGGAAAGAGCATCGATCAGGGTGGAAGCATACAAGCAAAGGATGCGAGCAGCCCATGACAAAAGGGTGAAAGTTCGCAGATTCCAAGTGGGTGACTTGGTTTGGATAAGAATCGATGTGCTGAAGCATGTGGGAAAACTGGAACCGAACTTGGAAGGACCATACCTGGTCGAAAAGGTGCATGCAGGAGGAGCGTACTCTTTAAAGGACGCTGAAGGACGATCTCTAGCCAGGTCATGGAACATTGCTAGTTTGAAAAAATATTATGTGTGAAATTTTTTCTTTTTCTTGGGAAAGGTCGGAAAAGTTGAAAATGATGTAACTCGCAAATTTGCTCAATATTAATGGAATTTTGTTTTCTTACAATACACTCTCCTTATTCTACACATTCTTACGTATGGCATGTTGGTATGATCTGGATGACAGGATATTTAAATTGATTTGATTAGAAGTCGCTTGTTTGGAACACCCCTTGGGATGGGCAGGTTGGACGAAAACTCACGTTTTCAAGTTGGGTGGCCCCCTGTTTGGAACATTTCTCGGATTAGGTAGGCAAGTGCGAAGACAAATTTCACCAGGAATAAGGCATTCGGGCTGGGTGGTCGCTTGTTTAGAACACCCCTTGGAATGGGCAGGTTGGTCGAAAACTCACGCTTTCGAGCTAGGTGGCCCCCTGTTTGGAACATTCCTCATATTGGGTGGGCAAGTGCGAAGACAATTTCCACCAGGAATAAGGCCTTCGGGTTGGGTGGTAGCTTGTTTAGAACACCCCTTGGGATGGGCAGGTTGGTCGAAAACTCACGCTTTCGAGCTGGGTGGCCTCCTGTTTGGAACATTTCTTGGATTGGGTGGGCAAGTGTGAGACAAACCCACCAGGAATAAGGCCTTCGGACTGGGTGGTCGCTTGTTTAGAACAACCCTTGGTATGGGCAGGTTGGTCGAAAACTCATGCTTTCGGGTTGGGTGGCCTCCTGTTTGGAACATTCCTTAGATTGGGTGGGCAAGTGTGAAGACAAACCCACCAAGAATAAGGCCTTCAAGTTGGGTGGTCGCTTGTTTAGAATACCCCTTGGGATGGGCAGGTTGGTCGAAGACTCACACTTTCAAGCTGGGTGGCCTCCTGTTTGAAACATTCCTCGAATTGGGTGCGCAAGTGTGAAGACAAACATACCATGAATAAGGCCTTCACGCTGGATGATCGCTTGTTTAGAACACCCCTTGGGATGGGCAAGTTGGTCGAAAACTCATTATTTCGGGCTGGGTGGCCTCCTGTTTGTAACATTCCTCGGATTGGGTGGGCAAGTGTGAAGACAAACCCACCAGGAATAAGGCCTTCAGGCTGGGTGGTCGCTTGTTTAGAACATCCCTTGGGATGGGCAGGTTGGTCGAAAACTCACGCTTTCGAGCTGGGTGGCCTCCTGTTTGGAACATTCCTCGGATTTGGTGGGCAAGTGTAAAGACAAACCCACCATGAATAAGGCCTTCGGGCTGGGTGGTCGCTTGTTTAGAACACCCCTTGGGATGGGCAAGTTGGTCGAAAACTCACGCTTTCAAGCTGGGTCGCCTCTTGTTTGGAACATTCCTCGGATTGGGTGGGCAAGGGTGAAGACAAATCCCACCACGATTACGGCCTCCGGGTTGGACAGAAGAACGCGAAAACACAGACGTTAATAAGGAGTCCAGGAGCATAAAAAGCCATCATTTTTAAGGCCATGAGGTTGGATGGTCGCATGCATCGACCACCTCTGAATGTGGGCATGTGTTCAAAATAAAAACCCATCATGTTTAAGGCCATGAGGCTGGATGGTCTCATGCATCTACCACCTCTGAAGGTGGGAATGTGTTCAAAATAAGAACCCATTATCTTAAAGGTGGCTTAGATTGATAGAAAGCAAGTGCACAAACATGAGTGTGGATGTGAAAAATGTGTTGATTATACGTTAAGGCTCGTTTTGTTCATCCAATCGAGGAGTTATGCAAGATCACCAAATCCCATTACGTAAATAAATACAGAAATACAGATGCAGTAATGGATCACACGAAATATTCTCATTGCATAAAGTTACAAAGGTTCATCAAAATACAAATTTCATCACATAGGGGAGGAATGGCGGTAGAGTCGGCATTGCTGACGGAGGCGTGCGGCTCGAGCGGTTGGTTGGTCCCAGAGGTCGAATCGCAGGAATCATTAAGTGGACGTTGTCGCATAGATTCGGCCAGTGTGACCAACATGGAGGTTGGAGGAGCCACGCCATCGGGTAGAGCAAAGGTCTTCTTTAAAGTCTCGGATCGAGCCAAGGTTCTTTCGAGAAGCCCCGACCACCACTCGTGCTCGAGAGGTAAGTTGAGATTGCCACGGAAACTAGGGGGCACTTTGGGTAAGGCTTCCCAGATATCTCCCGAGTCGAGCTGCTCAAAATCATCCTCGGCGATCTGCTCGCCCGCCTTCTGCAGGGCAAACTGAAAATAGTCTACCCCGAAGTCTTGGACCTCCTTAAAAAATTGTGGTGACTACATAAAGTCAGCCACCACTTGCTTACGATGTTCTCAAAAGAAGAGCTGCCCTGTTGTAGTGTTCCACAAAATTTGCCTAGCTCGAAGAGCAGTGGCATTAGCGTAGCGTTGTCTCTCGTGGGCATGGGCAGCCCTCTCCGTGGCCAGCGTGGCCTCCAATTTGGCTTGAGCAGCCTCCGCCTGGGCTCGAGCGGTTTGCTCCTGCTCGATCGCCACCTCCTTTTTCCTTTAAATTGGTCTCTCTCTCTGCCACTACCACCTCCTTCACTGCCAGGGCGGCATCCTTCTCCGCGAGCGCCTTTTGTTTCTTGGCAAGCTCTCCGCCAAGGAAGTCAATCTTGGCTTTGAGCTCGACTCTTTGCTCCTTCAGCGACTCGTGGAGCTTATTTTGGTGATGCAGGAGGGATGCATTCTTCTCATTCAGGACACCGATGATGTCCTCAAGTTTTTTTATGGACTTCCCAGAGCTATCTCGGGCATCCTTGGCCAATGGTAGGAATTTAACCAAGTCCTATAATCAGAGGAAACATAACAGTTCAGCACATATACTAGGAAAACACGATAGAAAAAATCAGAGCAAGTATAGGACGAGCAGTACCTGAGTAAGCCATTGTACAAGCTGGTCACCAAGCTCGGGTAGAGTGGCGACAGCGCTTTTGCGGTCGTCCTAGAGGAGTGCGCCCTCGAGGCAGGTAACTACCTCATTCACCGGGCTGCGAGCAGAGAGGAGGAACTCGAGGCCACGGTGTTAGTAGTTTGGCCGGTACGCACGCGCTTCCTAAGCCCCTCCAACTGATCGGTGCGGGGACGTTTACCCTGAGCTAGTTCACGCCTAGGGTCATCTCGGCCACTAGACTCGACCACGGTTTTGGTCGAGCCAGCAGAAGGGTTTTTGGAGGACGGTTGGTCGAGAGGAGGTTTGTCTTGGGTGTTGATTTTTGATGAGGTATTGGTTTGGGAATGTTTGTCCTTTGTATTGGTATTGGAAGCGGTGGTTTGGCTGTTGGTTTTTTGGGAGGAAGTCTTGGTTCCGGTTTTTTCAGGAGGCGGTCGTGCAGTGGTCTTAGGAGGAGGTGGTGGAGTTTATTGCTGCTGTGGATGTTTTGGCGGTTGATGCTGCTGTTGTTGTTGTTGTTTTGGCGGTGGCTGTTGTTGCTGTTGTTGTTGTTGTGGTTGTTGCTGTGGTTGCTGTTGTTGCTGTGATTGGGGCCGACAGGAGGTGGTCGATGTTAGAGGTATGCTGTAAAAGCTATGTTTTGCAGATTCTCTCAATTCATTTTGATCTGGCAATCATGTTTCGGTCAAAGTACATATGTTTGCAGTTTATTTATTTATGCATACATACTCTATGTCTTATATTGAGGTAGTGTGGTTCGAAGAGTTTCGAACAGAAAGATCACCTATCGGTTCCTTATAAGACTAAACTATTTGTTCACAGTCTAGACTAGCAGTGAGACCCCACTTGGAAAAAGATTGTAGAGTATTCTTGATTCAGTTGGTCTTTGACTGAAGGATTACACCAGCACATATGTTAAGTGTTGAACAGGACCACGGAAGGATAAGGATATGAGACTCACTGATCGTTGTCGTAACCTAGACCTTCAGTGATTGATGCGTTCTCTTAAGCTGTAAGATAATATAAAATAGGCATATATTTTTATTTCTTATTTATTTGATTTATTAAGTGATTCCTATTTTAATAGGATGACATACGAGTTATTTTGGTAAGTAAGAATAATTATATGATGTGCTATTATAAATTATTTACGGTCACTATGTTCCAGTGCGCTGGATTGATGACGTCCCCGAAATGAGCTCAGAAAGGAACATTATGTTAAACCCTGCAGGTAGACGATTGTCTGACATAATGGTTAAAGTCTGAGTGGAACTAAATTCGGAAATGAATAAGAAGTTAATTAATTATTTTGTCAGTAATTTAATTAATCAACAGACATTATATCTTAAACATAGAAGGTAAATCGGTCAATCAGATTAATATTATTTAATCATGGAGGCTCGATTTTATTGGTAAAATAGTGGCTAAATGGGGAGAGCAATAATATTACTCTAGTGGGATGTTTTATTATTTAATTCTATTAAATAAGAATTAATTTTATTCCATATTAATTAATTAATTAGGAGAATAAAATTCCTACTAGAATCTTCTCTTGGGATTAGGAGACTTGGGAGTCTTCTAGAAGATGAAGATTAGTAGGAAATATATTTCCTACATTATATTATTAATTGGAGTAAAATTAGGATTCCTAAATTAGATATTAATTTTATTCCATGGTTATTAATTTAAGGCAAAATAGCTCGTTATATCACAACCTTTTACTAAATTGCTAAAACATCACGACTTTTGGACCTTGGCGGAGAATATCACAACCTTTGATTTCTTTGCAAAACGATACACCAAAGTCGAAAACCGACCTTCGTTACATTACTTAAAATCATTTAACGAAAATCTGAAAGTATCATCACCTCCGAAACACTCTTTATTGTTCTCAATAGTTACAAATCTTTCCCCATAGTGTATCAAAGATGGCCGGTTTCTGACTTTCGTGTATCGTTTTACAAAGAAATCAAAGGTTGTGATATTCTCCGCCAAGGTCCAAAAGTCGTGATGTTTTAGCAATATGGGAAAAGGTCGTGATATAGCGAGCTATTTTGCCTTAATTTAATTAGGAAAGATATTCCTACAAGGATCTTCTCTATTGTTAGGAGACTTAGGAGTCTTCTAGAAGGAGGAGATTAGTAGGAGATTTCCTTCCTACATTAAATTAGTATTGGAGTAGAATTAAGACTCCTAGGCCTAATGGAATAAGCCCATATTTAGCACCTCCTTAAGGTCTCTAATGGGGCCTATAAATACACCATGTCCCAACCTCTCCTACAATGTTGTCTTGGCCGATTATCTCATCTACATACACGTGAGAAATAGCATCGTTCGAGAGTTAGGGAGATTCGATTAAACGCTCCACCAAGTTTAATCGAAGTAGGTGTTTAGTTAATCCATTAGAAGACTTTTGGGTACAATTATTCGAGCCTTTATATTTATATTTTCCGGTCATCATCATCACCTTGTCGCCATCGTTCTCCGCCGTGAAGAGTCGCTGGAATCTGCCGATCGCCGCCGGAAGCCGCCCGTGTCCAGCCGATCGCAACCGCCTGCTACTGCAAGCAGTCGTACCCAGCCAAGACGCAGTCGGCGACGCCCAGCGACGTTCACCGCGTGCTCCCAACGACGCCCGCTTGCACGACCGATCGCTCCTGCTGCCAGCCGACGACCACCGTGTGTTGCTAGTGTTTCGTGACGACATCCGCGAGCCCCGTACGCATCTTCCGCTCGCTATCGTCGATCGCATCATCCCAGCGCTCGTCCAACACGCGCGTGCTACTCTTTGCGTGACCAGGAGTCGCGCACATCACGCTCGCGTGTGTCCACCGCATCGCCAGTGCTAATCCGCGAGTGCCCAGGACTCCCGCAACGCACACGCGCGATCTACCAGCAGCTGCCAGCGCCCGACGCGCATCACGCCAGCGCCCGACGCGCATCACGCCAACGCCCGACGCGCACCCACGTGAGTCCGTGACTGCTGCCCGCGTTCACACTGTTGTCCACGCCCGACGCGCACGACCGTCTGCTGCAACCCGACGCCGAGACCCGCGTGCCGTTCGATCGTGATCTGTTTGACGTGTCGATTAGAATCAACTAAAGGCTAAACCTATCAGCCCATTAGGTTGTGGTGTTCAGACGAACTTCACCAACGGTACTCTACATCGTCTCAGAGTCGGCAAAAAATTTTAAAAGGTAAACGTCCATATCCTAACTATAGATTCCGCTGCGTTAGGATTTATTTCGATAAAGTTCAATACTGTGCATGTTGTTTGACGTTCCTAACAGAACCCAACAACTGGTATCAGAGCCCAGGCTTAATGCAAACTCGTGCACAGTTTGAATTTTGGACTTTGCCTGTTTACATGAATTATGTGCGTACGGACGCAGCGGCATAGTAGATTAGAAATTGAAATAAGTTTTTGCAGGTGTTTCGAATCCGACTATTGTGGCCCGTATGTATGGATTTTAATTCATGTTGAATGTATGTTGTTTTTAAAGCCTTGGACATGTCAAGGAATTTTTGGGTTGGTGAATGCTTGTAATAAATTATTCGCGCGATGGGACACCGCATAATTTATTGTGTTCATAGAAACTCATGTACGGCTCCCGCGTGGGTCATAGGATGAATTATGTAATTGTTGTTTATATTATTCGTTATTGATCCGGCGGGCGTGGACCAACCTTGACGGGGCGAGGCTAAACACGAACACGGATGTCATGGTGATGATCCAATGGCGACTTTCCCGGAGACAACCAATTCAGTCGGACTCACTGCGAAAGGGGAGTTCCAATACCTGAAATGAAGGACACACTCAACAAGGACAGGATTGTGTTTTTTCCGTAACATTGGAGATTGATTAATGGCCATGATAGTTGGATTATAGTTCCCAGTTTATTATTGCTCATTAATCATGCATGTTTTACGTGATTGCTTATGTGCAAATACAAACATGTTAAGAAAATCCCAAAAAATAAAAATTATATTAAGTGTGTAATGGGTTGAAATGAATTACATCCAAGGCCTCCATTATAGGTTTGTCAGTGAAGTGATTTAATTCGAGCCCAAAGGACGATTTATTTCACAGTTCACAAGGACGAATCTCCTTCGGGATGGTTATAGTGAGCTATTTCAAAAGCGTACGGGTCACCCAAAGGTGGACGTATAATTTCGGTAGTAAACTTAGTACCAATTAAAGGGTTACGCATAAAGTGCAAATAATTACGATAGTCCCAAAGGACAAGGTCGTTTTTATTCTTTTATAAAGTTAATTGCGCTGGCCAAAAGATGAAACCGACTATTAGTTAAGTATTGCTCGGCAGTATGTTAAGCTAATGGGATTTATCCCTCCTCTTGCGAATGTTTGAACCGTAGACGTCCACACTCAGTGGCCTGCGGGAATTCGGTGTTTTGAGGTGTTGGTGAATTTATTTGAATATTGTTTAATGGGATCAATATTTGATGTATAAATTCGAAACTACTTGACTGAGTAAAGACTATGTTTGCATTATCCCAGGAATTCAAAATGTCTTTCAATCCGTTGTCCGTAATTCTCAAAGAAAACAAACTTGTTGGTCCCAATTATATTGACTGGAAAAGGAACTTGGATATAGTGTTAACTGTTGAAGGTTACAAATTTGCTACTGTTGAGGCTTGTCCGGCTGTGCCTGCTGACAATGCACCAGACCAAGAGAAAGAGGAGTATGCTCGGTGGAAAAAGGCTTACGAGATGGCGAAGTGTTACATCTTGGCATCTTTGTCAAATGTATTTCAACATCAACATCAGTCTATGAACACTGCGGCGGACATGCTCCTCAATCTCAAGGAGTTATTTGGTCATCAGTCGCGGGCTGCCCGACAAGAGGCCATGAGGGTTCTGATGAACATGACCATGCGCGAGGGCACTCCCGTAAGGGAACCTGTTCTTGCTGTGATGGCCCAGCTGAATGAGTTGGAGGTTCTTGGGGCTTTTATTGATGGGGAAACCCAGGTCGATATAGTGCACCAGTCTTTGCCGAAGAGCTTCGAGCAATTCCGGTTGAATTACAACATGAATAAGATGTTGATGACTCTTCCGGAACTTGATGCTGAACTTCAGTCGGCAGAGGGCCTGTTTCGTCAGAAGACCCAAGCTATGGTGGCCCAGCAGGGAGAAGCTTCCACTTCTAAGGCTCCTAAGGGCATGAAGAGGAAGAAGTCCGCAGGAAAGGGCAAGGCGGTCATGAGTGACGCGCAACCTCGACAAAAGGCGAAGAAGCCGAAAGGCAAGTGCTACAACTGTCAGCAGAAAGGACACTGGAAGGCAAATTGTCCTCTTCCCAAGAAACCTGACAAAGGTACTCCTTTTGCTTTAGTCGTTGAAACATGTTTAGCGCTGTTATCTACTAGTACCGGGTGTGTAGATACAGGGGCCACTGATCATGTCTGCAATTCATTGCAGGGGTTCCAGGAAACCAAGCGACTTAGGGAAGGAAAAGTTACCATCTACTTGGGCGATGCTAGTAGACCGTCAGCAGTTGCAGTGGGAGACGTCTATTTAGATTTTGGCTTAGATAGGTTTCTAGTTTTGAAAGATTGTCTTTATGTTCCCAGTTTTAGAAAGAATTTGATTTCAGTTTCTAAGTTGTTTATGAACGGTTTTTCCGTTACGTTTGATAATAAAGTTATTCGTTTTGGCAAAAAGTTCATATGTTCTGGTTCATTAGTTGACAATCTATATATTCTAGAATCTAAGTCATCTCCACTGCAACAGAAAAAGTTACTTAATTCATCATCTAATCTGAATAAGAGAAAGGAACCTTCTAAAATGAACGAAACATATCTTTGGCATCTAAGACTTGGTCATACTAACCTTAGAAGGATTCAAAGGTTGGTAGCAGACGGGCCCTTGGGGTCGTTAGAAGTCGAGGCTTTTCCAACTTGTGAGTCTTGCCTGGAAGGTAAAATGACTAAAAGGGTTTTTAGTTCAATTGGGCATAAAGCCGAAGATGTGTTAGGGCTAGTTCATTCCGATCTATGTGGTCCTATGAGTATTCAAGCGAGAGGTGGTTTCGAGTACTTCGTTACGTTTATCGATGATTACTCGAGATATGGGTACATTTTCCTTCTGCCCCGCAAGTCTGAATGCTTTGAGAAGTTCTTGGAGTATAAGGCAGTTGTGGAGAAGCAGTTAGAAAAAAGTATCAAGTCATTACGATCAGATCATGGTGGCGAATATCTCTCGAATGAATTTAGGAGCTACTTGATGGATAATGGGATTACGTCCCAGCTGACTGCGCCTGGCACGCCTCAGCAGAATGGCGTAGCAGAACGGAGGAACAGGACTATTATGGAAATGGTTAGGGCAATGATGAGTTATAGTAGTTTACCAGATTCGTTTTGGTGATATGCCCTAGAAACAGCGGTATACATTATGAATAGAGTACCTTTTAAATCAGTACCGTCTACACCATTGGAGTTGTGGTCTGGGCATAAGCCTAGACCTTTGCCCATCTGAGATCGAATGAAAGTCATTTTTTATACGATCTGCAGCGCTTAATGAAGAAATCACACCTGATACGCATTCAATTGCTAACATCAGGTTATTCAACAGCAGATAGGCTTAGAGCTCCTAATCTACGAACACAGCGGATATTGAAAAGAAAGGCATCTCAGGATTTGGGGTAGTCCAGCACATGTGCTGAGAACCGATACTGATAAGTTGGAACCGAGATCAGAAGTAAGGTTGTTTGTGGGATATTCTAAGGAAACGAAAGTTGGTCTATTTTATAGTCCCGAGGACCAGAAAGTAATCGCTAGCACGAATGCTAGGTTCTTAGAAGAAGACTATGTCTTAGATCATAAGCCCAGTAGTAGACATGTTCTTGAGGAGTTAGAGGGAGTGAGTACTTCAATACCGAGTGCGCTAGATGTTACACCACAAAGTACTGCAACACGTATCGCTGATAATGCACCTGAGCAGGTAGTACCTCGTCGTAGTGGGAGGGTTGTCCGGCAGCCCGAACGGTCATGGGTCTGGGAGAGTCTTCTGAGGCCATCCCGGACGTTCTTGAATCCGACCCATGGACATACAATGAGGCACTCCAAGATCGAGACGCAGAGTCTTCGCAAAAGGCAATGAAATCTGAAATAGAGTCAATGGAAACTAATCAGGTCTGGGATCTTGTAGAGCCACCCAGTGGCATTCGCGCCATTGGATGCAAGTGGGTCTATAAGAGAAAGAGAGGAGCAGATGGAAAGGTTGAGACCTTCAAAGCTAGGCTTGTTGCGAAAGGGTACACTCAGAAAGAAGGGATCGATTATGATGAAACCTTTTCGCCGGTAGCCATGCTCAAATTCACCAGGATTTTCTTGGTTGTGGCCGCTCATATGGATTATGAGATTTGGCAAATGGATGTTAAGACCACTTTCCTTAACGGGAATTTGGACGAGGACATCTAGATGCAGCAACCAGAAGGATTCATTGCAAAGGGCCAAGAGCATCTAGTCTGCAAGCTGAAAAGGTCCATTTATGGGCTGAAGCAGGCTTCGAGATCTTGGAACATCCATTTTGACGAGGTTGTCCAATCGTATGGATTTACCCAATGTCCGAATGAGCACTGTGTGTACAAGAAAAGTGATGGAAACGTGGTGGTGTTTCTAGTGCTGTACGTGGATGATATTCTTCTCATTGGAAACAGAGTGAAGATTTTGTCAGACGTAAATGTATGGTTATCCAAGCAGTTTGATATGAAGGATTTGGGTGAAGTAGGACATGTTCTCGGAATCAAGGTCATTCGCGACCGAGAGAAGAGAAAGTTGTGCCTATCCCAATCCACATACATAAACACTGTCCTAAAGCATTTCAACATACAAGATTCCAAGAAAGGGGATTTACCCTTTTGGCATGGAATAGCTCTATCTAAGAGGATGTCCCCGAAGACGCCTCAAGAGATAGAGGACATGAAGGCAGTTCCTTATGCATTGGCAGTATGAAGCCTCATGTATGCTATGTTGTGCACGCGACCTGATATTTGTTATGCCGTGGGCATGGTAGCAAGATATCAGAGTAATCCAGGACCGGAACATTGGTCTGCGGTAAAGCATATACTCAAGTACCTACGTAGGACTAAGGAGTACATGTTGATTTACCAGGCAGATGAATTGCTTTCGTTGGGTTACACCGATTCTGACTTCCAGGCAGATCGGGACGAATGCAAGTCAACCTCAGGGTTTGTGTTTACTTTTGGAGGAGGAGCCATAGTATGGAGGAGTGTCAAGCAGATATGCGTGGCGGACTCAACCATGTAGGCTGAGTATGTAGCAGCCTCAGAGGCAGCGAAAGAAGCTGTCTGGCTCAGGAATTTTCTCCTCGACCTTGATGTGGTACCGAGTTTGCCCGCTGCAATCACAGTGTTCTGTGATAACAGCGGAGCAGTAGCAAATTCGAAGGAGCCACGGACTCATAAAGCGAGTAAACACATAGAGCGCAAGTACCACCCAATATGAGAAATCGTTGGACGAGGAGAAGTCGTTGTTGCCAAGTAGGGCGACATAGTAGACTAGTCTTTGAGAATTAGATTGAAAGAAATTATGGTTATTTTGTTTAGCCATGAGCTTATAAAGCATAAGTGGGAGATTGTTAGAGGTATGCTGTAAAAGCTATGTTTTGCAGATTCTATCAATTCCATTTTGATCTGGCAATCATGTTTCGGTCAAAGTACATATGTTTGCAGTTTATTTATTTATGCAATACATACTCCATGTCTTATATTGAGGTAGTGTGGTTCGAAGAGTTTCGAACAGAAAGATCACCTATCGGTTCCTTATAAGAATAAACTATTCGTTCACAGTCTAGACTGGCAGTGAGACCCCACTTGAAAAATGACTGTAGTGTATTCTTGATTCAGTTGGTCTTTGACTGAAGGATTACACTAGCACTTATGTTAAGTGTTGAACAGGAACACGGAAGGATAAGGATATGAGACTCATTGACCGTTGTCGTAACTTAAACCTTCAGTGATTGATGCGTTCTCTTAAGCTGTAAGATAATATAAAATAGGCATATATATTTATTTCTTATTTATTTGATTTACCAAGTGATTCCTATTTTAATAGGATGACATACGAGGTATTTTGGTAAGTAAGAATAATCATATGATGTCTATTATAGATTATTTACGGTCACTATGTTCCAGTGCGCTGGATTGATGACGTCCCCAAAATGAGCTCAGGAAGGAACATTATGTTAAACCCTGCAGGTAGACGATTGTCTAACATAATGGTTAAAGTCTGAGTGGTACTAATTTCGGAAATGAATAAGAGGTTGATTAATTATTTTGTCTTAAACATAAGGAGGTAAATCGATCAATCAGATTAATATTATTTAATCATGGAGGCTCGATTTTATTGGTAAAATAGTGGCTAAATGGAGAGAGTAATAATATTACTCTAGTGGGATGTTTTATTATTTAATTCCATTAAATAGGAATTAAATTTTATCCATATTAATTAATTAATTAGGAGAATAAAATTCTTACTAGAATCTTCTCTTGGGATTAGGAGACTTGGAAGTCTTCTAGAAGATGGAGATTAGTGGGAAATATATTTCCTACATTATATTATTAATTGGAATAAAATTAGGCTTCCTAAATTAGGAATTAATTCTATTCCATGGTTATTAATTTAATTAGGAAAGATATTCCTACAAGGATCTTCTCTATAGTTAGGAGACTTAGGAGTCTTCTAGAAGGAGGAGATTAGTAGGAGATTTCCTTCTTACATTAAATTAGTATTGGAGAAGAATTAGGATTCCTAGGCCTAATGGAATAAGTCCATATTAAGCACCTCCTTAAGGTCCCTAATGGAGCCTATAAATACACCATGTCCCAACCTCTCCTAGAATGTTTTCTTGGCTGATTTTCTCATCTACATACACGTGAGAAATAGCATCGTTGTTAGGGAGATTCGATTAAATGCTCCACCAAGTTTAATCGAAGTACGTGTTTAGGTAATCCGTTAGAAGGCTTTTGGGTACAATTATTCGAGCCTTTATACATATATATTTCCGGCCAACATCATCACATCATCGTCGCCCTTCGCCGCCGTGATCCACCGCCGGAAAACACCCATCGCCGCCGGTCGCCGCCCAAGCCCAGCCACGCGCTGCCGAACGCTACCGCGAACAACCGCGCATAGCCGAGTCCTGCTAGCGACGCCCAGCGATCCCTAGCAACGCCGTGCGAGTGCCCAGTTCCGCCCGCGATCTGCTGCCTGTTCGCACGCCCGTCCGCATCTGCTGCCAGTCGACGTCCGCGCATCGCCAGTGTACAAGGAGTACGCGCGCACCTTTCCCCGCGCGCCCAGGATACTTGTGTCGCACATCCGCGTGGTCCCAGACGCGACAACACCAGTCCGCCTCGGCATAGGAGAAGCACCCGCGTGCACGCACTCGCCCAACAACCGCCAGCGCACGACGCGCATCACGCTAGCGCCCGACGCGCATCACGCCAGCGCCCGACGCGCACCCGCGTGAGTCCGTGACTGCTGCCCACGTTCACACTGTTGTCCGCGCCCGACGCGCACGACCGTCTGCTGCACCCCAACGCCCGAGACCGTGCTGCCGTGTGATCAAGGCTTCGTTGGAACTTTCGATTAGAATCGAATAAAGGCCAAATCTATTATCCCATTAGATTGTGGTGTTCAGACAAACTTCACCAACGGTACTCTACATCGTCTCAGAGTCGTCAAAAATTTTAAAAGGTAAACATCCATATCCTAACTATAGATTCCGCTGCTTTAGGATTTATTTCGATAAAGTTCAATACTGAGTATGTTGTTTGACGTTCCTAACAGAACCCTACACAATCAAGTAACACGGGATTCAAAAAAGTGCGTTATGCGAAGAAATGCAATAATTAAAGCGCCTGTGTATGACATATGGCAGATGTGCAGGCGCGGCAGAAAGGACGCGTGGCGAGCAACTTTATCTCGGGCGGTTAAAGGGAAAATAATTGAAAAAATAGCGGGAAACTTATCAGATGGTCTATATCTGATATAACATTACCTAGGAGAAAGGTGAGCACAAATTCACTCTTAGGTCGAGTCATTCAGACTCAACCAGAGTGGGGGGGACTAGATGATATAGGATATTATACCCACAAGGGTAAACCGATCTACCGAACCGGTCGAAGGGGTTGTACCGTGAGGAAGTCGAACCAATTTAGCGGTAATCGAGCAAGATAACGATGGTCGAGCACCTTGAAGATAAGACCTAGAAGACTCTAGGACAGACAGCGTATCCCAAGTAGCGGAAAGATCGACCAGTCAAGTAGTCGAGCAGTCGAGTAGTCGAGTTGACCTCAACAGATCGACCACTTCATGGATTAGCAGTATTCTGATCGACCTAGTCACAGGCGTGTGCAAGAGCCTCTAACCGAATTTCAGGGGAATATTCAGAGGAATAATCATCCCTTGTGCAGAGGACACATGGCGAGAATACATTGGTTGAAAGCGACAACCACCTCTGACGATCTCCAACGCCACCTCTGACATACGCGCGGTGTGTCAGAGTACGGGCGGGCAGCTGGGGCAGCCAGCTGCCATGCCCGGGCAGCCCTTAGGTCAGGTATCTCACCCCTATATAAAGAGGGGTGAGTCTTTCTTCCTTAACACATAATTTCCATTATTCTACTCAAATATACAAATACTTACTTAAGCATCGGAGGCTCTTCACCGGAGAACCCAGATGTGAGAGTTGTTTGCAGGTTTTCGACGTTCCACCGGCGAGGACGAGAGGCGATCTATTCCAAACCGGCCAGGACGCTCACACCTGCATTACCGCTTATCTCACCAGTCCGGTTAGAGGTAATGAGTCGTCTCTGCTCTAAACCGGTCAAGAACCGTCAAAACGGTGGGAAACCGGTAAAACCGAAAACTAAACCAGTTTGGACGGCCCAGTGGTTTTCAAATTGGGGCCCAACCAGAGGATGCTAATTCGCGGCCTTGGAGATTGAACAGTCCTTCAAATCGCCTTCAGCGGTAGCATGATCGGGCGATTTGAGTACCAGATCAAAGATCGATTTGTTTCCATCAGTTTCTTCTTTGCCGGATCTGAAAAAAGGATTCAAACGTCATCCACGTCGAGACTGACGTCAGCACTTACGCCGAAGCTTTTGCAGAACGTGAAGAATCCAAGAGCTTCCGATTTTAATTACAGAAAGAGAAGGAAAAAAGAGGATTTAATTTTATAGATGGAGAGATTGGGGATTTCAATGAGAGAGAGCAGAAAAGAGGAGAGATTTTCATTAGAAAGAGAGAGGAGCAGAAAAGATTGGGGCTTTTCTAGACAGAAAAAGCATTCTTGGATTTAATTTTACACCGAATGTGAAATATCCTTATGCCCTGTTTGGACTGGAAAATGATGTTTTATTTGTAAGTAATATTTTTTGGATGATTTTTTTACATTATAGTGTCATTTTGTGAAACTTTTTTTAAAGTATATTTCTAATTATTTATCTTATCTACCCTATATATGTAATTAAGTTATCAAGATTGTATATGTGTAATTACTTAGGAATAGAATATTGATTATTCAATTACAATATAAAATTAATGATAAAAATATATACAGTTATACATATAATATAAATAATTATTACATATTAATTAAACCGGTTCGACCATTGGTCCAACTAGTGAAACATTGAACCGGTAGCTTCACGGTTCGATGATCGGTTCAGTTTTCAGAACCTTGATTATTTTAACTAACTATCACTTCACATCATCTTTCTCATACTTTTGCATCAAATTAAATTTAATCATTTTATTTTAAATATTATTTTAATATAAAATCAAAATTCCACTAACAACTAACCATACCATTTTTTTCAAAACTCTTGTTAACAAAAAAAATTCATTTTGAGTGATTNATATATATATATATATATATATATATATATATATATATATATGTATGTATATATGGTTGGGTTCACATGAGAATGGTTGTCAATGAAAGAAATAAGAATACATCTTCGCCATTAAATTCAGTCCTTCAACCTCCTACACAAATCGCGGGGAAAGGCGAGGTTTCAGCCGCCGCCGCGATTATGAGATTTCAGCCTCCATCCGTGCTTCTGAGATGTCAGTCGCCGCCCGCGATTCTGAGCTTTCCGCCAAACCCCCCGCCGCCGCCCTTGTTCAGCCGACGCCCGCGAATATGAGATTTCCATCGCTGCTGAATACCTTATTGTCGTTTGTGTTTCTCATCCGTCCCACTGTCTCTATCATCATCCGGGCCCGCTCAAGCAAAGGAGGTGTCGCACACTCCCGCTCCAGTTCCGCTCGATAATGTCCGGCGAGGCAGCTATCTACGCCCCTCCCGGCTGCCGTCTCTGCCTCCACGTCGCCGACTCCGCTCGTCCCGACGCCGGCGCCATCCGCCTAGATGGAATATTGGAAAAAAGCTGCACAAGATTTTTTTTTATCGGAACTGCACATGAATTTAGGGATTGGAAATCGGTTCAAATTAGGGGTAGGATTAGGTTTTGTAAATTAGATGGATTCAAGGTACTTATCTGTAAATTAGATAATTTTAGTTATATTACAATTTATTTCATGGGTTAAAATTATAAATTAATAAAAGTTGATAGTTGTATTTTGATGTTCAGTTCATTGTTCATTGCACAATATCGCATTTAAAATTGCACATAAAAATACCTAACGGCTGACTGCACATTATTTAAAGACACATTGCACATTAGTGTTCGCCATATTGCACTTTACCGCAACAGTGCGTTATGCAGAGTGACTAAAATATCTCTACGTGAATAATAAAAAATCCACTTAATTACAGTAATGTCACCGCGTGTTTGATTAAAATTGGATCATTTGACCATGTCTGGAGCGCTGATATATCACATCCCTCTTTCATTCTTTTTTTTTATATTTACTAAAACTATTTTTTACTTTTTTTAAACACACATAATTTGTCTGAAATTATATAAAGTATTGCAATTTATATAACAACACGCTGCACTTTATAAAATATTATGTTGCACTTTATAAAAATATCATGTTGCACTTTATAAAACAACACATTGCATTTATCAACACACACAACAATTAACGTCAACGGTTTCCTCAAAAAATATCACGCAACATATATCTAAAAAAATGGACAATATCTCCCACCAAAATACAACACAACAACAATTAACATCATTAGCTTCCTCCAAAATACCACGCAACATGCTAAATAAATGGATAATATCTCCCACAAAAAAAACAACACAACATATATCTAAAAATTTTAGATGCATATATTTTAGCATCCATCATATCATGTATACAAGAAAAAAAAAAAAAAAAAGGACACAAGCATGCTAATGTACCAAAATCACAGTACTGCAATTTCTATGTCAACAAACTGCACTTTATAAAACATCACGTTGCACTTAATAAAATAAGACGCTTCGCTTCATTGCTACTATCAGATTGCACAGTAGATAGCAAAAGCAAAACCGATCGAATTTGAGTTTTCAATTTGAATATTTATATTTCGGTTCGATAAATTGTTTTACTTACAAAATCACAATTATTTCAGTTCAATGTCGAATTTATTTTTTTTTTAAATAATCAATATAAATGAAATGACCGAACTATATAAATATCTCCCTTTAACTTATAAGAAAATGTTGTAGGGGTTCTATGCTTGACATGTGTCCTTTTTTGCCCAAAATGCTCCCTCATGTGTGTGGTTTTTGTTTTTAAGTTCACATGTTTATGGGGTTAGTATGGTCATTTAGAGCAAAAATGTAAGGGATTGTGGAGCTGACACGTGGCATTTTTTTTATGACAATAAAGCCCTTGCATTTGCCCTCTTTTTACAGCTTTGCCTTCAGTAAATTTCTGTCTTTTCACAACTTGCTTCATCAGTTGCACTGCACGCAAGTTGACTGAATTCTTTCGCCCGTGTCTTCTTTAATTATACAGAATTTCCGCACACGCAAACGGGATTTGATGGGAGCAGGTAAACCTCTCATTTCCATTTCCTAGTTCTCACCGCCACTATACCTCTTCCAAACCCTACCAAAACTCTCCTTTTCCAATTCTCCCCTCCATCATACCTGAAAGGAGCATCACTTCATGGAAAAATAGCAAATGGTTGAAATTAGTACATATGTACTGTCCAAACCCTAATCGAGCATCCTATCTCATCGCTCTACTCTACGCTCGCACATCTAAGGAAGATGAGAGGATTTTTACTTTTCTGCCTGAACTTCATCAACGCCGCCTACCTGCGGTCGACCTTCGGATGTCGCCGCGGACCGTGCAGCTTTTTGCGGAGGCGGTGTCGCCTCTCGCCGCCGAGACATCGTCTTCGTCGTTAATCCCCGAGGTTCCTCTCGATTTCATTTTCTGTTGTTGTAATTTTTCCTATTTCACTCGCATTCCATTTGCGTTTTCTGATTTTATAGAATGAGATTGTGAGGAAAAAAGAGAATCCAATTTTGGACCTGGTTGCAGTTCATTTCTAGAAGATTTACATGATAGTAAATGGTTGAAATTGGTGCAGGGGCTAATGGGAGGGCGGGTAAGGAGTGGAAGAAGTTGTTGCCTTTTCTGATCGCGGAGAGAAGAGGAACTCGGCCTTAAGTCGCCTGAAGAGAAACTAGAGTTGGTAAATCGCCTCAGCCTCCACACAACCTGCTTTTCACAACGTGGTCCCGTTCCTCCTTGGCTCTCGCCACCCTACAACCCCGCACCACCAAGGTACTTTGTATAATTGCACAAAGGTACTTTTGTATAATTAACATAAACTTGATTCTGGCACTCAGGGGTTTTTGTTCAAATTAACAACCATTGTTCTGTAGGTTTGTTGCCTTTTGTCTTGTGCTTTTGGGTTTCTTCATGCTTGCACTTATATAGTGAATTTTGCACGCATTTGGTGAGTTCTGCAAATACCATGTGCCCAATACTGTTGCTGATCATTCTTGGATGTTATCTGTATAAAAAATATGTGAATTGTTTAATATCAATGAATTGGAATATGCAAGAATTTGATTTCTATTGGCAAAGTCGCAAATAATAAATGCCTTAGTCACAAAATTCATTCTCGGGTTCTGTTTCATCTTAAGTTTAGAATGACCCAACACTGATGACATTTTTTCTACGTTTTTATGACATGGACGATTCTGTTTTATTTATTATTGTATGTTGATTTCTGTTGGATTTGGGATATCATGGCTAACATGGATTGATTGGATTCCTTTTAATTGGTCCCAGGATACGGATGAGGAGGAGGTTGATATATGGATACTGACTATCGTGTGCTTGACTACGAAGATCCCCTTATCGAGTTGGAGTATTGGACTACTTTTGACATGAAGGTAAATCTATTTTATTTTAACCCTAAAAAAAAAACATTCCCTCTTGTACAGTTCGTGTTGTTTTGAGAAGTTAGACAATAATTTAGATTTTTTTTTTCCAGTAATAACCCTTTTTAATTAAAATTAATAATGTGAAAATTAAGATTGAATCTGAAAAAGCGTAGTGTATTTATTAGTTAAATGTGGCTAATAATAGAAAAATATGTACAAAAGATCCAAAACGTCATTTATTAACATTTAAAAAGAAGAATAAGAGGTAGTATAAACTATCATTAAATAATATTTAAGCTCATATATTTGAAATAATATTAATATAACATTATGAAGTAATATAAATAAATAAACTATCATTAAATAATATTTAAGCTCAGTATCGGTTCTGATTATAACGTGCGTTCATATTTTGTTTGAATGTTGTTTAAGGTAAATTCGTGCATTTTTCTATTGCCGCTTGAAAATTGTTGAGCCATGTTCAGTTGGTCGCTGTGACGAATCTTTGAAAACTAGATTATTTTGCCTACTTCTAAAGTTTAAGTTTTCGATAACCGGTGAAAGAAACTAGTGAGTGCATGACACAATAGATTTTGATACTCCAGATATGGTCAAGATCTTGAGGCTTATGTACTGCAGGGTACGTAGTTATTCACTCATGTTAAGTAGTCCCTGGTGGTGAAGATGATAAGGTGGGCCTGGCTGCAAACATATGTCAAAAGGGTAATCCCTTCATTTAATCATTCGTTTCATCAATTAGGCATAAAATGATGCATTTCAAAGTAAAAGAAAAATAAAAAACATCTTCTAATTTGTTAGTATACTTAATTTAAGTGCATTTAACATTCATCTCTACACCATTTTTCCATCTAGAAACACAGTACCAAGTTAATTATTTCAATTATCATTTAATTTGATCAAATTATACACACCACTTGTAACACCCCGCTAGCTTATTAAAATCAGAGTTAAATTTTCGTAAATTCTTTTCTAAAAATACTTATTAGTTTTCGAAGTCGTGACTCGGGATGCTACAGAAAAACATTTCTTTTCTGAAAATCCGTTAACTTGACTAATTTAAAACTATTTAGAAAAACGGATTTATCTTTTATCAAACCGACATGTAATACTGTATAAATCTGACCAGAAAGTTCAGATCAAAAACTGAAAACTAACATGCAAGTTTTGAAAGTCTGAAAACGTCAGCGGAAGTAAAATCGTGGCAAAATAATATATACATGTCATCAGTCTGCAAAAAGCATATTTACTGGATCATCGACCACCTGCTCCGCTCACTCCTCTGGACCGACCCTGTTGCCTGAAAAAGATAATATAGTGGGAGCGTGAGCACTAAAGCCACTGTGCTCCGCAGAAACTCATACTAAAGTAAAACAGTAACAATAATTGCTATATCATGATCAATAGTATATATAACTGGAACTGTCATATCATGTACTGTAACTGCGATCAACCGTATCTGCTACGGGATCGAATGTTGTATCTAGCGGCTATAATATACTGCGCCGCGCCTATGTGCACACGCTAGTGGGCAGATTACGCCACTAGAACTCAGATGGTCTTACTTTGTCTAGCCTCACTGAGCAGGAACTGAATATACATACATTGAACATGATAACTATAATTATACTCAATGTAATACTTAGTCTGAGTTCCCACCTGAACTGCTAATTTGATAATGTAAGTGCTGCTGCTGATCAATCTGTAAAAATATATATAAATAAACAAATACTAAGTACTATGCTCAGACTGACTGAAAATAGCTGTTAAGATGCTTGACTCGATCTAAACATTTAACTGGTATTATCTCGTGGTTTAACTTGACTGACAAAAAAACCGGACTGAACTAATACTGATGTACTGGGCTGACTGGACTGAAAAATTAACTGAATTACTGTACTGAACTTGGACCATGTCACTGAGTACTGAACTGCTCAAGTAACCGGTCTGAACCGGCCGGTTCACTGACTGGCCGGACCGCCGGCTCGCTGTGGCCAGACGGTCGGC
>CACSLK010007779.1:8295658-8322732 GCA_902706635.1 Striga hermonthica | reverse complement strand
ATATATATATATATATAAGTGCGCTCAAATAAGAATAATTCTGGATCATTGGATTCATCCCATCAATTGTCATGACCAAGTCAAACTTTAATAAATAATAGTCAATCATTAATGTCATTATTGTAAGTAAGTAGTAGTATCATGGTCAATATATGTATGTTACCAATAATAAAGGATAAATTGGTCACAATAAATAATTTAAATTCACTGGGACCACATACACCATCTTCCAAAGACATCAATCGTCATATACCCCATCTCTCTTCTCTCACACACAACACACATTGACTTTATCACCACCTTCCCCCTCTCTCACACACATCACCCACTTAATTTACACAAAAAAAACACACAACACATACACAAATTGAGCCCACTGTTGCCAGACACAGACCACCGTTTGTTGATGCCACTGCAATCATCTCCGTCACTGCCGCCATAATCTCTGACCAACCATCGTCCTCTCCATAGCCCGCCGCCGCCATCATCTCCGACGCCGACACTGATGCCATAGCCAACACTCATGTTGCCACTGCCATCATCTCCGACCGACCGTTTTCCTCTCCATAGCCCGTCGCCGCCATCATCTCCGGTGGTCCCTGCACCCAACACTCAAAGCCACGCCAGAATCTCCATGAATCTAGCCGTCGACTGCTCAGTTGCCACCGGAATCATTGCGATTCTATGACATTCTGCCTTTGTTCAGCCGGGTGCCGTTGAGATGGCCTTTAGATTTTCCGACGATAAAAAGCCACATGAAATTCACGGCTTCTATTCTCGTCGCCGCCTCATTAAGGCTCATCTTAGCACAACTTCAGGAGTCATGCCAGCAGAAGGAGCTTTACTGCTCCTTTGAGAATTTCTCTTAGTCGAGACAATCGAAGTATTATTCTCAGCCTCGTCAAAAATAATGCTGCATATGGCCTCGCAATATCGAAAGATTTCAACACAGGATGTAAATAAGCTTCCAAATCCAAGTTTGGCTCGGTTGCCCTTTCTAACGTGTCCTTCACCATCGTTTCCTTACGCGAAAAAAAAAAAAAAAAAAAAAAAAAAAAAAAAAAAAACCATTTGTTTCTCCCAAAACAAGACAATTCGAAAAAGAAATACTCAATTTGAAGTGCAAAAAGAAAAGGAAAACTTATTATGTGAAAATATGAAATTCTTATTTCAATGTGAAAACATATTACAATTTAACAAATAAGTTTAATTAATGCACAATAATATGAAATTAAATGCACCATATTATGTGAAAATATGCACAATAAAAAATAGGCAAAATAGCGGAAATTAACACGACCTTTACGTGTTTGGAAGTTTAATCATGACCTTTAGACCTTGTCAAATAAATAGATGACCTTTACAATTTTGGCAATCTGATACATACTTCTAACTGCCGTCAACGGAAGTGTGTTGTGGCCATTAAACTTGATGGGAACACCAAACGGGCGTCCGAGTCAGCGTCCATGTGGCAATATCATGAAGTATAAAAGTTGATTCTTCCCCACATTCATCAAAATCATTATTTCCTCTCAACCCTAACCCTAATTCGCCCCAAATTCACCCCGATATGTCCTCTAATTCCAACTCATATTCAAGGAGATTGAAATCAATATGTTTCCATGGAGACGAAGCAGTTATATTCATGTCAAAAACCGACCTCAATCCTTGTCGTCGATTTCGACGTTGCCGCAACAAACAGGTGAGGTTGATTTCCCTTTGCAGTTTGGTTTTTTTATTCAATTTCGTGCCGATATTACTACAATTGTGTTGGTGTGAGTGCAATTTGGCTTTGTTTTTGTAATCATGCGTGGCTATTTGGTTCGATTTCCCTTTGAAAATTTGGTTTTTTATTCAATTTCGTGCCGATATGATATGAAATGTCGAGTTCAATCAGAAAAGATGAGTGGAATTTGAAATTGCAGTTTATGATATGAGTTGAAAATTGAAAATTTTTGCCTTAGTTTTATGGTTTTTCAGTTTTTGTGTTGTGTAGTTCTAATCCTTGCTTATTTGTATAAGGATGCATGTACATACTTTTCTTGGGTTGATCTGGAGCTTGGACCATTTCAGAAATCATGCTTTCTGAAACTGAAGGCTGAGAAGGCATTATTGGAGGAAAAATTATAATGCAAAGATGTTACTGCAGTAGCATTGGTTGAGAGGCTGAAATTGAAGAAAGAAGAACTATTGTATCTTAAATCCAAAGTATATGACTTGGAGGAGCTACTGAAATTGAAGGAAGAAGAACTACAAGTCTTTTCCAAGAGAAACATATTCAGATATCCTATTGTGTGTGTTAGTTGTGTTTTTTGTTGTTTTGCTTTTGTTCTTAGGTAAAGAGGAAAATGGTTGACAATAAACCAATTATGATGTTATTTGTTGTTTTTGTGACTTCATCTCGGGTATGTATTGACTATGAACCAATTCTGATGCTGCCTTTTGTTAAGGAAATTTCAGTGTATGTTGTTAAGTAAAGTTCAGTGTATGCTGCCTTTTTGTAACTTCATTTCAGTTAAGGAAATTTTATATTAAATCAGGTTATGTTTTTGTGTAAGTTCATTTCAGTGTATGTTGGTTCATATACACAACAATCTTATAGCACACATATGTGGTACATTCAATAATCAACACATAAATATGTGCACAAGCATCTTAAATACCAAACAACCTCAAAGAACACTAAATGAAGCCATGTTTAATAACAAAAGTCTGTTGCCATCCTTATAAAATTCAAAGTCAAATCCAATCCAAATTCCATAACTAAAAACATCAAATCCAATCCAAATTTAGACAATACATTGTTTACAACCGAATCTCCAATCCAACATCAGAAAACATGAAAAAACACAGTAGTTCAGAACATACATTCCCAAAACTTAACAACAGTACACAACCATGACAACTAAGAAGGCTTAAAATTGCACACACTCTCTTAGGTCCCCTGATCTCTTGGGCAGTTCTTGGATGTTTGTTTCTTTTGTCCATGTGATGATCCGACTCTCTGGTTAGGTACAAAGTGAGCTCTACTTTGTCCTGGCATCTGATTAAGCAGTTGTGGAAAAAAACAAATTAAGTTAAACAATGAAAACTATGCACTGCAATTAGTACATGAAAAATATATGGTAACAATGAAGCATACCCTTATATAAATGTCTCATGTCTGCTCAGAAACCAGCACACCATATCCTTTATTGGCCTAAACAATGAAAACACCAATAATTACTAAATTGACATTATGCTTTATGTAAGAAAATAAAGTTAGTTTTTACCCTTGCTCTATCTTTTGCCCTAATAGCTTGCAGAGGTTGAGATGATTGTCCAACACTCCTGATTCTAGAACTCCTCCTTGTTTGTTGCATAGCAGCTGTGGCTGATCTTGTAGTGGGGTTGTTCTTATGGCTGAAGTTGCTCTTGTGTCTCTGGTTGCTCTTGTGCTTGTTGTTGCTTTTGTGGATGGGGCTTGTGTTGGTGGTGTTGTTGGGGCTTGTGTTTGTGGTGCTGTTGGGGCTTCTGTTTGTGGTGCTTTTGTTGGTGCTCTTAGGGCTTTTGTTGGGCTGGTGTTGGGACTGGTGGTGGGTTTGTTGATGTTGAGTTTGTTGGTGTTGGGATTTTTGGTGTTGGGTTTGCTGCTGGAGAAGTGTATGGGGCTAGTGTTGGTGTGACAGACAATGACTCCACATGTTGCTCCCTTGTCCTTGGTCTCATCCTTTTTTTCTACAATTTAACAACAAGTATAAGAATATAATGCATCATAAAAGTTTATAAATAAGCAAAAAACAATAAAACTCACTATTGTCTGTGCAGGACCAGCTTCATTGGGACAAGTCCTGATGTTATGCGAATTTTCTTGCATTTTTGGCAAGTCATTTATAGTCCAAATCTCCTCAGCTTAGTGTCACTCTTAACCTCTTCTTCAGGAGCTTTTCTCCTTCTTATTTTAGGTCTACCAGGCATTTTTTAAATGGAGGTGGCTTCACAATGGACCCAGATGCTTCAGGCCACATTTTAGGCCCATTTAATGGTTCAAGACTAAAGGAGTATGCTTTCAAATTTCTTTCTACACTGAAGTATTGGCTGAGAAAGTCCACTACATCCCTCTTCATGTAATTAATTGCAGAACAAGCATGGATACATGGTATACCAGATATATCCCAGCTTCTACAACTACATGTCATGCACTTCAAATCAACCACAAACTGCCCATCTGATATGGCAACTTGAAAATTTTCCCCTACTGCAGGTTTTGTCACACACAACCTACTACTCAACTTATTTTCCTCTATTTGTTTTCCTTATACTAGGACATATTTGTTAGAGATATGCTGTAAAAGCTATGTTTTGCAGATTCTATCAATTCCATTTTGATCTGACCATCATGTTTCAGTCAAAGTACATATGTTTGCAGTTTATTTATTTATGCAAATCATACTCCATGTCTTATATTGAGATGGTGTGGTTCGAAGTGTTTCGAACAGAAAGATCACCTATCAGTTCGTTATAAGACTAAACTATCCGTTCACAGTCTAGATAGGCAGTGAGACCCCTCTTGAAAAAAGACTGTAGTGTATTCTTGATTTAGTTAGTCTTTTACTGAAGAATTACACTAGCACTTATGATAAGTGTTGAACAGGACCGCAGAAGAATAAGATTATGAGACTCACTGATCGTTGTTGTAATCTAGACCTTCGGTGATTGATACGTTCTCTTAAGCTGTAAGATAATATAAAATAGGCATATATATTCACTTCTTGCTTATTTGATTTACCAAGTGAATCCTATTTTTATTAGGATGACATACAAGATATTTTGGTAAATAAGAATGATTATATGATGGGCTATTATAAATTATTTTATGGTCACTATATTCAGTGCGCTGGATTGATGACGTCCCAGAAATGATCTCAGGAATGTACATTATGTTAAAACCCTGCAGGTAGACGATTGTGTGACATAATGGTTAAGGTTCTGAGTGGTACTAATTTCGAAAATAAATAAGAAGTTGATTGATTACTTTGTCAGTAATTTAATTAATCAACGGACGTTATATCTTAAACATATGGAGGTAAATCGATCAATCAGATTAATATTATTTAATCATAGAGGTTCGAATTTATTGATAAATTAGGAGCTAAATGGGGAGAGCAATAACATTACTCTAGTTGGATGTTTTATTATTTAATTTCATTTAATAAATAATTAATTTTATTCCATAATTATTATTCCATTAGGAGAGGAATATTCCTACGAGAATCTTGTCTAAGGTTAGGATACTTGGGAGTCTTCTAGAAAGTGATAAATAGTAGGAGAACTCCTTCCTAGGATGGATTAGTAGTTGGAGTAGAATTAGGATTCCTTGGCCTAATGGGATAAGCCCATATTTAACACCTCCTTAAGGTCCCTAATGGAGCCTATAAATACACCATGTCCCAATCTCTCATACAAGTTGATGTTGGAAGATTTTTCACTCTACATACACGTGAGAAATAGTTTCGTTCGAGAGTTAGGGAGATTCGATTAAACACTCCACCAAGTTTAATCGAAGTAGGTGTTTAGGTAATCCGTTAGAAGGCTTTTGGGTACAATATATTCGAGAGTCTTCCACATATATTTTTCCAGTCATCCTTCCCAGCTCACTGCCGCCGTTCGCCGCCGTGAACCACAGCCGGAAATCGCTGACGCCGCCGGAAGTCAGCCAGGCCCAGCCGATCGCTACCGCAAGTCGTCGCTCGCAGTCGCGCCCTGTCAGGCCCATCGTCGAGCTCCCAGCAATGACCGCAAGCAACGCCCGCGAGCGCCCAGTACAGCACGCGAGTAGTTCCTGCCGCCCGCAACTGCCTGTCGCCGATCGCGTGTTCCCAGCACACGAGAAGTACGCGCGCGCTATTCCTTGCATGCACGCCCACTCCGCCTCCGCATAGACATAGCGCTCGCGTGCGAGCACGCCCAGCGAAGTTCCAGCGCCCGTCCGTGTTCGCTTGCACCCCGCGCGTCCTGCCCAACGCCCGATGCGCACTCGCGTGAGTCGACCACTGCTGCAAGTGACCGCGACTGAGACACGTGACCAGTCCGCTGCACCCGACACCGAGACCCGCCTATCGTGCGACCAAGGTTCGTGTGATTTATCGATTAGAATCGATTAAAGGCCAAATCTATCGGCCCATTAGATTGTGGTGTCCAGACGAACTACACCAATGGTATTCTACATCGTCTCTGAGTCTGCAAAAATTTTAAAAGGTAAACGTTCATATCCTAACTATAGATTCTGCTGCATTAGGATTTATTTCGATAAGTTCAATACTGTGCATGTTGTTTGACGTTCCTCATAGAACCCAACAACTGGTATCAGAGCCTAGGTTTAATTCAACTTCATGTACAGTTTGAATTTGGACTTGCATGTTTGCATGAATTATGTGCGTACGGACACAGCGGCATAGTAGATTAGAAATTGCAATAAGTTTCTGCAGGTAATTTTGAATCCGACTATTATGGCCCGTATGTGTGAATTTTAATTCATGTTGTATATATGCTATTTTTAAAGCCTCGGACATGTCGAGGAATTTTTGGGTTGGTGAATGCTTGTAATAAAATTATTCGCGCGGTGGGACACCGCATAGTTTATTGCTTTCATACAAACTCATGTACGGCTCTTGCGTGGGTCATTGGATGAATTATGTAATTGTTGTTTATGTTATTCATTATTGATCCGGTGGGCGTGGACCAACCTTGATGGGGCGAGGCGATAAACACGTACAAGGATGCCATGGTGATGATCCAATGGCGACTTTCCCAGAGACGACCAATTCAGTGGGAGTCACTGTGAAAGGGGAGTTCCAATACCTGAATCAGAGGACACACTCAATAAGGATAGGATTGTGTTTTCTCCGTAACATTGGAGATTGATTAATGGCCATGATAGTTGGATTATAATTCCTAGTTTATTATTGCTTATTAATCATGCATGTTCTTATGTGATTGCTTATGTGCAAATCAGATTATTAGGAGCATGTTTAGGAAAATCCCGTAATAAAAATTATATTAAGTGTGTAATGGGTTGAAATAAATTACACCAAAGGCCTCCATTATAGGTTTGTTAGTGAAGTGATTTAATTCGAGCCCAAAGGACGTGTTATTTCACAGTTCACAAGGACGAATCTCATTCGGGATGGTTATAGTGAGCTAATTCAAAAGCGTACGGGTCACCTAAAGGTGGACGTATAATATTGGTAGTAAACTTAGTACCAATTAATGGGTAACACTTAAAGTGCAAATAATTACGATATTCCCAAAGGACAAGGTCATTTTTATTCTTTTACAAGTTAATTGCGCTGGCCAAAAGATAAACCGACTATTAGTTAAGTACTGCTCGGTAGTATGTTAAGCTAATGAGATTTATCCCTCCTCTTGTGAATGTTTAAACCGTATACGTCCACACTCCGTGGCCTGTGGCGATTCGGTGTTTTGAGGTGTTGGTGAATTTATTTGAATATTGTTACATGGGATCAATATTTGATGTTTAAATTCAAAACTACTTGACTGAGTAAAGACTATGTTTGCATGATCCCATGAATTCAAAATGTGTTTCAATCCGTTGTTCGTAATTATCAAAGAAAACAAACTTGTTGGTCCAAATTATGTTGACTGGAAAAGGAACTTGGATGTTGTGTTAATTGCTGAGGGGTACAAATTTGCTACTATTGAGGCTTGCCTGGCTATGCCTGCTGACAATGCACCAGACCAAGAGAAAGAGGAGTATGCTCGGTGGAAAAAAGGCTGACGAGATGGCAAAGTGTTACATCTTGGCATCTTTGTCAAATGTACTTCAATATCAACATCAGTCTATGAACACTGTAGCAGAGATGCTCCTCAATCTCAAGGAGTTATTTGGTCATCAGTCGTGGGCTGCCCGACAAGAGGCCATGAGGGGTTGTGATGAACATGACCATGCGTGAGGGCACTCCCGTAAGGGAACATGTCCTTGCTATGATGGCCCAGCTGAATGAGCTGGAGGTTATTGGGGCTTTTATTGACGGGGAAACCCAGGTCGATATAGTGCTCCAGTCTTTGCCGAAGAGCTTCAAGCAATTCTGGTTGAATTACAACATGAATAAGATGTTGATGACTCTTCCGGAACTTGTTCTGAACTTCAGTCGGCAGAGGGCCTGTTTCGTCAGAAGACTCAAGCTATGGTGCCCCAGCGGGGAGAAGCTTCCACTTCAAAGGCTCCTAAGGGCAAGAAGAGGAAGAAGTCTGCAGGAAAGGGCAAGGCGGTCTTGAATGATGCGCAACCTCGAAAGAAGGCGAAGAAGCCGAAAGGCAAGTGCCACAGATGCTAGTAGAAAGGACACTGGAGGGTAGACTGCCTTCTCCTCAAGAAGTTCGACAAAGGTATATCTTTTTCCTTTAGTCGTTGAAACATGTTTAGCAGTGTTATCTACCAAAATCTGGTGTGTAGATACGGGAGCCACTGATCATGTCTGCAATTCAATGTAGGGGTTCCAGGAAACCAAGTGACTTAGGGAAGAAAAAGTTATCATCTACTTAGGCGATGCTAGTAGTGCGCCAGCAGTTGCAGTGGGAGACGTCTATTTAGATTTGGCTTAGTTAGGTTTCTAGTTTTGAAACATTGTCTTTATGTTCCTAGTTTTAGAAAGAATATGATTTCAGTTTCTAAGTTGTTTATGAACGGTTTTTCTGCTTCTTTTGATAATAAAGTTGCTATCCGTTTTAGCAAAAAGTTCATATGTTCTAGTTCATTAGTTGACAATCTATACATTGTAAAATCTAAGGCATCTCCACTCAATATAAACAATTACTTAATTCATCATCTAATCTAAATAAGAGAAAGGAACCTTCCAAAATGAACGAAACATATCTTTGGTCTCTAAGACTTGGTCATATTAACCTTAAGAGGATTCAAAGGTTGGTAGTAGACGGGCCCTTGGGGTCGTTAGAAGTCGAGGCTTTTCCAACTTGCGAGTCTTGCTTGGAAGGCAAAATGACTAAGAGGGTTTTTAGTTCGAAGGGGCATATAGCCGAAGAAGTGTTAGGGCTAGTTCATTCCGATCTATGTGGTCCTATGAGTGTTCAAGCGAGAGGTGGTTTCGAGTACTTTGTTATGTTTATTGATGATTACTCGAGATATGGGTACATCTTCCTTCTGCACCGCAAGTCTGAAGGCTTTGAGAAGTTCTTGGAGTATAAGGCTGTTGTGGAGAAGCAGTTAGGAAAAAGTATCAAGTCATCAAGATTAGATCGTGGTGGAGAATATCTCTCGAATGAATTTAGGAACTACTTGACGGATAATGGGATTACGTCCCAGCTGACTGCACCTGGCACGCCTCAGCATAATGGCATAGCAGAACGGAGGAATAGGACTCTTATGGAAATGATTAGGGCAATGATGAGTTATAGTACACTACCAGATTCGTTTTGGGGATACACCCTAGAAACAGTGGTATACATTCTGAATAGAGTACCTTCTAAATCAGTACCGTCTACATCATTGGAGTTGTGGTCTGGGCACAAGCCCAGTCTAAGGCATCTCAGGATTTGGGGTAGTCTAGCACACGTGCTGAGAACCGATACTGATAAGTTGGAACCGAGAACAGAAGTAAGGTTGTTTGTGGGATGTCCTAAGGAAACGAAAGGTTGTCTATTTTATAGTCTCGAGGACCATAAAGTAATCGTTAGCACGAATGCTAGGTTCTTGGAAGAAGACTATGCCTTAGATCATAAGCCCAGTAGTAAACATGTTCTCGAGGAGTTAAAGGGAGTGAGTACTTCAATACCGAGTGCGCTTGATGTTACACCACAAAGTACTGCAACACGTATCACTGATGATGCACCTGAGCAGGTAGTACCTCATCGTAGTGGGAGGTTGTCCGACAGCCCGAATGGTTCATGGGTCTGGGAGAGTCTTTTGAGGCCGTCTCGGACGTTCTTGAATCCGACCCATGGACATAGAATGAGGCACTCCAAGATCGGGACGCAGAGTCTTGGCAAAAGGCGATGAAATCTGAAATAGGGTCAATGGACTCTAATCAGGTCTGTAATCTTGTAGAGCCACCCAGTGGCGTTCGCGTCATTGGATACAAGTGGGTCTATAATAGAAAGAGAGGAGCAGATAGGAAGGTTGAGACCTTCAAAGCTAGGCTTGTTGCGAAAGGGTACACTCATAAAGAAGGGAACGATTATGAGGAAACATTTTTGCCGGTAAACATGCTCAAATCCATTCAGATTCTCTTGGTTGTAGCCGCCCATATGGATTATGAGATTTGGCAAATGGATGTTAAGACCGCTTTCCTTAACGAGAATTTGGACAAGGACATGTATATGCAGAAACCAGAAGGATTCATTGCAAAGGGTCAAGAGCATCTGGTCTGCAAGCTGAAGAGGTCCATTTATGGGCTGAAGCAGGCGTCAAGGTCTTGGAACATCCATTTTGATGAGGTTGTCCAATCGTATGGATTTACCCAATGTCCGGAAAAGTGATGGAAACGTGGTGGTGTTTCTTGTGTTGTACATGGATGACATACTTCTTATTGGAAACAGTGTGAAGATCTTATCATACGTAAAGGTATGGTTATCCAAGCAGTTTGATATGAAGGATTTGGGAGAAGTAGGACATGTTCTCGGAATCAAGGTCATTCGGGACCGAGAGAAGAGAAAGTTATGCCTATCCCAATCCACATACATAGAAATTGTCCTAAAGCGTTTCAACATGCAGGATTCCAAGAATGGGGATTTACCCTTTCAGCATGGAATACCTCTATCTAAGAAGATGTCCCCGAAGACACCTCAAGAGGTAGAGGACATGAAGGCAGTTCCTTACACTAGCACTTATGATAAGTGTTGAACAGGACCGCAGAAGGATAAGATTATGAGAGACTCACTGGTCGTTGTTGTAATCTAGACCTTCGGTGATTAATGTGTTCTCTAAAGCTGTAAGATAATATAAAATATGCATATATATTCACTTCTTGTTTATTTTATTTACCAAGTGATTCCTATTTTTATTAGAATGACATACAAGATATTTTGGTAAATAAGAATGATTATATGATGTGCTATTATAAATTATTTATGGTCACTATGTTCCAGTGCGTTGGATTGATGACGTCCCCGAAATGAGCTCAGGAATGTACATTATGTTAAAACCCTGCACGTAGACGATTGTCTGACATAATGGTTAAGGTTCTGAGTGGTACTAATTTCATAAATGAATAAAAAGTTGATTGATTATTTTGTCAGTAATTTAATTAATCAACGGACATTATATCTTAAACATATGGAGGTAAATCGATCAATCAGATTAATATTATTTAATCATAGAGGTTCGAATTTATTGATAAATTAGGAGTTAAATGGGGAGAGCAATAATATTACTCTAGTGGGATGTTTTATTATTTAATTTCATTTAATAAGGAATTAATTTTATTCCATAATTATTATTCCATTAGGAGAGGAATATTCCTATTAGAATCTTGTCTAAGGTTAGGAGACTTGGGAGTCTCCTAGAAGGTGATAAGTAGTAGGAGAACTCCTTCCTAGGATGGATTAGTAGTTAGAGTAGAATTAGGATTCCTTGGCCTAATGGGATAAGCCCATATTCAGCACCTGTTTGTCCCATTTTTGTTGCATTTTTCGTGGTTATTTTTCTTTTCTTTTCCCCCCATATTAGGTCGTTTAGATGGTTTTTGGTTCGTTTTTATAGTTTATTATGAGTCTTGTTCTATTTCGGTTTTCTTTGTGTTCTCGTGTATTTTTCCCTTTTTTTCTTTATTTATGGTGTGCAGGTCTTAAGCTTCGAGAGAATCATATTTTGGGCAAAAATTGGTCGGGCAAGCGTAATTAAAGAGAGTGTTTCGTTGGCATCACACAAGAGAAAACGAGACCGAATTTCGAGTCCAAACGAGCGTACACGATCCCAAGACGTAGAATTGTGCATGCTGCCCAAGTACTGCGCCCAGGCTCCCGCGCCGTGTGCATGCCGCGACCCGGACAGAGCGATAGTTCCAGCCCTCGCGCCGTGACGGGCGCCGCACCACACTCCTCTCCACGCTGCACCACCACCACGTATCGGACAGAGGGTGCATTCTTCTGCCCCGCGCCGCAGCAGACAGCACGCCGCGGCGCCTGCAACGCTTTTTTTCAACGCGCGCCCAGTACGTCCTCTCTCGCGGCGCGGCACTGCAGCGCGGCGCGGCACATCTGCTTCCCACGACGCGTCACACACAGCACGGCGCGACAGACCAGGCGCGGTACCTCCACGGCGTGACAGCTTCTCCTCCGCACCGCGGCAACACCATCACGCCGCAGCGCTGCCCTTCTCTTCGCGCCGCGCCCATCCTCGCGACACGCCCGCGGCGCGTCTCACAGCGGCCCATCACGGCGCGCGACCCTAGCACGACGCGACACCTGGGCCCTATACCCGCGTGTTTAATTTCTTTATGCCGTGACTCGTCCTATGATATATATATCTGCACGGGGCTTCGAATGACACAACTCTCGACCGGGGTGAAAACCCTCGGGCCCGAGAAAACACAAAAAACTTCTCTCTCTCACCCTTCTTCTTCCTTTTTGTTTCTTCTTCTTCTTATAATCTTTTTCTTCCATTTTTCTTTCTCTTTTTCATAGTATTTAGGGAATTAAGCTTGTAATTCAATTCAACACTTGAATTTGGGATGATTTGTAAGTTTTTCTCTCTTTTATTAATTCAGAACAATGTTTAATTGATTTGAGAAGAATGATTATGTGTGTTGAACTCGATTTACATAGCTAATTCTTTTTGCTAGGGATAGGGGAATGATTGTTCTTGTTTAACGTGCATTTGTCGGGCTTGAATTGTTCTTGCTTATCTGAGTTATTTTTATCAGGAATTGATGAATTTGAACTTGGTTGATTGATATAATCGAAAAGTGACAATTCGATCTTGCAATTGGTAACAATTGAATGTTGATTAGTCGCGTTAGGGTTTGTTGATTCTACGTTATTAGTCGATTAGTTCTCTTCTAATTGAATTAGCGACTTTTAGAACCGAAAGGGGAGAAGTCGTAGATCTAGGCTCGCATGAGGTTGATGAGTTCGTAAGTGAATAATCTATGTGTTTTAGATTGAAATATGTGCTTGTCGATGACGCGTCCCTTGTTACGAAAAGTTATTGGGATTGGGATGATTGACTTGTATTGTATGCTCGAACATGCACGTCTATGTTTAATCCCTTGTTACGAAAAGTTATTGGGAGCGAACCTCTAGATGTATAAGCAAGAGTGTCAATCTTGAACTAAACAATTGAATGCCCGACTTTGCTAAAACTTGAATTAATTATCCCCCATTCTCTAGCTTCTCCATCTTCGTTTCATCCATACTCTTAGGTAGATTTACATTTTTGCATTGTTATTTATTTCTTAGTTGATAATTTATCAAATCCGCTATCTGATTAGAATGTTTAGGATTTTATTTTCTTTTATGTGTAATCGATACCAAAGTTGAATTCCGAACCGCCTTCCTCGTGAGATCGACCCGAGAAATGAATCTTTTGATTCGGTACTCAGTAAAAAGAATAATTTGTACACAACAAATTTGGCACCGTTGCCGGTGAAGGCAAGTAGGATATTTTGTTTTGGTATTGATTTTATTTTTCGTGTTTCTCTTTAGTTTGTAATTATCGTGTTTTCGTTCTTCTTTTGTGTGTCTTTGTTTGCTTCTTTGTTTTTGTTTTTGTCTATTCCTCTTTTTTTTTTCTTTTCGTGGCTACGTTTGGGTTGTTCTGCTTTGGTGTGCAGGTATCATGAGCTACAGCCATACTTTCCCCTATTCGCACACCCAATATTGGGTTAACGAGCCGAGCCATTCCACCGGGCATCACTACCAGCCATATTCATACCCTTCCGAGCAGTGTTGGGATCCTTACACAGTCGAGCAAAATTATGAGTCCCACGAGTTTAACGAGAAGCTCGACCGTATCTACGATTTCGCAGCATCCCGGTTAGCTCAGGAAGAAGAGACCACAGCCCGGTGTGCCCGTCCGAAGCAGCCACCTCCTTACCATGATTCTTGGGACTATGGCCAGACATTATCATATCCTTTCGAGCAGCAGTGGGATTTCGAGCCTGTTGAGCAGCCATATGAGTCTTTCGAGGACTCCACAGAGTACAATGCCAAGCTCGATCTGACCCTCACTCTTTTGGCATCCCAAGCGGCTCGTAAGAGCAACCTTGAGTCCCGAATCGAGGAACTTGTGGAGCGCGTGCAAGCCCTAGAGGATCGAGTTACCAATGTCACTCCCAAGCCCACCGCTCAAGGCGAACCCACACATAGGGACGAGCCTCGGGAGGCTTCTTTATCGTTCGATGAAAAGCTCGACCTCATCCTTGCTCGCATATCTGCCCAGTCCACTTGAGATGTGGAGATTGAGCTCGGGTGTGCTTGACTGAGCACACAAATGGAGATTCTTGCAGCACATACCAGCTCAACCGAGGCAAAAGTCGACGCCCCCCACCTCATGCTTGATACTCAAGCCCGCACGATGAAGCATAAGTGTGAGGCCGAAGAAGATGATGACGGGCTTGATGATAATTCAGAGGAGGAGATCCATGGGCTTGATTCTCAAGTCCCTCCTCCCACTTCCGAGTTGGAGCATCCATTTTCGAGGACCTTACACCGTGTTACAAAGTTGGGAGGATTCGGTTCGACTTGCTCCACAGATGTACTTATTATTCCGGAGGTTGATGACAGAGCTAGTATGGGAAAAGCTCTACGTCGGTTACTGGGGATTGTTCATGCCCGAACCCGCTTCGCCCAGAACATTGCCACTCAGATCCACTGTGCCCGCCTTCTGGCCTTAGTGCCAGTGCTGCCACTTCTCGAGAATACAAAGACGTGGCACGATCGTCACTTCTTTCTGGACCCCGGATGAGTTCTCTTCAGGTTTCATCAAGCTAATGACGTTAAACAAGTGCTTCTTGGGAGGCAACCCAAGCGATTTACTGCTTTCGTAGATATTTTCTTTTATGCTTTTTAGTTTTATTTTTGAATAATGGGAGTTTTGGAGTTTTGTGTGTTTTCTTGGCAGGTACGAGATTACGAGCTCGAGCATGAGGATTGTACTGAGTGAGGAGAGCATGAGGATTGTACTGAGTGAGGACTATGGAGATTCTGGGCTAAGCATAGGGGAGCGACTTGCACGTGAATGTTTGTTCTCCTTGAGGCATTTCGGTTTGCACATCCTTTTCCCTTTATCTTTTTGAGTTTGTTTTCTTCTTCTGTGTTTTCTTTTGAGTCTTGTGTTCTTGTGGTGTTTGCTAGTATTGGTTCATTTTATAAAATTGCTAGGTCCTTTTATTTGACTTCTTGGTTTATGTTGAAGCAATGAGGTCATTGCCTCATTTTAAGTGTGGGGAAGTCTAGTTGGATTTTGCATGCTTATATGGTGGACCGGTCTAGCTTTAGGATTTTGTTTTATTGAGCATGGTATTGGCGGATTATATGAATCGTTGATGAATGTTTGATGAAATTGGGAAGTTGTGATGATGGACGTGTGGTCATTGCCTCGATATATGCTTGATTGCTTTGAGTGACATTTGTTTACCTTGTGAGGGTTTGAGCCTTATTCTTTTCTTGTGAGGTATTGGTCGTATTCTTGAATGATTAGAACTTGCCTTGAGTTTTTTTTTTTTTTTAAAGAAATCAATTAGAGTTTTAAATTGCGAATATGATCGAGGCATTTTGTTTGATTAGCTCTCTTTAGCCTTGTTCTTTGATCCTACACGTTATTTTCCCTAGTAGCCCGTTTGAGCTTTGAGCCTTTTTCTTGTCAGCCGTACATGAATGTATTTTGTTGACTGATTTGGTGATGATTGGTGAAAATGGTGTTGTTGAATGAGGTGAATTGAAGTTGGGTTTCTATTGCTTGACCAAAAAAAAAAAAATAAGAGCTCGCAGGACGAGTCGATTGGATTCTGCTCCTCTTACTAGTCGATCGTGTTGACGGGTAATGAGCATTTGGAAACTACTGTAGGGCACTTGGACGACCTCCAATGTTCACACCTACAGAATATTGTCCTTTTGATTCGATCTTGTTCGGAAAAAGTTACTCTCCGAATAAGAAAGATATATATATTAAAAAAAAAAGAGAGAAGATGGGTCAAGTGATGTTGCAATTCGATTAGAGCAGTGAGGTGTTGTTGTGGAGTTGTTTGGTAAATGGTGATGTGCTATATTGTTTATTCCAGTTTGGTAGCGGAGAACTCGAGTAATTTATTTGCTCGGAAATTTTGTTGTTTATTTGAGCTACTTTTCTGGCATATATACCCTTCCTTAAACCCGCATTACAACCCGTGAAATCCTCTTAATTCGCATGTTTGAGCTTTGATTGTCTTCGAGTAATATAAACGATTGGCAAGCATATGTTGAAACTTGAATATTGACCAATTTTGAGCGTACCTATCATATATTCATGCAAGAAAAATGAGTGAGGTTTATATTACATTCTATGCGATTGAGAGTTTGTCATTTCGAGGCCAGCTTGATATTTGAGGCATATGGTCGTACGGTCGTTGGAATTCGACTCGATTCAGTTAGGCATTTTGAGGCTTTTCTTATTTGAAACCGTATCCATGCTCGTGTCTTATTTTCTTTTCATTTTGTTCAGGACGAACAAAGGTTTAAGTGTGGGGGAATTGTTTGTCCCATTTTTCTTGCGTTTTTCGTGGTTATTTTTCTTTTATTTTCCCCCCATATTAGGTCATTTAGATGGTTTTCGGTTCGTTTTTATAGTTAATTATGTGTCTTGTTCTATTTCGGTTTTCTTTGTGTTCTCGTGTATTTTTCCCTTTTTTTCTTTATTTATGGTGTGCAGGTCTTAAGCCTCGAGAGAATCATATTTTGGGCAAAAATTGGCCGGGCAAGCGTAATTAAAGAGAGTGTTTCGTTGGCATCACACAGGAGAAAACGAGACCGAATTTCGAGCCCAAACAAGCGTAAACGATCCCGAGACGTAGAGTTGTGCATGCTGCCCAAGTACTGCGCCCAGGCTCCCGCACCATGTGCATGCCGCGACCCGGACAGAGCGACAGTTCCAGCCCTCGCGCCGCGACGGGCACCGCGCCGCGGCACCACACTCCTCTCCACGCCGCACCACCACCACGTATCGGATAGAGGGTGCATTCGTCACCCCCGCGCCGCGGCAGACAGCACGCCGCGGCGCCTGCTACGCTTTTTTTCAACGCGCGCCCAGGACGTCCTCTCTCGCGGCGCGGCACTGCAGCGCGGCGTGGCACAGCTGCTTCCCACGGCGCGTCACACACAGCACGGCGCGATAGACCAGGCGCGGTACCTCCACGGCGTGACAGCTTCTCCTCCGCACCGCAGCAACACCATCACGCCGCGGCGCTGCCCTTCTCTTCGCGCCGCGCCCATCCTCGCGACAAGCCCGCGGCGCGGCACAGCGGCCCATCACGGCGCGCGACCCTAGCACGATGCGACACCTGGGCCCTATACCCGCGTGTTTAATTTCTTTATGCCGTGACTCGTCCTATGATATATATATCTGCACGGGGCTTCGAATGACACAACTCTCGACCGGGGTGAAAACCCTCGGGCCCGAGAAAACACAAAAAACTTCTCTCTCTCACCCTTCTTCTTCCTTTTTGTTTCTTCTTCTTCTTATAATCTTTTTCTTCCATTTTTTTTCTCTTTTTCATAGTATTTAGGGAATTAAGCTTGTAATTCAATTCAACACTTGAATTTGGCATGATTTTTAAGTTTTTCTCTCTTTTATTAATTCATGAACAATGGTTAATTGATTTGAGAAGAATGATTATGTGTGTTGAACTCGATTTACATAGCTAATTCTTTTTGCTAGGGATAGGGGAATGATTGTTCTTGTTTAACGTGCATTTGTCGGGCTTGAATTGTTCTTGCTTATGTGAGTTATTTTTATCAGGAATTAATGAATTTGAACTTGGTTGATTGATATAATCAAAAAGTGACATTTCGATCTTGCAACAAGTAACAATTGAATGTTGATTAGTCGAGTTAGGGTTTGTTGATTCTACGTGATTAGTCGATTAGTTCTCTTCTAATTGAATTAGCGACTTTTAGAACTGAAAGGGGAGAAGTCGTAGATCTAGGCTGCATGAGGTAGATGAGTTCGTAAATGAATAATCTATGTGTTTTAGATTTAAATATGTGCTTGTCGATGACTCGTCCCTTGTTACGAAAAGTTACTGGGATTGGGATGATTGACTTGTATTGTATGCTCGAACTTGCACGTCTATGTTTAATCCCTTGTTACGAAAAGTTATTGGGAGCGAACCTCTAGATGTATAAGCAAGAGTGTCAATCTTGAACTGAACAATTGAATGCCCGACTTTGCTAAAACTTGAATTAATTATCCCTCATTCTCTAGCTTCTCCATCTTCGTTTCATCCATACTCTTAGGTAGATTTACATTTTTGCATTGTTATTTATTTCTTAGTTGATAATTTATCAAACCCGCTATCTGATTAGAATGTTTAGGATTTTATTTTCTTTTATGTGTAATCGATACCAAAGCTGAATTCCGAACCGCCTTCCTCGTGAGATCGACCCGGGAAACGAATCTTTTGATTCGGTACTCGGTATAAAGAATAATTTGTACACAACAGCACCTCCTTAAGGTCCCTAATGGAGCCTATAAATACACCATGTCCCAATCTCTCCTACAAGTTGATGTTGGCCGATTTTTCTCTCTACATACACGTGAGAAATAGCTTCGTTCGAGAGTTAGGGAGATTCGATTAAACGCTCCACCAAGTTTAATCGAAGTAGGTGTTTAGGTAATCCATTAGAAGGCTTTTGGGTACAATATATTCGAGAGTCTTCCACATATATTTTTTCGGTCATCTTCCCCAGCTCACCGCCGCCATTCGCCACCGTGAACCACCGCCGGAAATCCCAATCGCCGCCGAAAGTCAGCCGAGCCCAGCCACGCGCAACCGCATGCCACCGCACGCTGTCGCGCATAGCCAGGCCCCACCAACGACGCCCAGCGACGACGCCCTGTGAAGACCGCGAGCGCCCAGTACCGCCCGCGAGTTGTTCCTACCGCCTGCCGCTGCAAGTCGACGATCGCGCGTACCCAGCGCACGAGAAGTACGCGCGCGCTACACCTTGTGCGCATAGGAGACCCCAGCAAGCCCGTGTGGTACCAGACGCGCACGCCCACTCCGCCTCGGCATAGGCATAGCGCCCGCGTGCGCGCACGCCCAGCGACGTCCCAGCTCCCAACGTGCACTAGCGTGAGTCCACCTCTGCTGCCAGCGTCCACGTACACACGACCAGCGATCGCGAACGAGACAGGTAACCAGCCCGCTGCACTGACGCCGAAACCACCAACTACCGTGCGACCAAGGTTCGTGTGATTTATCGATTAGAATCGATTAAAGTTCCAAATCTATGTGCCCATTAGATTGTGGTGTTCAGACGAACTACATCAACGGTATTCTACATCGTCTAGGAGTCGGCAAAAAATTTTAAAAGGTAAAAGTCCATATCCTAACTATAGATTCCGCTGCGTTAGGATTTATTTCGATGAGTTCAATACTGTGCATGTTGTTTGATGTTCCTCATAGAACCCAACAACTAGTATCAGAGCCCAGGTTTAATTCAACCTCGTGCACAGTTTGAATTTGGACTTTGCCTGTTTATATGAATTATGTGCGTACGGACGCATCGGCATAGTAGATTAGAAATTGCAATAAGTTTTTGCAAGTGATTTCGAATCCGACTATTGTGGCCCGTATGTATGGATTTTAATTCATGTTGTATGTATGCTGTTTTTAAAGCCTCGGACATGTCGAGGAATTTTTGGGTTGGTGAATGCCTGTAATAAATTATTCACGCAGTGGGACACCGCATAGTTTATTACTTTCATAGAAACTCATGTACGGCTCCTACGTGGGTTGTAGGATGAATTATGTAATTGTTGTTTATGTTATTCATTATTGATCTGGCGGGCATGGACCAACCTTGACGGGGCGAGGCGATAAACACGTACACGAATGCCATGGTGATGATCCAATGGCGACTTCCCCGGAGATGACCAATTCAGTGGGAGTCACTGCGAAAGGGGAGTTCCAATACCTGAATCGGAGGACACACTCAACAAGGACAGGATTGTGTTTTCTCCGTAACATTGGAGATTGATTAATGGCCATGATAGTTGGATTATAATTCCTAGTTTATTATTGCTTATTAATCATGCATGTTCTTATGTGATTGCTTATGTACAAATCGGATTATTAGGAGCGTGTTTAGGAAAATCCCGTAATAAATTATATTAAGTGTGTAATGGGTTAAAATAAATTACATCCAAGGCCTCCATTATAGGTTTGTTAGTGAAGTGATTTAATTCGAGCCCAAAGGACGTTTTATTTCACAGTTCACAAGGAAGAATCTCCTTCGGGATGGTTATAGTGAGCTATTTCAAAAGCGTACGGGTCACCCAAAGGTGGACGTATAATTTGGGTAGTAAATTTAGTACCAATTAATGAGTTACACTAAAAGTGCAAATAATTTAGATATTCCCAAAGGAAAAGGTCGATTTTATTCTTTTACAAGTTAATTGCGCTGGCCAAAAGATGAACCGACTATTAGTTAAGTACTGCTTGGCAGTATGTTAAGCTAATGGGATTTATTCCTCCTCTTGCGAATATTTGAACCGTAGACGTCCACACTCCGTGGCCTGTGGGGATTCGGTGTTTTGAGGTGTCGTAAATGTATTTGAATATTGTTACATGGGATCAATATTTGATGTTTAAATTCAAAACTACTTGACTGAGTAAAGATTATGTTTACATGATCCCAGGAATTCAAAATGTCTTTCATTCCGTTGTCTGTAATTCTCAAAGAAAACAAACTTGTTGGTCCCAATTATATTGACTGGAAAATGAACTTGGATATTGTGTTAACTGTTGAGGGGTACAAATTTGCTACTATTGAGGCTTGTCCGGCTGTGCCTGCTGACAATGCACCAGACCAAGAGAATGAAAAGTATGCTCGGTGGAAAAAGGCCGACGAGAAGGCAAAGTGTTACATCTTGGCATCTTTGTCAAATGTAATAAAAATCAACATCAGTCTATGAACACTGCAGTAGAGATGCTCCTCAATCTCAATGAGTTATTTGGTCATCAGTCGCGGGCTGCCCGACAAGAGGCCATGAGGGTTCTGATGAACATGACCATGCATGAGGGCACTCCCGTAAGGGAACATGTTCTTACTATGATGGCCCAGTTGAATGAGCTGGAGGTTCTTAGGGCTTTTATTGATGGGGGAACCCAGGTCGATATGGTGCTCCAGTCTTTGCCGAAGAGCTTCGAGCAATTTCGATTGAATTACAACATAAATAAGATGTTGATGACTCTTCCGGAACTTGTCTCTGAACTTCAGTCGGCAGAGGGCCTGTTTCGTAAGAAGACCCAAGCTATGGTGGCCCAACGGGGAGAAGCTTCCACTTGAAAGGCTCCTAAGGGCAAGAAGAGGAAGAAGTCCGCAGGAAAGGGCAAGGCGGTCATGAATGACGCGCAACCTCGGCAGAAGGCGAAAAAGCCGAAAGACAAGTGCCACAGATGCCAGCAAAAAGGACACTGGAAGGCAGACTGTCCTCTCCTCAAGAGGTTCGACAAAGGTACATCTTTTTCTTTAGTCGTTGAAACAAGTTTGGTAGTGTTATCTACTAGAACCTAGTGTGTAGATATAGGAGCCACTGATCATGTCTGCAATTCAATGTAGGGGTTCCAGGAAACCAAGCGACTTAGGGAAGGAGAAGTTACCATCTACTTGGGCGATGCTAATAGAGCGTCAGCAGTTGCAGTGGGAGATGTCTATTTAGATTTTGGCTTAGATAGGTTTCTAGTTTTGAAAGATTGTCTTTACGTTCCTAGTTTTTTAAAGAATTTGATTTCAGTTTCTAAGTTGTTTATGAACGGTTTTTCTGCTACTTTCGATAATAAAGTTGTTAATCGTTTTGGCAAAAAGTTCATATGTTCTGGTTCATTAGTTGACAATCTATACATTCTAGAATCTAAGTCATCTCTACTGGAACATAAACAATTACTTAATTCATCATCTAATCTAAATAAGAGAAAAGAACCTTCTAAAATGAACAAAACATACCTTTGGCATCTAAGACTTGGTCATATTAACCTTAGGAGGATTCAAAGGTTGGTAGCAGACGGGCCCTTGGGGTCGTTAGAAGTCGAGGCTTTTCCAACTTGCGAGTCTTGCCTGGAAGGCAAAATGACTGAGGGATTTTAGTTCAAAGGGGCATAGAGCCGAAGATGTGTTAGGGCTAGTTCATTCTGATCTATGTGGTCCTATGAGTGTTAAAGCGAGAGGTGGTTTCGAGTACTTCGTTATGTTTATCGATGGTTACTCGGGATATGGGTACATTTTCCTTCTGCAACGTAAGTCTGAATGCTTTGAGAAGTTCTTGGAGTATAAGGCAGTTGTGGAGAAGCAGTTAGGAAAAAGTGTCAAGTCATTACTATCAGATCGTGGTGGCGAATATCTCTCGAATGAATTTAGGAACTGCTTGACGGATAATGGGATTACGTCTCAGCTGACTGCGCCTGGCACGCCTCAGCAGAATGGCGTAGCAGAACGGAAGAATATGACTCTTATGGAAATGGTTAGGGTAATGATGAGTTATAGTACTTTACCAGATTCGTTTGGGGATACGCCCTAGAAACAGCGGTATACATTCTGAATAGAGTACCTTCTAAATCAGTACCATCTACACCATTGGAGTTGTGGTCTGGGCATAAGCCCAGTCTAAGGCATCTCACGATTTGGAGTAGTCTAGCACACGTGCTGAGAACCAATACTGATAAGTTGAAACCGAGAACAGAAGTAAGGTTGTTTGTGGGATATCCTAAGGAAATGAAAGGTGGTCTATTTTATAGTCTCGAGGACCAGAAAGTAATCGTTAGCATGAATGCTAGGTTCTTAGAAGAAGACCATGTCTTAGATCATAAGCCCAGTAGTAAACATGTCCTCGAGGAGTTAAAGGGAGTGAGTACTTCAATACCGAGTGCGCTAGATGTTACACCACAAAGTACTGCAACACGTATCACTAATGATGCACCTGAGCAGGTAGTACCTCGTCGTAGTGGGAGGGTTGTCCGGCAGCCCGAACGGTTCATGGGTCTGGGAGAGTTTTTTTAGCCGTCCCGGATGTTCTTGAATCCGACCCATGGACATACAATGAGGCACTCCAAGATCGGGATGCAGAGTCTTGACAAAAGGTGATGAAATCTGAAATAGGGTCAATGGACTCTAATCAGGTCTGGGATCTTGTAGAGCCACCCAGTGGCGTTCGCGCCATAGGATGCAAGTGGGTCTATAAGAGAAAGAGGGGAGCAGATGGGAAGGTTGAGACCTTCAAAGCTAGGCTTGTTGCAAAAGGGTGCACTCATAAAGAAGGAATCGATTATGAGAAAACCTTTTCGCCGGTAGCCATGCTCAAATCCATCAGGATTCTCTTGGTTGTAGCTGCTCATATGGATTATGAGATTTGGCAAATGGATGTTAAGATCGCTTTCCTTAACGGGAATTTGGACGAGGACATCTATATGCAGCAACCAGAAGGATTCATTGCAAAGGGTCAAGAACATCTGGTCTGCAAGCTGAAGAGGTCCATTTATGGGCTAAAGCAGGCTTCGAGGTCTTGGAACATCTGTTTTGCGAGGTTGTCCAATCGTATGGATTTACCCAATGTTCGGATGAGCACTGTGTGTACAAAAAAAGTGATGGAAACGTGGTGTTGTTTGTTGTTTTGTACGTGGATGACATACTTCTCATTGGAAACAGTGTGAAGATATTATCAGACGTAAATGTATGGTTATCCAAGTAGTTTGATATGAAGGATTTGGGAGAAGTAGGACATGTTCTCGGAATCAAGGTCATTCGGGACCGAGAGAAGAGAAAGTTGTGCCTATCCCAATCCACATACATAGACACTATCCTAAAGCGTTTCAACATGCAGGATTCCAAGAAAGGAGATTTACCATTTTGGCACAGAATACCTCTATCTAAGAAGATGTCCCCGAAGACACCTCAAGAGGTAGAGGACATGAAGGCAGTTCCTTATGCATCGGCAGTAGGAAGCCTCATGTATGCAATGTTGTACACGTGACCTGATATTTGTTATGCCGTGGGCATGGTAGCAAGATATCAGAGTAATTCAGGACCGGAACATTGGTCTGCGGTAAAGCATATAGTCAAGTACCTACGTAGGACTAAGGAGTACATGTTGATTTACCAGGCAGATGAATTACTTCCGTTGGGTTACACCGATTCTGACTTCCAGGCAGACCGGGACAAAAGCAAGTCGACCTCAGGGTTTGTGTTTTCTTTAGGAGGAGGAGCCATAGTATGGAAGAGTGTCAAGCAGAAATGCGTGGCAGACTCAACCATGGAGGCTGAGTATGTAGTAGCCTCAGAGGCAGCGAAAGAAGTTGTCTGGCTCAGGAATTTTCCTCAACCTTGATGTGGTACCGAGTTTGCCCGCTGTGATTACAGTGTTCTGTGATAACAGCGGAGCAGTAGCAAATTCGAAGGAGCCAAAAACTCATAAAGCGAGTAAACACATAGAGCGCAAGTACCACCTGATATAAGAAATCGTTGGACGAGGAGTAGTCGTTGTTACCAAGATACAGTCAGAGGACAATCTAGCAGATCCTTTTACAAAGAGCCTACCGGCGAAAGTCTTTACGAGACACGTAGAAGGAATGGGAGTCAGACGTTAGAGCGACATAGTAGACTAGTCTTTGAGAATTAGATTGAATGAAATTGTGGTTAGTTTGTTATAACCATGAGCTTATAAAGCATAAGTGGGAGATTGTTAGAGATATGCTGTAAAAGCATATTCTCTCGATTCCATTTTGATCTGGCCATCATGTTTCAGTCAAAGTACATATGTTTGCAGTTTATTTATTTATGCAAATCATACCCCATGTCTTATATTGAGATAGTGTGGTTCGAAGTGTTTCGAACAGAAAGATCACCTATCAATTCCTTATAAGACTAAACTATTCTTTCATAGTCTAGGCAGGCCGTGAGACCCCTCTTGGAAAAAGACTGTAGCGTATTCTTGATTCAGTTGTTCTTGGACTGAAGAATTACACTAGCACTTATGATAAGTGTTGAACAGGACCGCAGAAGGATAAGATTATAAGACTCACTGATCGTTGTTGTAATCTAGACCTTCGGTGATTGATGCGTTCTCTTAAGCTGTAAGATAATATAAAATAGGCCTATATATTCACTTCTTGGTTATTTGATTTACCAAGTGATTCCTTTTTTTTATTAGGATGACATACGAGGTATTTTGGTAAATAAGAATGATTATATGATGTGATATTATAAATTATTTATGGTTACTATGTTCCAGTGCGTTGGATTGATGACGTCCCCGAAATGACCTCAGGAATGTACATTATGTTTAAAACCTTACAGGTAGACGATTGTCTGACATAATGGTTAAGGATCTAAGTGGTACTAATTTCGGAAATGAATAAGAAGTTGATTGATTATTTTGTCAACAACGGACGTCATATCTTAAACATAGGGAGGTAAATCGATCAATCATATTAATATTATTTAATCATGGAGGTTCGAATTTATTGATAAATTAGGAGCTAAATGGGGAGAGCAATAATATTACTCAAGTGGAATATTTTATTATTTAATTTCATTTAATAAGGAATTAATTTTATTCCATATTTATTATTTCATTAGGAAAGGAATATTCCTACTAGAATCTTGTCTAAGGTTAGGAGACTTGGAAGTCTTCTAGAAGGTTATGAGTAGTAGGAGAGTTCCTTCCTAGGTTGGATTAGTAGTTGGAGTAGAATTAGGATTACTTGGCTTAATGGGATAAGCCCATATTTACCACCTCCTTAAGGTCCCTAATGGAGCCTATAAATACACTATGTCCCAATCTCTCCTACAAGTTTGTGTTGGCCGATTTTTCTCTCTACATACACGTGAGAAATAGCTTCGTTCGAGAGTTAGGGAGATTCGATTAACGCTCCACCAAGTTTAATCAAAGTAGGTGTTTAGGTAATTCATTAGAAGGCTTTTGGGTACAATATATTCGAGAGTCTTCCACATATATTTTTCCGGTCATCTTTCCCAGCTCACCGCCACCATTCGCCGCCGTGAACCACCACCGAAAATCGCCATCGCCACCGGAAGTTAGCCAAGCCGAGCCACGCGCAACCGCACACCACCGCACGCAGTCGCGCATAGCCATGCCCCACCAGCGACGCCCAGCGACGACGCCCTGTGAAGACCGCGAGCGCCCAGTACCGCCCTCGAGTTGTTACTGCCGCCCGTCGCTGCCAGTCGACAATCGCGCGTACCCAACGCTCGAGAAGTACGCGCGCGCTATACCCTACGGGCATAGGAGCGTGCCCAGCAAGCCCGCGTGGTCCCAGACGCGCACGCCCACTCCGCCTCGACATAGGCATAGCGCCCGCGTGCGCTCACGCCCAGCGACGTCCCAGCGCCCGACGCGCACTCGCGTGAGTCCACCACTGCTGCCAGTGTCCACGTACACGCAACCAGCGACCGCGACCGAGACACGCAACCAGCCTGTTGCACCCGACGCCGAGACCCGACTATCGTGCGACCAAGGTTCATGTGATTTATCGATTAGAATCGATTAAAGACCAAATCTATCTTCCCATTAGATTGTGGTGTTCAGACGAACTACATCAATGGTATTCTACATCGTCTCTGAGTCGACAAAAAATTTTAAAAGGTAAACGTCCATATCCTAACTATATATTCCGCCGCGTTAGGGTTTATTTCGATGAGTACGGTGCATGTTGTTTGACATTCCTCATAGAACCCAACAAATCCGACATAACATAATTATCCAAATCAAAACAGGAAAATAAAACCAAGTCATGAAACAGCAATTCAACAAGGTCATAAATAAGCGGAAACATATATCATGGTAACATAATTGACCCATTGACCACATCTCGCTCGTCTTTACGCCACCGCCTCCAGCTCATCTCAAC
>CACSLK010007779.1:8267987-8287807 GCA_902706635.1 Striga hermonthica | reverse complement strand
ATAGGGCACGATTAACACATCAAATAAACACGAAAAATAATGCAAAAAGGATCGAGTCTCGATACCGTTCTCGGAAAGCGCAAGAATGGTTCGAACGGAAGAGGACGACACAACGGGGCTCGACGGCTCCACGCGTCTCGCCAGAGAAAGGAGGTGCAACAGCGGCTGGGACAGCAAGCTCACGAGGGACCTTGACGATGAAAGAAACGTGTGCGAGCAGCAACTCGCGAGCAGGGACGACGAGGCTTGTCGACGATGGCGGCTTCACGCAGGCTGCAAATCACGGGAGTGATCGGGGCAGAGCACGCAGGTTCACGTCGGGAGTGAGGTGGCGACTTGCTGAAGGAGAAAAGTCTCGCCGAACTGGTTCTGCTCGGCGGCGATTATGGCGATGGTGATGGTGACCGGATGATGATGGTTTATGATGGAAGATGAAGATGACGGTGGTAACAACAAAAGGAAGAGGAGAGGGGCGATTATGGTGATGATAGCGAGAGGGTGCGGGGTTGGGGCACGAACGAGACGGAAGAGAGAAATCTTTCTTTTTTGCTCCTCACTTCGCGAGAGAGAGAACATAACTAAGGGCTGCGGGAAATTATTTTGACGGCTTGGGGAGAAGGAACATATATATATATATATATATATATATATATATATATATGGTTGGGGTCGCATGAGAATGGTTCTCAATGAAAGAAATGAGAATGAATCGTAGCCATTAGATTTGATGATCAAATGACTAAAAAAAAGGCAAGATTATACCTTCATTAAGGGTAGTGTGGTAATTTTTACACACAAGCAGTGGGACCCATGACACCACACATCACATTTCTCTCTCCCAACTCACACACCCATCCCACGTCACTCACCACATACACACAAATAATCATTAACACACGCCTGACACACCCCATTCACACAATAATTACACAAAAAATCTGCACATTCACAAAAAACAAAATAAAAAGAAAAAAAATTATACACATACACACCCAACACACACAGTACACACACAGCACGACCGACGATGGAACCACCCCAGCCCGCCAGAATACACCTAACTCTTCTCTCGCCGCCCGCCGCCGTGGACGTCCCGCCACCAGACAACAGCCACCCGCTACCGTAACCAGTCACCAGCCATCAACCACGTCGTGGAGGTCAAAGGTCGCCGGCGAGGCCGTCACGAGCGGTCGCACGTCTCCTCTGCGACTGTTGGCCGTCAGGACCACACCGGCATCATCGGAGGGCCCTCATGTCCTTGACTGAAGTCCAATTGTTGGAAAAATGGACAAAATTAAACTATGGATTTGGGCCTCATCTTTGAGAATTTGATTATGTATAGGGACCTATTTACAATTTTACTAATTTTAATTATATTTCAATTTAACCCATGTGTCAATTTTGTAATTATTGAAAGTTAATAAAACATATTTTTCTCATACATATTGTTATGCCTATATTAAATAATAAATAAAATATTAAATAAAGTAATATAAAATATAAAAAAATATAAAAATAACTTAGTATAATAAATGAATTATATGTTAAAAATAATGAATAAAAAATATTTTACTTATTTAACTTTATTCGATGTACAATTATATATATTAAAAATAGTTTTTAAATACACATAGTTTATATAGAATGATATGAAGTATTGCACTTTATATAGCATAATGTTGCACTTTATAAAGCAACACGTTGCATCTTATAAAACAACACATTGCATTTTATTATCACACTCCTCAATTAGTACGCAATATAAATCTGTAAAATGGGTCTACATAATACTTTAATATCCATCACATCATCTATCCACAAAATAATAATAAAAAATAAAAATAAAAACACAAGCATGCTAACGTACTAAAATTTCAGTATTGCACTTAACGTATCAATAGGTTGCACTTTATATAATATTACATTGCACCTTATAACACAACATGTCGCACCTTATAAATAACACGTTATACCTACCGAAATTACAACAGAAATTATAGTAATTATGCTAATCGATCAAATAATATTAGTTGGTTAAAGGTCGAATTTAGTTTTTGTTTAAATAAACAAAATAACCGAATATGTCGAACTATATGAAAAAACATTACAAATTTTTTTATTTATTTATGTTTTTATTAAATGAATAGCATTTTTATATATGTAATATTTATATATTGCGAGTGCACATTATAGTTATACGGATTGCACATAAATGTATGTCATATTGCACTAAATTGAATGGTATCCAACGAACAAAGATTGAGTTCGAAATTTTACGTTTTGGTTCGATTATTATTATTAATATTTTTTATATATCGGTTATTTCGATATGAAGCAATTTTTTATTAAAAATAACCGAAATAAAAAAATATATATATATATAAATTTACTGCATGGCTTGAATTGTACAAATTCTCAATTATTATATTATAAAGCAAATTATATTAGGGGTATTAATTACAATAAGTACAAATATTAAATAACAACTATATTTTTCATTAATCACACATTTACCCCATGACTTGAATTGTAATATATAAAATTTATATATTTGCAATAAAGTCTCTATATCTAATCAAATTCTCAAATCCAAACCCCTAGAGTTGGATAAATATTTTTCGGTGACCCCGGACGCACAGGTCGGCATCGCCGTCCCCGGAGAGCTGCCTCGACGTCGACATCATGATCTCTGTGAGCTCTGTCTTCAAGCACATCAAACATCAAAAATGTCGAATTGCAGTAAAAAAAAAAGCCTCGATTTCATAGTCATTTACCGCAAAAAAAAAAAATAAAAAAAAAACAACATGGACGGCGAGGGATAGGCGACGCCATGGAGGAGATGGATAGACACGGTTGTTTGGTGGACGGCGGAATCGTGGCTGCTTATGGAGGAGAGTGGAGGACGTCCGACGGCGGGATCAGTGGAGGAGACATCGGTTTAGTGGACGTCCGACGATAGGATTGATGCACGATTGATGGTGAAGTTACGGCGGTCGGGGTGGAGAGACGACGGTCGGCGGCCAGGTGAGGAAGTGTGCCTGAGAAGGTGAGTTCTCTGCGTGCGGGTGCTTTTTTGTGTGTGAGTATAAGAGGTAATGTCAAATGTGTGTGTTTGGTTGTGGTGGGCCCCACCAAGTGGGTGGGTTAATTGAAAATACAAAATTGCCCTTAATTGTATAAGTTTGGCCAACAAGATGCTATTTATTTACGATTATGCCATACTTTATTTGACCATTAATTAACTTTGAACTCATTGTGGCCATTGATCTTATGAATCCAATGAAATAAAATCATTCTCATTTCTTTCACTATGTCTCTTTCTCATATGATCCTTTCCCTCTCTCTCTCTCCCTTTCTATATATATATATATATATATATATATATATGGGGTTGGGTTCACATGAGAATGGTCCCTAACGAAAGAAATGAGAATAAATTATATCCATTAGATCGAATGATCTAATGGCAAACAAAAAAGTCAAAATCTTGTACTCATTAAGGGTAATTAGGGTATTACCACTACACATCACCACCCACTTACCACACACACACAAGTCACACGCATACACGCACACACACAATTAGTCACACACAATCCTTAAAAAAAGATAATAAATAAATAAAAAGAAAAAGGTAAAAAACTCTCTATGCACAGTACGCACACACTCACACCCCCGATCCGGCACACACACATACACACACATTCACGTCGGTTCCGCCTCGAGGTCCACCGAGCACTGCCCAACCGCCACCCAGCTCCGCCGCACAGTGTCGCCGATCGCCGCCATCCCTTGTCGAATTCCAGCGGCCGCGTGTATTCACTTAAATTTCATGTTAGTGCAAAGCCACAGGAGAAGAACACCATCTTGCACGCCGGTCGACCTCCATCTCGTGTTAGTCGCCGCCCCTGTTATGCCTCCGTCGCGCCTTACAAAATTTCGAGAACCAATCCGTCCGGCTGCCTCCGCCGCCCGTTATTTCCTCCATTGTAACCTGCCGATCGTCCTTTCCTCCATTGTAACCATGTCCTCTTCTGTCGGGCGGTTCACGGCGGCAAAAATCGCGGCTCTAAAAAGTGGCGGACGAATGTGAAAGTGAGTTGGAATTTTGGGGCTTGAATTTAGAAATTTGATAAATCACATGGACTCAATTGTAATTTTTTATTGTTTATTATATTTCAATTTGGCCCATAGGACTAATATGTAATTTACAAAAAATATACCAAAAGTATTATTTTTTATTCATTTTAATACATATACTTATTATATTCTTTTGAACTAAAAAAATGTAAAACTATACCCAATAAATTATAAAATGTACTTTTATGATAATAAATTATAAAATATTTTAATTATTAAATACAATTCCATTAACAAACCGAATAATCCTATTATTTCATTTTGGGTTTAGTTTGTTTTTTTTTCTTATTTTTTTTTTCTTTTTCCCGGAACGATAGATGGTTTTATAAATCAAAAGCGCACAAATGTGCGAATTACACAAATAAACAGCAGCCAACGGCTGAAAAAGTGGGAGGACATGTCAGAAGACCGCCTATAAATCCGCCGCTAGCAAAGCTAGAATGGAAACACACAAAACCACACAAACAAAAAACTAAAAAGATCCCAGCAGGATAATAACCGAGTGTCTGATCCCAGTGGGATAATAAGGTGACACTCCGGCTCACAGGGGCCAACGACCCAAACAAAAAATTACAAGTCCTACACAACACAATCACAGACAAAACTGACAAACAAAAGGCTACAGAAAACAAAGACAATAAACAAAACGAAACAAGCCCTTCCTAAGCAGGGAAACCAAGCAGAGCCGGTGGATACCGAGATGACCCAGAGAGAGTCCCACAGCTAAAGAGGACCGACCCGAAACTGCCCAAACACCAACTCGGTGGCCTAACGAAGTCAGCCCAAGCCCCAGAACAACATCCAAAATCAAACTCGAACCACGACCTCAATACTCAAGGAGTCGCAGGACCACCACGAGACCGGACCCACTAACACCACTAGCGAGACCAACCACACCGGTAAACTCCCGAACCACGAAGATGCCGAGGCTGCAGCCACGTCCCCTACAGCCCAAATCCGCCACAATCTGCCATCCCCCACTGCCCCACCCAACACCGAAGGAATGGAGAAGAAGGCAAGAAGTGCATCGGAGCTCCGACCGTCCGACAGCATCGCCGCCGAACAACCGAGGCATCAACCACTGGACCGAAACCGCCGCCGAAATCCTCCACCCACCACAGCCCCATCTCTGCCATCACTACTGGCCGGAGAAACAAACCTTGGCTCTCCCCAAACCCACCACCGGAGGAAAGGGGTAAGAGCTGAGAACTCAATGGAGATTCGAACACCCACACCCCGTCGTCACTCCCCAGGAAGCCGATAAAAGCCCCCGGGCCGGCAGCTGAATACCGACCCGATCTAGAGAGAAGAAGAGAGCTTACCGGAAAATTTCCGACAGTGGAGGCGCGAAGCCGGGCGGAGGCCAGGCGGCCGGGGGACGACCCCCGATTCGTGCTCAATCACTGCCGAGGAAGGCGATCTATGCTGGAATTGAGAGGGACGATCCGATAGGGTATGGAGAGAAAAGGGGGAGAAAAAAGGGGGAGAGAAAAGGGCGATCTATGCTGGAATTGAGGGGGACGATCCGATTCGTGCTCAATCACTGCCGGGTTTAGTTTGTTGTACATAAAAAAATAAAATAAAATAGTTCTGCTTAGTTCACGTTAGTGACTATCACATTGTACAAAAATTGTTAGACAAAACGCACATTAATATGTGTGAGATCTCACATTAGCATAGCATTGTGCATATATTAGATTTGGTTAGTTCGTTTCGGTTTTGGATTTATTTACAAAATAAAAAATAAAATAGCGAAATTGATCGAACAATATAAATAAATTCTTTTATATTTTAATATATATTATTTATTTTCAACAAACAATAATATAAAATATTAAAATAAGTTTAATACTAACTATATATAATTTATAATAATAAATAATAAAGTAATTTAAGTATTTAGATTAATTCGATGTACAATTATATCTATCATAATCTATCCGGGGATCGTATAAACTAATGCACCTTACAGAATAACGAGTTGCACTTTATAAAACAACACGTTGCACTTTATAAAACAACAAGCTACATTTTTTATCGTCACACTTCACAATTAACGTCAAAACACCAAACAACATAAATCTAAAAAATGGATCTACATGATATTTTAACATCCGATCATATTTGTCCACATAAAACACAAGTATGCTAAAATACCAATTTACAGTAGTGCACTTTATACATCAAAACGTTGCACTGTATAAAACAATACATTGCACTTTATCATATAATACTTGTACTTTATCACGACTATAACATCGTTCAAATAAAGAATGAAACGAACCGAACTCAATTTTTTAAGCAAAAATATTATAAAAATAATAAATAATATTATTAACATATGAAGTATAATTTTAATATAAATAACAAATTATTTCGATATTTTAGAATAATTCAGTTACCAAACCGAATAAACCAATTGATTATGTTCATTTTTAATTTGATTGGTACAAGTTCGTTTGTTCAATATGCACAATACATACAGATACCGTGCACCATATTGTTGAACGAATTGCAATTTAATAACTGTTAGATTGCAGATAACATTTCGTTTTTATATAAACTAATATGTTTACTAAAAAAATAATATAAAAAATATTAAATAAAAAAATATTAAATACTAATCATTTTTTATAATAAATAATAATTATGTCTATTATTATAGTTATTTATGTTAAGCGATAAATTAAACTCATTATGTAGAAATTTTCAATTCAAAATTTTAAATTCAGTTTGGATTAATTGTACTTACATTTAAAGCACATATTCATACCATCATTGTGAACATTTATCAAAAAAACGCACTAATTATACATGTATATAAAAATACAGAAATTGCAAAATGGTCACTATGGACTATCTAATTTTCAATTGAAAAGCCCCAATCAATTACACTTCCACAGGCTTCACCACACCAGACCGCCCGTAGTACAATCTGCCGCCGCCGCCCCCGACGACTAGGAACATCTTGTACGTCGGAAGTCACGTCGCCATCTTGCCGCGCCGGTGTTACATGAACGGTAGATTGCAGAAATCAAGTCGGCTATTCATTCTCCTGCGATTCCCGGCCACCCCGACGGCGTCCGGTGGATCGACGGCGGACTTCTATGCCGGATACGACTGAGTGCAGGAGACGGCGGAGCTGTACCGGACTGTTGGGAACGGATGTGGCGGGGACGACATGACCGGTGGAGATGGCCGGGCTATTGGGGACATGGTGGTGGAGACAACACTTGGGCTGGAGGCGACGACGGCCAGTGACTGCGGTGGTCTAGTGGCGGCCGGCCGGCGGAGGTGGCAGGATGGCTACCGGAGTGTCTGCGTTTTTTTTTTTTTTCTACGTGAATGGAGTGTGTGAGACTGTGAGTTAGGTGAGAGAGAAACAGAGATGGATGGAAGATGGAGATGTGGTGTAACGGGTAGGTGGTGGGCCCAAGAAAGTGGATTAATATGAGAATGCAATGTCTATTTTGCCCTTGTTGAATGGTTAAATCTATACATCGCCCCTATATATAATTCTCGAATGCGCTGAGCCTACGTGGTTGCTTCTGGTACTTCGGAATCCTACTTGGCGAAGAATCATGCTTCGTAATTAGGTTTGGACAAATAATATTGATATATTAACAATAAATATCTAGGTTCGGACATTCCATAAATATTATTAGCTAACTTAAGTATTTTAATATCACTTGTACTAATATAACCCTTTAATTCTTTGTAATTTTACATAGTGAGTCAAGTGACTAATATATCCCTGACTTTTGATTTGTTTCCTTCAATTAGCTATTGAATTATAAATGTATTTAAAAGTTGATAACTTTTGTATTTCTTATCGGTTTTACATATATAATATATCAAATTAATCATCTCATTATCTTCGATTTGACATCCATATTGTATATATAAATTAAATAAATAATATTTACCTTTATAATAATAAAAAATAATATTTATTAAATTTTATTAGAAAATAAAATTATTTCTCAGTTGATATATTTTTGTTTAATGTAGTTATATGTGTAAGTTAAAAAAATTAATATAATATAACACAAGTAAGTCACACAAATAAAAAGTGTCATACTAAATATATAATAATATATATTTTTATAAAAGTGATTTAAATTTCAACTACTTTTTCTCAATAATTTTTGATTTTAAGGAAAAAATTAGCAAGCACCCGTGTAATACACGGGCGTTGTACTAGTTTGACCATTGTATGTATAATTATTTACTAGATTGCCATTATGTTTGACTGTCACTTATTTAAATTTGACTTGATCAAAACCATTGATTTGATGAATCCAATGGTCTAGGATTATTCTTATTTCTTTCACTATATTCCTTTCTCATATGATCCCTTCTCTCTCTCTCTCTCTCTCTCTCTCTATGTATATATATATTTACATGTAATTAGGTTAATCAATTGCTTGATGCCCAAGATAAATCTCACGCACACACATGCTCAGGATGAGAAAAACTGGGCTCGGGCTAAGCTGGGCCGGCTCTCAGTTCGCTAAACGCTCGCGGGTTCTCGGGCTCGATAAAACCCAAAAAATATAATCCCGCTTCTTCAATAAATAAAATTTAACAGCTCGGATAATCGCACGACAATTAAAATACTAACCGGGCAAATATATATTTATAACACACATTTTATTATTCTATTAATAATACACAATTTAGCACATTTAATTGAATTTAATATTTAGGCAATTTGACAATTATACACATAATAATAATAATAATAATAATAATAATAATAATAATAATAATAATAATAATAATAATAATAATAATAATAATAATAGACAGATAATAATAATAATAATAATAATAATAATAATAATAATAATAATAAATCAAAATAAATCCCAAATAATTCTTATTTAAACGGGGTATTACAGAATCAGTGTTGACATTCCCTTCAGAATATTCATATTCTGACTCAATATCTCTTGCAGGTAAATTGTTGTCATGAGTCTCATGATGTGAAGATGGTTGTGCAGAGGAAATGGTTGCATCTCCATCATCTGTTGACTGTCTGGAGTCCAAAACTTCTCTCCTAGCCTGAAGATACTCCTCATCATCTGTCCCTAAATGTTCATCAAACAAACCATCATTACTTGAAGATTCACTAGATGGTTCATAGTCAACATCCTCACTTTCATCTAAAGCAAACTCACCCAGCTTTTCACTAGTATCCTTTGCTTGGTGTACCTCAGCAACTTCAGATACCCTATTCCTATATTCCTTTTCTTGTTAACTAACAACAGCCCCAGACGGTTTGTTCAAATGTTCAGTTTGCACAAATATTTCAACATATCTTCTGTTTGCCTGCATTTGACCCAAACAGGCCATAAGACCAGCACCATCTTTTATATCCATAAATTCACGTGTTCTCTCATGCTTATAATATATTCTACCCCAGTTTTCATATCCCAACTTCCTTATTTGATCTTCAATGTCAAAATAACCTAGTCTATCTGCATCCAATCCAGTAACTGTGGCAACACAATCACCATAATACGCCTCATACCCTTCGACAACCACAAATCTACCCTTGTGATTGATGAATAACATAAAGAAATCGCTGTAAATTGGAAAAATCGGAAAAGATTAAAAAAATTGAACCCTAAAAAAACTAAGATCAAATTAAACATTTCAATTGAGAAATGACAGTTACCTTGCGACCATGATGTGAAAAAGTGCTTGTGTATGCCCACAATAATCTTCACGAATATATGGAAGACCCACCCCTCTGAATTTTGGAGAAAATCGAAAACTAGGGTTTTGAAAATGTAAAATCGGAAAAACGGAAATTTGGAAATGACTCTGGTAGTGAATTTGGGGAAGAATCGACTTCTATACTTCATGAAACTGCCACTTAGATGCTGAATGGGACGACCATTTGGAGTGTCCTTCAATTTTAATCGCCACATGACACTTCCGTTAACGGCAGCTAGAAGTATGTATTGGGTTGCCAAATATGTAAAGGTCATGTATTTGTTTGCCAAGGTCTAAATGTCGTGATTAAATGGCCAAACAAGTAAAGTTCGTGTTATATCCCGCCATTTTGCCTAATAAAATATGATATGTTATTATAAATTTTCTCGACTAGACTAAATTAAACTGAAAATAGTCGCTTTATTTGATTAGTTAACGGAATTACTTTAAATAATTGAAATAATTTATTATGTATATTATCAAAATACATTTAGTATATTAATAATATTATTTGATATTTTATAGTTTTGGTTGAAAATACCTAATATATAAAATTAAAAAAATCAATAATATGCATTATTACATACAGTAACATGCAATTCATCCAATATTATTGTGCAGTATATCGAGTGTGTTTTTTTTTTTTTTTATGTGCATTCCAATTTTTAGAAAACTTTAATAATGTGTATTCCCATCAATATTTGCATTTGTCAAACTACTCATACAATACAAAATATATAGCCATTTTTATATTTATTCAATATGATATATTTTTGTTTGTTCAACACAAATAATATACATATAAATATAAAACATATAATATTACGTTATTGTTTTTTTTTTTTTGCGCGTGTTCCCAGTAAATATTGTGCATCGTACTATAACAATACAATTAGTATTTTAATAATTATATTTGATATTTTATATTATTTATTGTTGAATCGGCATAATGTATAAAAAATAAAAAAAAATGATAATGTGCATTATCACATGAACTAATGTGCAATTAATCTATCATTATTGTGTCGTCTATTAGGCATGATTTTTTCTAATTGTGCATTTTAGTTTTATAAAACTTTAATAACGTGTATTCTAATTAATATTTTTGCATTTGTATAAATTTTCATACAATAGAAATATATTTAGTAGATTTTATATTTATTTAATATTATATGTTTTTGTTTGTTGAACATAAATAATTTACATATAAAAATATATAAAAAAATAATAATATTACGTATTTTTTATTGTGTAATTTACTCACCATTATTGTGCATATTTTAACTTTCATTACATTGCACAATAACCCCAAGTATTAAATTACAAATATAATAAAAGTTAAAAAAATGCATATTGGTCCCTTGCACATGTCTAATTTTCAAAATATGGTCCAGCCAAAAAAAAAGAGTTTTCCCACGCAGACTGCTGATCACCGCCACACGCCGCAACCTACTTGGCGCCTCTCGTCGTCGGTCACTGTTTAGCAGCTCGCTCCGCCCCGTCCGACCCTGATTAGGTCTCCGTCTGACGCTCGTCGTCGACACATCATCGTCGTACGCAGCATCATCGCCCCCCGGGACTTGGAGCTCCACGAACTCGGCAAAGTTGACCCCTGGTTGAAACCGACTTCGAACAGTCGGAATTCGAAAATCGATCACGACGATAGCGAGGTGGGGGAGGCGGCCAATTTCGTGATGATTCTAGAGACAACGGTCTGTCCGCAACCAGGTTCGTGGTGCTTCCGGCGGCGGCGTATGAAATAGCTTTCATGGCAGCCTGGTCGTTGGGGCCCGACGTGTTTCACGACGGCTCTCGACGATGGCGGCCGTTGGTTGCTGAAAGGCGGCGGGAATCTCAGGTGGTGGTTGTGCTTGCAATGGCAGTGACAACAATTTCTTTCTGGCCGTGAGTTACGTGAGAGAGAGAAAGAGATGCTATGTGGGTGTATGTGAGAGAGAGAGAGAGAGAAGTGTTGTTTGTGCATGTATGAGAGAGAGAGGATAGAGAGACGGAGACGTGATAGATAGCTGGGAAGTTGTTATGGGTGGGGTCCACTGATGTGGATGATTTATGAAATGTCCGAATTACCTTTAATGAGTGTAAAAATGTGGTTTTTTTTATGTTGTTGGATCATTTGATCATATGGCTACAATTGATTCTTATTTCTTTCACTAACCACCATTCTCACAGGAGCGCGACCCTATATATATAAGGGACAACCAATTTACCAAAAAAAGTAAAAAGAAAAAAGTCAACAACCATTTAATGTATTCTATTTTTGACATTTTTTATATTTTTTTTTAATTTATTGCGCAAAATATCGGACAACCCATAAATGTGCCCAAAATTCTGTCAGTTTTTAATTTTTTTGTTAATTAATTTCCATAAAATTTGTCACCCTTAAAACCACCCGCAATGGGTTTTTTGAATTTATGTTAGGTAATTTCGGCTAATGTTTATGTTTTTGTTGAATTCAATTTTTCTTTTCATTATTTATTCAAAAATATCTGATTGCATACAAAATTATCTATCATTCGAATTTTAAATTTAAATATTAGATTCACTACTTCTCATTTGGTCACTATAAAAATCTAATCTATTATTACTTATGAAATTTGATTTTTTTCTAATTGCAACATATTTTGAATTATACGTGAAATATGATTTTTCAAATATCAAATTTTATTATTTAAAATATCAAATGTCAACTATTTAAAAATGGATACTATTATTTTGGAATTAAACATACCAGTTTACGTTTTTCTTTCAAAATTCTATACAGCGTAATTCTATGTATACTATTTGGGTCGATGCATATTTAAATATACAATAATTTTTATATTTGGAGACTACTTTTATTTAAAAGTCAAAATCTATTACACTTTTTTATTACAAAAATATTGGTTGTATAGAAATTAGGATCCAAATTATAATTGAACATTTAAGTTAAAAAAATCTCGCATGATTTGTTTGTCATAAAATCGGACAAAATGAAAAATTGCATATAGTTCATGTGAGATTTGGATTCTGAAAATGTACATTCTAAAATATCTGGTTTTCCAAACAGAGAATATTATTTTTGAAATAGAGATAATTATTTTCTTTAAGTGTTTAAAATGCATATTTCTAGGTCGAGCATATTCTCAAATTCCCAAACTTAAACACTATTTTCCTTAATCAAAATTCTTAAGAAGAATTTGATTTATTTCAGACTCATTTCCTGCACAATTATAAATATCCTAGCATTGAATCCATCGAGAATACTGTTTGGATCTATGAGGATCTCCTTACGTACAAATCACGAATTCAATAGCAAACGTAAACCTATGCACAATGGATCTAAAAGGTTTGATGTAGAAAACTTACGGCTTAAAATTTTATGGCGATCTGGCTGATCTTCAATTGAGGATCACCATGATGAACACAGGAACACATCGGGATCACGAACAGAACGTCAGGATCGCGACGTGGGTCGGATCGCCGGAAGCTGTCCGCGGGTCGCGATTCGGCGCCGGGCTGGTCGCGGGGTAACGCGTCGCGGGCTGGCCGGGTAGCGCGTGTGGCGTCGCGTTCTTCCGGCTGGTTCGCGGCTTCCATTCAGCGACTGGGGTCGGTGGTCCTAGGCCTCCGGGTCGTGGAATGTCGGCTCCAGTTGATCACGGGGGTTGATGAATATATGTATCTCAATTACCACAGGATCTTCTATTGTATATCTTAAACACCTTCTTCAACTTATACCATTGGAGCAACAAGAAAAAGATAAAGCTCGAATGAGATCTGAGAGAGAGAGAGAGAGAGAGAGAGAGAGAGAGAGAGAGATAGGCGCGCGCACGGCGTGAATAATGATGCCTAACTCTCTTCTTCTCGTGAGCTTAATGATGTATATATAGAGGTACAGTAGAGACCCTTAGGAGATTAGGAATAGGATTCCTTAATTAGTTAGACTAACTGTGGGTCAAACCCACTCCTCTAATTAATTTAAAATAATATTATGGGCCACTATCATAATATTATTGCACTCTATTTTCCTAGCCAATTTACAATTGAGACTCAAATTATAATTACCCAAATTACCTCCCCGTGTTTAATATATACGGTTCATTAATTAATTTGATTAATGATAATCAAGAATTAATTAATTTATTATTATTTCACCGAAGCTAGCGCTCGTTCATTATATTATTATTATGCCATAATCTAATCCACCTGCAGGGTTTAGCATCATAATCCTTCATGAACTCACTCCGGGGGCATCATCAAACTAAACGTACATGGTGACCGTAAATATCCTAACAACATAACATACCTGCTGCAATATTACCCAAGACAGTAGGACTATTGATCCAGTTCACTAAACCTCACCCATGTGAATCAAAATAATATATACTGCATATATATGTCTGTTTAATATCTTACGGGTTAAGAGAACGCAGTAATTAACCAAAACTTCATTTACAACGATCAGTATAAAACGAACTGCTCATCTATGGGATCCTGTTCAATACATAAATGTACTAGTGCAACTAATTAGTCAAGACAAGCTGTACCGTTGACACTACAACCATTAGGATGGGGTGTTCATTTTCATCTAGGTTGTGAACCATAATTCTTGTTTCCAAGTAACTGATAGAATGATCTTCAATTCGCCAGATGACGACCCACCCTATCTAAGTGCAAAACATCAGAACATAGAACTTGTTTAATCTAACTTGATTCTCATTCATTAAGGGTAAAAGTGTAATATCATCCAAAGTCAAGCATTCAGTACATAACACTAACAAATACTACCTTCAGACTGCACTTTAAATCTCATGTGAAAAAAAATACAACCATTCTCTCACTCAAACAATGAACCAGCCATTTGGTTTGATCAACCAAGTTAATAGGTCCGATAGACCTATGCTTAAAGTTCAAATTATAAGGATATTTTATCAAGACTGGACCAGTACGTACAAATCCTATATCGAGTTATTTCTGCACAATATAACTTTAATCCAATTTTTTTGAATAATTTTTTTATATTATTTATAGATTTTTTACTTCTGATAATCTTAGGGTTCCATTTAAGTTCCAGCGGCAGAAATTCCCACTTATGGTTTCGTATGTAATGACCATAAACAAGAGTTAAAAGCAATCTTTATTGTTGAAATATCACTTGTAAGTTATCCCACATTGATTTGATAGGGTAAATGAACCAAGTTATATAAGCCTAGTGGGCTACTCCTCCCATCACCAATTGGTTTTGGGATGGAACCTCACTTGGGCTTCATTTAGTCTAACCCTCTTATAGTGCGCTTCACCTGTGTGGGACTGCACTTGTTTCGCCCCCGTTTGTATGGTGTCAATGCCTATTTTTCTTTCTTTCCATCTCAATCGACATTTTTTTTTTTAGAAAAGTTGATGGTATTCATCATCAAGATTGCGTCTGCTGGTTAATTATAATCTTCTTTTTGTTAATTGCATCTACCATACTGTTCCTAAAAAAAAAAAGTAGGGCATTTGGTTAATTCTGATCCTTTAATTATTTTTTGATGTGCCAAATAATTCTACATCCAGGTTTTTGATTTTGGTTATTTTGGTGTGTCAAATTCCTTGCATCAAGGCCTGCTCGATTGTGTAAAAAAAAATCCCATCATGGTGGAGTTAAATTCCTGTCGCCCACGTCTAGTGACGGTTGAGACGCTACAGCCCGACTTCGTTCTTTTTACAGTCACTGCAGCTTCTAAAGCTATTTCTTCATGGTTGTGTCTTCAACGTCTAATTCTGGTGCCAATGGTGGCCGCCGTGGGGGAGCTCGCATCAAGAGTAGTGCCGTGCGAATTCGGCGTTCTCCAGTAGTATCGGTGATTCATTTGTTGCAGGTTATGTTGATTCTTCAACTGCTAATAGAGTTTTGAGTGATTCTAATCGTTTTGGCAGTTTAACCAATAAACAATGGTCTCACTTTGTGTTTTTGGTTACTTTCGCTAAACAAAATAATCTCTTGTCTGGTATGCATGGTTTATTTGATTGGATGTACGACTTCGGGGCAACTCATAATATGACAGGGTTCTTTGAGTTTATTTCCGATGTTCGGGATATTCTCGCCCGCCCGGTTCAATTGCCTAATGGTTCGTTGACTATGGCTAGCAAGGCTGGGACTGTTTATCTATGATCTCATATCACACTTTATGATGTTTTATATGTTCCCAGCCTTCGGTGTAGCTTGATTTCATTATATCAATTGCTGGATTGTTCCAACTGCACCGCTCAGTTTACAAGCAAATTCTGAGTTATTCAGGACCGCACTTCGCAGAAGGTGATTACCGCGGTGAGCAGTTGGGGGGTCTCTACTTCTTTGAGGGAAGATTTCGACGACAGTCTCTTGTGTTCGAAAGGTCTTTGCCGTTGTGTGGCATCAACGTTTGGGTCATTTGTCTGCTCAAGTATTGTCCCAGGTTCCTGTTATTGATTCGAGCTCTCATAATTTGCATAAATTGTGTGATGCTTCTTTTCGTGCTAAACAACATCGTCGTAGTTTTTTCTCAATCAGCCTGTTAGTTATGAGATTTTTCATTTCATTCATTGTGATCTATGGGGTCCGTATCGTGTTCCGTCCTTCGGTGGTGCACGATATTTTTTTACTATTGTTGATGATTATTCTCGTGGGACACGGGTTTATTTATTGAATGATAAGACAGAGGTTGCTTCCACATTGCTGATTTTTTTTCTATGATCAAGCGACAATTTGAAAAATTGGTGCGTGTTGTTCGTAGTGATAATGGAAGTGATTTCATGTGTTTGGCCTCTTATTTTCGTCGTCAAAGAATTCTGCATGAGACATTTTGTGTGGGCACCCCTCAGCAGAATGGGCGTGTGGAACACAAACATCAACATATTCTCAATGTAGTCGTGCTTTACGTTTCCAGGCCCATCTGTCTCTTCCTTTTTGGGGTCATTGTGGTTTGACTGCGGTCTATCTGATCGGACTCCTTCCTCGGTTTTAAGTGGTAAAATCCCATATGAGATTCTATATGATATGGCTCCTTACTTGCCTCATTTGCGGGTTTTTGGTTGCCTTTGTTATGCTCATAACCAAGATCGAAATGGTGTCAAGTTTGCTGCTCGGAGTCGTCGTTGTCTGTTTGTCAGTTACCCATTTGGCAAAAAGGGGTGGAGTCTGTATGATTTGGATCGTCAGATTTTCTTTGTCTCTCGTGATGTGGAGTTTCTTGAGAATGAATTCCCATATCAGTCAGACTCGTCTAAGCCAGATTCTTTGCCACCGCCTCTTGTTGTGCTAGTTTTTTCTATATCGGATGACGATGAAGCTCTTCTGGTTGTCTCTTTGCCTCATGTTTCTCCTGATACTGATATGGACACATCTGATGACAGGGGGTTGCGTTACCATTACCCCTCCCACTCTTCTAGTGGAGCCCTTGGGTCGTGGTCATTGGACTAAGGTTCCTTCTACTCGGCTGAAGGATTTTGTAGTTGACACTGTCCGGCCCTCGACTGTACCCACTATTTTAAATAGCTCGCTATGTAGCTCGCTATATAGTTTTTTTTCGGAAAAACGCGACGTAGCCTTATATATTTAGCGTTTTTCCCAAATAGCTTACACGAAGTGTTGAAATCACACGCTTGCTTACGCTATTTTGCCCTATTTCACGCTATTCTGGGTTACATTGCGCTATATTTCTACAATGATATTTGAATAATAAAATATTCAAAAACTCTTATTTTTTAGGGATCAGAGTCATTTGTAACGGCAACTAAAACCTAAAAATTTGGATAATGATTTCAAATTAAAAGTTTAAAAATGCAAAGCCCTAAGTTGAATAGTGCAATATTTATTGGTGCATTTTTGTTATATTATTTTATTTTTTGATATTCGACATTTAAATAGAGAATAAAAAAAATCATATTTTGTTAGAATTAAGTTGTAGTTAAATAATACAATAATAATTAAAATGCATATACTTAATTATACTATGACTTGCCTCGTTATATGTTCGTTGTTTGTTTTTCATTTTTTAGTATATTCGACTTATAATTTAAATATTTATATTATGATGATATACATTAAATATTTGTGAAAAATAATCATTAGATGTTATTTTCTAAGACATTTAAAAACTATAATAATTTTTGTAATCAACCATCCAATTTTATTATATGCAAATATATTCGTAATATCTCTATAAAAAAATACCCAAATAGCTAACACGCAACGCTATTTACCCTACGCAGTATAAAGACCAAAACGCGACGCATTACGCTATACGCGTTTTAAAACACTGATTGTACCACCCACTGCTTCTCCCCAGTCATCTCCATCCTTCTGTACACCTTATCCCATAGCACATTATGTTTCTTGTGATTCATTCTCTCCAGCTCATCGAGCCTTTTTAGCTGTTGTCGCCTCCGCTATTGAACCTCGCACTTTTGCTAATTTTGTGACCGATACTCGATGGTAAGCCGCTATGCAGAATGAATTTGTGCCTTGGAGAACAATGGCACATGGAATGTGGTTTCTCTTCCATCTGGGAAGCGTCCGATTGGGTTCAAGTGAGATTTCCAAATCAAGCATAAGTCCGATGGTATCATTGAGCGATCTAAATCACGTTTGGTGATTTTGGGCAATAATCAGGTGGAAGGTCTTGACTATCATGAGACATTTGCTCCTGTCGCTAAAATGGTTACAATCTGATTATTTTTAGCTGTGGCTGTTGCTAAGCATTGGGAAGTTCACCAGATGGATGTTCACAATGCTTTTCTTCATGGTGATTTGAGTGAGGAGGTTTACATGAAGTTTCCCCCTAGTTCTCGCTCTAGCGTTGATGGACAGGTTTGCCGTCTTCGTCGTTCCCTCCATGGCTTGAAGCAGGCTCCCTGCTGTTGGTTTTCCAAGTTGGCGACAACTTTGAAGCAGTATGATTTTTGTCAGCCCTATCATGATTACTCTATTTTTACACTACATCGAGGTTTTGTACATCTGCAAGTGTTTGTCTATGTGATGATCTGGTTGTCTCCAAGAATGATAAGACTTCCATTATAACCTTCGAGAGCTATCTTAGGTGTTGTTTTCACATGAAGGATCTTGGGTTGATTAAGTATTTTTTGGGTATCGAGGTAACCCAAAATTCTTCTGGCTTTTTTCTCTGTTAGCGGAAGTATAATCTTGACATCATTGCTGAGGTCAGACTGTTAAGGAGCAAGCCCGCTAATTTTCTGTTGGAGCAGAATCATCAGTTTCCTCTTGCTTAGGATGATCTATTGTCTGATCCTGAGTGCTATTGTCGTTTGGTCAGACGTCTTATCTATCTGGCGGTGACTCGCCCTGAGCTATCTTATTCAGTGCATATGCTCTCTCAATTTATGCATCATCCGCGCAAGGCTCACTGGGACTCTGCTCTGCGTGTGGTTCGATATTTGAAAGGTTCTCCTGGGTCAGGGAATCCATCTTCGTACTGACTGTGACCTTCAACTCTATGCACGGTATGATTCAAATTGGGCGTCTTGCCCTCTTACTCGACGCTTTCTTTCTGGTTGGTTTATTCAGCTATGTCGATCTCCTGTTTCTTGGCGAAACAAGAAATAACCTACTGTTGCTCGCTATTATACTGAGGCTGAATATCGGGTGATGGCTACTACATTGTACGAGTTGAAGTGGTTACGGAGTCTGTTATCTACTCTTGGTGCTGCTCACTCTCAACCTATGCAGTTACACTGTGATAGTCAATCTGCGCTGCATATTGCAGCGAATCCAGTTTTTCATGAGGGCACTAAATACATAGAAGTGGATTGCCACTTTGTTCATGATGATGTTCTACAGTGTCTCATTTCTACTACTCATGTTACTTCTGGGAAGAACTTGCTCGCATCTTCACCAAGGCGCTCGGGAAGCGTGAATTCGATTTCTTTCTTGGCAAGTTGGGCAATCGAAATCTGCATGCTCCAACTTGAGGGGGGGG
>CACSLK010007779.1:8243375-8267978 GCA_902706635.1 Striga hermonthica | reverse complement strand
GGGGGGGGAGTGGGTGTTATTGTGTAATTGTGAATTTACTATATTAGCCTTAGGTTATCTTTCAGTATAGGTAGCCATAATATTGTGTAAATATATTTGGTTAATAGAGTTTTTGTATCATTCGACTGGGATGATATTTTCCATAGTCTTTCTATCGTTTCTTTCGTATCAATATTCCAACACACCTCCTCATTTGTGAGCCCTTCATCAGCCCACGCCTCCAAGTAGGCCGAGTACATTTATCAGCCCACGAATACAACCAGGTCGGGTATATTTTTCTTTTTTCTTTTTAATCATCGCAGGTCCCAAATTAGGCTCGCTCTGATACCATGATGCGAAAGAGGCGATAGAAAGACTGTGGAAAAGATCATCTCAATCGGATGATACAAAGACTCTATAAACCAAATATATATACACAAAATTAGGGCTACCCATACTGAAAGATAATCTAAGGCTAATATAGTAAATACCAGTGTTTTAAAACGCGTATAGCGTAATGCGTCGCGTTTTGGTATTTATACTGCGTAGGGTAAATAGCGTTGCGTGTTGCGTAAGCTATTTGGGTATTTTTTATAGAGATATTACGAATATATTTGCATATGATAAAATTGGATGGTTGATTACAAGAATTATTATAGTGTTTGAATGTCTTAGAAAATAACATCTAATGATTATTTTTCACAAATATTTAATGTATATCATCATAATATAAATATTTAAATTATAAGTCGAATATACTAAAAAATGAAAAACAAACAACGAACATATAACGAGGCAAGTCATAGTATAATTAAGTATATGCATTTTAATTATTATTGTTTTATTTAACTACAACTTAATTCTAACCAAATATGAATTTTTTATTCTATATTTAAATGTCGAATATCAAAAAATAAAATAATATAACAAAAATGCACCGATAAATATTGCACTATTCAACTTAGGGCTTTGCATTTTTAAACTTTTAATTTGAAATCATTATCCAAATTTTTAGGTTTTAGTTGCCATTTGTAAATATGACACTGATCCCTAAAAAATAAGAGTTTTTGAATATTTTATTCTTCAAATATCGTTGTAGAAATTAGCGCAATGTAACGCAGAATAGCGTGAAATAGCGCAAAATAGCGTAAGCAAGCGTGTTATTTCAACACTTCGCGTAAGCTATTTGGGGAAAACGCTAAATATATAAGGCTACGTCGCGTTTTTCCCAAAAAAAACTATATAGCGAGCAATAGCGAGCTATTTAAAACAGTGGTAAATACACAATAACAAATATCACTTGTGAGTTGTCCTACATTGATTTGATAGAGTAAATGAGCCTAGTTTATAAGCCTAGTGGGCTACTCCTCCCATCACCAATTGGTTTTTGGATGAAACCTAACTTGGGGTTTCATTTGGACTAACCCTCTTATGGTGCACTTCACCGGTGTAGGACCACACTTGTTTTGCCCCCGTTTGACATTTATCACACGTTAGAGACAACCTTTATCGCACGTTGATATTTTTTCTCAAGAAACCTGTCTTTAGTCACGGCCAATTATATGTTGTTGTTTCACGTGTAACTAATAAAAGAGGTTGAAGATTTTATTTTGTGAGACTAACAAGTTGTCCAATAATCAAACCTATAATGTTGTGTACAAGAAGGTCTTAAATATTATATAATTGTTGTTTTTTCGAACATTATGTTATTGTATAATTAGCTTACCTATAACTCTTTCATTTATTTACACGCCTTAAAATATAATGTTACTAAAATAAATACATCATGTGCATCGCATGATTTGACACAAACACGCTCTAAGTATGTAAAGGGTAACACAAAACTACATAATATCCCAAAAAAAAGAAAAGTTGAAGTCTTGTTACTGAAGTCTCCTTTCATTGTATTTGTTCTATTCTTATTCTGATTGTTGTGGGGGACTCTAAGTCTTTGTTGTGTCATTGTTAGTTACTTGAGTCCCTTTGTTATTGATGGAGATGAGACCGCCTTAGCCTTTCTCGACAAGTTTGACCGGCTCAAAATCTAGTTCGTGATTTTTATTACGCATTTCTATTCCTTTCTTTTATTATTCTACTTTTCTTATTATTTTTAGGAAATAAATAAAATTGCCTTGCAATATGTTTAGCAAGATGAGGACTCTTTTTTTATTTAAGATAGGAAACAGTGAATGAAAGGGGGATTTTGACGATTGAAAGATTTATCTGTTTGAGAAAGTATCTCAATTTCGTTTGTTCGTGAGAGAGTATCTCACTTTCTTCCCATACTTGTACCACGTTCTACATCAGTTGGTATCCAGAGACCAGCGACGATCCACGATGCCGGCAAAGAGAGATAACGTCGATGATCGTTTCCAACGAATGGAAGAACGATTCCAAGGAGTGGATGACCGATTTACGGAACTCTCATCGGGGATCGAGGAGATTAGACTGGCTATGCGTACAATGATGGACGAGGTGTGTGCGAGCCGTGACGCTGGTGATCGGGGCGCTCGCGGGGGGTTTCGAGGAGGCCGAGGTGGACGTGGTTTTGGTGGGGCGCCCTGCCGACGTTCACCCGCGTCGCCGACCGGCCACGATGACGAAGAGGATACAGTCTGTCTGGAGAATCCATTCGCACATGAAGCACACCATAGGTCGACTTTTGACGCAGGATTCGCTCCTGGAGGCTATGGCGGAGGTCGTCGCCTGCGTGGGTTTGAGGGGGGCGATTATCGACGACGACCACAGGGTTTCCAGCAGGGGGCGGGTTCTACGATGATGACACGGACGACCCACGCTGGGAGGATGTAGGGTTTGTGCAGGGAAACCCTAATCGTCGCGGCTGGGACGATTTTGCGGCAGACCAGGCAAGGCGGGGAGTTCCAGATTTTCACGACGACATTGATAGGGGTTGGCAACCTCGTCGTGATGGCCGGCGCCCGATAGAAGGAGGCGATGGATCACGTGGCGATTTTGGGTTTCGTGTGGACATTCCGGAGTTCACGGGTGGAGTCGATGGGTTGGATTTTTTTTGATTGGTGGGCGGCGGTGGAAGAAGCTCTCACATTCAAGGAAGTTCCGGAAGAGAGACGAGTTGACTTGGTCGCCACGCGATTTCGGGGTAGGGCGGCAACTTGGTGGATGCAATTAACGAGTGTGCGGCATCGTCAAGGGAAACCGAAGTTGACGTCTTGGGTCAAATTCCGCGAGTTGTTAGAACGTGAGTTTGTCCCTTGTAACTATGATAATCTCGCTTATCAACACCTCCATAATCTCCGACAAGGAGTTCGCTCAGTGGATGATTATACGAACGAATTTTATCGTTTGTTAACTCGAGTTGAATTGCGTGAAACGAAGAACCAGTTGGTGTCCCGCTATGTTAGCGGGTTGCGGCCAGCCATTCGTGACACGCTAAATTTATTTCAGCCGAAAACGGTGTCCGATGCGCACCAACAAGCGGTCCTCGTGGAGTCTCAATTGGGGCAGAAGTCGGGCCCTTCATTTTTTCCTCCCTCACGCCAGGCCCAGCAACTTACAGGGAGCGTACAGCAGGCTCGTTCCCCACAAACTTCTCTCGGCACTGGTGGACAGAGAGCTGCAGCAGCCCGCTTTCCGACGTCCGGCAGGCAATTCCAGCAGGGCGGCCCGTCTGCGGGGCAGCAGCAGTTGGCGGGCATTCCACGGGCTATCGCGGGCCTGCGTTGTTTTGCGTGTGGGGAGGTTGGCCACCGCCATTCGGCGTGTACGAAGGGCACATCTCCAAAGGCGTTATTTACTGAAGAAGTGGGTGAGGTGGAGACGAGTGACGGGTACGAGGGGCAGCCAGTTTATGACACGGAGGCGAGCGAGATGGAGCAATATTTTCGTGGAGATGTTGTGGGGACAACACTCGTCCTTCGCCACATGTGTCTCACACCAAGGGGTTCAACCGACTTAAACATTGAGCGACACCACCTCTTTGAGTCGACTTGTACCATGGGTAACAAAATTTGTCGTTTTATTATTGATTCTGGTGCTTGTGAAAATGTGATTTCTCAGGAAGCTGTCGATAAATTACAACTTTCATGTGAGCCTCATCCTCAACCATATACGTTGGCATGGATTCAACGGGACCGAGCGATGACTGTGGACCGTCGTGCATTAGTATCTTTTTCCATTGGCCCGACTTACCGTGATCAAGTCTGGTGTGATGTGGTTCCGATGGATGCTTGCCATTTATTATTGGGGCGGCCATGGCAGTATGACCGAGCAGCTACTCATGACGGTCGACAGAATACATACTCTTTTCTTTTTGGTGGAGTCAAGATTATTTTACTTCCTTCTCCTCCACGTGCTTTGTCGCTGATGGGTACTACGTCTTCGGTCCTTTTTCTTTCTCACTCAGCTTTTGTGGCGGCGCTTCGGGATTCTCCTTTGGTATTATTATTGATTGGGACCGATACGAGTTCTGAGCAGGACTTCCCGTCGGCTATTCGACCTTTGTTGACTGAGTTTGCCGATGTCTTCCCGGAGGAGCTTCCTTCGGGCTTGCCACCACTTCGGGACATTCAACACCATATTGATCTCATTCCCGGGGCTTCTCTTCCTAATCGTCCTCACTATAGGATGAGCCCGGCTGAGCATGAGGAGTTACGTCGGCAAGTTGAGGAGCTTCTTCAGCGTGGGACCATTCGCCGCAGTTTGAGTCCTTGCGCCATTCCAGCCCTTTTGATCCCTAAGAAGGACGATTCGTGGCGAATGTGTGTTGATAGTAGAGCAATTAACAAAATCACGGTGCGTTATCGTTTTCCTATTCCTCGATTGGATGATTTGTTGGATCAGCTTCATGGTGCCTCTATTTTCACCAAATTGGATTTACGTAGTGGATATCATCAGATTCGTATTCGACCAGGAGACGAATGGAAGACGACATTTAAGATCAGGGAGGGACTCTTTGAGTGGATGGTGATGCCATTCGGCTTGTCCAACGCTCCTAGTGCATTTATGAGGGTGATGAATCAGACGCTACGAGATTTTATCGGGAGGAGTGTCGTCGTTTATTTCGACAATATTCTTATTTACAGCCGGTCCTTGGAGGAGCACCTACAGCATGTTCGCGAGGTATTAGTTGTGTTACGTACTGAGTCTTTTTTTGCTACACCTCGTAAATGCATCTTCTTGGCTAGTTCTGTGTTGTTTTTGGGACTTGTCATTTCGGCGGCAGGTATTCGTGTTGACGCTAGCAAGGTCGCTGCTATTCGGAATTGGCCGACTCCGACTTCCTTTACCGAGGCCCGTAGTTTTCACGGTCTCGCATCTTTTTACCGTCGCTTTATTTCTTACTTCAGCACTATTACGACCTCGGTTACTGATTGCCTTCATGGGTCGTCTTTTGTTTGGACTTCGGCGACTGAGGAGGCTTTTACATTGATTAAGCATAAGTTGACCTCGGCTCCTGTACTCGTGCTCCCTGATTTTACGAGGCCGTTTGAATTGTCTTGTGACGCGTCGAAGGTAGGCATTGGTGCCGTCCTCAGTCAGGAGGGTCGGCCAGTCTCTTTCTTCAGTGAGAAGCTTTCTGGACCTCGCTCTCGATACAACACGTATGATGTTGAGTTTTATGCTATCGTTCGGGCTGTACGTCATTGGCGACATTATCATTTTCATCGGGAATTTATCCTCTACACGAATCACGAGGCTTTATGACATTTATCCTCTCAGGATAATATTTCTTTGCGACATGCTTCATGGATTGCTTTTCTGCAGCAGTTCACATTTGTTCTCCGGCATCGTTCGGGAGCTTCGAATAGGGTGGCTGACGCCTTGAGTCGACGGGCCCTGTTGCTATCCGATATGCGGGTTTCGGTGGTGGGATTTGATATTTTGCGTGAGGCCTATACGGGTGATATGTTTTTCGGCCCCATTGTCCGTCGTTTAGGCCTTGGGCCTTATGAGGATTATTCTTTGACTGATGGGTTTTTTTTCCGGGGTGTTCACCTTTGCATTCCGGACTGTAGTCTCCGTCATAAGCTCATTGCGGAGATTCATGGTGGGGGCCATGTCGGGCGTGACAGGTCAATTGAGCTTGTCAGCCGCTCTTACTTCTGGCCTTCTCTTCGACGTGATGTATCTCGGTTTGTGGCGAGGTGTCGCGTTTGTCATGTGTCCAAGGGAGTTTCTTCGAATGCTGGTCTGTACAGACCGCTTCCGATTCCGTCTCAGCCATGGAGTGCGATTAGTATGGATTTTGTGCTTGGGTTACCGCGCACTCAGAGGGGTTTCGACTCGATTTTTGTGGTCGTGGATCGCTTCTCGAAGATGGTCCACTTTATTCCGTGCAAACGGACCACTGATGCTGTTCACGTGGCACAATTATTCTTCCGAGAGATTTATCGTTTGCATGGGCTACCCTCGTCCATTGTTTCTGATAGGGACTCTCGTTTTCTGAGCCATTTTTGGCACAGTCTTTGGCGTATGGCAAATACTCGGCTGGACTTCAGCAGTGCGTACCACCCTCAGACAGATGGTCAAACGGAGGTGGTGAATCGGTCCTTGGGTAACTTGCTGCGTTGTTTGGTGGGCGATAACCTTCGAAGTTGGGATCAGAGGTTGAGCCAGGCTGAGTTCGCCCACAACTCCGCGCTTAGCCGTGCCACTGGGCTCTCCCCTTTTGAGACGGTTTATGGGATTCGACCATTCGGTCCTTCTGATCTGGTTGTTTTACCGTCTCATTCCCCGATTGATCATCGGGCGGTCGATATGATTGGCGATTTGCGGGCTATTCACGAGAAGACGCGGGCTCGCCTTGAGGCGACTACGGCGGCATATAAGAAAAAGGCAGATGCGAAGAGGCGCCATGTGGAGTTTGAGGTCGACGACTTTGTTTGGGCCGTTCTTACGAAGGATAGGTTCACAGCGCATGAGTATAGCAAGTTGTCAGCCCGGAAGATTGGTCCCCTTGAGGTGGTTGAGAAGATCAACCCCAATGCATATCGTTTGCGCCTTCCATCCCACATTCGGACTTCTGACGTTTTTAACGTCAAGCATTTAGTGCCTTTCTCGGGGGACAATTCCGATGGAGATGAGACCGGTTCGGATTCGCGGCCGAATCCTTCCCAACCGGGGGAGGATGATGGAGATGAGACCGCCTTAGCCTTTCTCGACAAGTTTGACCGGCTCAAAATCTAGTTCGTGATTTTTAGTACGCATTTCTATTCCTTTCTTTTATTATTCTACTTTTCTTATTATTTTTAGGAAATAAATAAAATTGCCTTGCAATATGTTTAGCAAGGTGAGGACTCTTTTTTTATTTAAGATAGGAAACAGTGAATGAAAGGTGTATTTTGACGATTGAAAAATTTATCTGTTTGAGAGAGTATCTCAATTTCGTTCGTTCGTGAGAGAGTATCTCACTTTCTTCCTATACTTGTACCACGTTCTACATCAGTTATTGATGATATAGTCATCTAGACCACCTACGAGTGATTTTCTCTTTATTCGGTTAGTTATAAATTTTATTATATTCGGACCTTGGTTTTTTTGTTTAATAAAAATATCTATCGTTTTGGAAAAAAAAAAAAAGTCATTAAGCTGCCGATCGAATGACACGAAGATATGGACAGCTACGCTGGCGACACCTGATAAAAATTTCTCCCTCCTCTTTTTTTTCCTCCTCCGGTCAGCGAGGGAAAATCGAAAGTCACCCCGCGCAACCTTAATTGTTTTTCTTTTACCTTTCATATAAAAAAATAAAGGAAATGGAAAACCTGGGCACAAAATTAGATTACTAAAATGTTGTTACTCAATTGAGAGCCCTAAAGGCATAGTACTACTGTAACTCCTAAACCTCTCTCTATGTAGATCGCTACGAATTCTTCCGTCTCGCTGCGTGGATCGACGAGCCTTCGCGTCTGATCGGCTGAATTCGTGGAGTTGTATCGTATTAAAGGTTGATTTTTGGTTTTTTTTTTTTTAATTTATCATTTGAGGTTAAAAAAATGGGGAATCATCGACCAACAACGAGAAGTAAGAACAAGAGGAACAGGAACGACGAGAATGCCGAGACTACCTCTGAGACTTTTAGGTATCTATTTCCTTTTCCGGTTTTTGATTTCATAGTTTGATCTTGTATAGGGATAATTTTGTGCTTTTATTATTTATGTTATAAAATTTATCGGCTATGTATTTATGTTGATAGTGGTAGCATTTTTTAAGAAAGATCATCGATGGGAACTTTTTGTCAGTGCTTAGTTGGTATACGGATTATTTGAGGTTTCAATTCCACCTTTCGTCTTTACTCGATTGTTCCCCAGAATCGTTATGCTTATTACTGGGAGCTGCTGTTACTTTATGTTTGGTAGTTAAGGTGCTGAATCAATGTTGGAGAAAAAAAAAAAGAAATGCTCAGTAAGGATGAACTTTCTTGGTGTGTGAACCATGAGTTCACTTTTAAGGCGGCTAACTTAAGAAATCACTAAAATTTGATCAGTGGAAATATTATATTCTTCAAGCACTTGTATTTGGAATGCAGGAAGATTATTTTAAATCAAAAGGTGACAGAAGACGATGTAAATCAGCTGTACATGATCACTAAGCCCGTTTGCCAAGGATGTCGAGTAAACACCAAGGACAATCCCAACTGCTTCTGTGGGCTGATCCCACCTCCCAATGGGAGTCGGAAATCTGGTTTGTGGCAGAAGCAATCAGAAATTATAAATTCCCTTGGCCCCGACCCTTCACATGAACTACGAGCATCCTCCGATACACCAGCAGGACTCACTAATCTTGGTGCGACTTGCTATGCGAATAGCATACTGCAATGCCTCTACATGAATAAACCATTCAGAGAAGGTGTTTTTTCTGTTGAGCCTGAAGTTTTAGTTAGGGAGCCCGTCCTGAATAACCTCGTTAGACTTTTTGCGCTGCTTCATTCTAGTAAGATGGCCTTTGTGGATTCAGCACCTTTCATTAAGTCCTTGGAGCTAGATAATGGTGTGCAACAGGACAGTCATGAGTTTCTCACCTTGCTGTTTTCTTTGCTTGAGCGGTGCTTGGGCCAGTCGAAAGTTCCCAAGGCAAGAACAATTGTACAAGACCTTTTCCGTGGGGGTGTTTCGCATGTTACTAGGTAAGAATGTAGTGCTACACATATTAATTCCGAGATATTTCTTCCTGACCTTGCATGCTATGATCCAAATGTTTAGTTTGTATTGTGATTTGTTTCTTGCATTGATAGCAGAAGATTAACAGCAAACAGAAATGTCCCAGGTTGACCTTATATGAAGGTTCTGAATATTTTTTTTGTGGCACATACCAGTTAGTTATTGGTTAGAGAGGAAAGAAAAGTTTGCCATAGAGGATAAATTCATTGGGGTCTTTGAATCTCTGGTGAAACTCTACACTCTACAAAAGTTTTAAACTAAGTTGTTTTTGGCCAAACTGTTGTGGTTTTGAGGATTGGAACATGCTAGTTATTATTTATATAGTCCACAATACCTTAAAATGAAAATCTTTGTTTTTGTTGGCTAGTGATGTTCCTTTAATTCCAATAACGTCCAGTTTTATTACTTCACTGCTTTTGCTGACCCTCACTACATATTTTGAGTATGTGGCAATATTATTATTTTGATTTTGTTACCTATAAATTTGATGAGGATTGTTGACTTTTTTTTTTCCACCTACTTATCCGTCTTTATTTTCTTTATATAGGTTATCAAGCATAACCTTAATAATGTCTATCTATTTTACTTTACCTTTAGTCACAAATTTTGTGAAGTACAAGGTTCATGAACGTATTTCCCTCTGAACCAGGTGCTCGAAATGTGGAAATGAGTCAGAAGCATCATCAAAAATTGAAGACTTCTATGAACTAGAGTTAAATGTTAAAGGTTTGAAGAGTCTAGAGGAGAGTTTGGATGAGTACCTTAGCATAGAGGAGCTTCAGGGGGACAATCAGTATTACTGTGACGTATGTGCTACACGAGCCGATGCCACTCGTAGCATCAAGTTGCGCTCACTACCTTCTGTTCTGAATTTTCAGCTCAAGAGATGTGTTTTCCTTCCAAATGTAAATACTCTATTTTCACAAACCTGCTGTTAATTTTTGTTGGGCATATGCCCTTTCACAAGACATCCATTTTTCTAATATTTAACTGTTAGCATTTGCTGTATATGTGTGGCTTTTGCTCTTTTGCTGGATATATACCCTTTTTGCTGGATAGTTAAATCAGTCGTTTGCTTGCTTGCACAGTAGTATCTCATACCTAAACATTCAACTCTTTTTTCTTTTTATTTGATACTTCTTGATTCTCTTGTTGTATTTGAAATTTCTCTAGATCCAACCATTCATTTCATGCAAGCTCATTCTAGTCTTTTAGGTTTGCACTCTCTTACCAAAGTCATGGTCCTGAATTAGGTAAAGCTTTAAGGCCTCTGATTTTTTGCTTCAATCTCTTCAATTCATTTTAAAATCCGTTGACTCTGTTGCAGATACTTCTTTTACCACAGTGTTTAGATATCGTGATTTTCTGTATGGTACTTGGGTAGTAGGACCATTCAACTATTTGATTGTTTACTTGATGGAACTACATATGCGTGCGTGTTGCTTTGATTAAACTAAGTTATGGTTTCCTTGGTTCTATTTGCAGAGAACCACAAGAAAAAAAATCACTTCAGCATTTTGTTTTCCTGGAGAACTAAACATGGGGTGTAGGTTATCCGAAGGTTCTCAATTAGATATGATATATGATTTGGCTGCTGTGTTAATACACAAGGGCCCTGCTGCCAATAGTGGCCACTATACTGCCCATATAAGGGATAAGAACACTGGTGAGTGGTGGGAATTTGACGATGAACGTGTCACAAACTTGGGTCTACATCCATTTGGATCCGACGTGTCAACTCCTGCAACTAAAGCTGGGCAGAATAAAGCTGGTCAAAGTGAGGTAGTTGATCCATCGCCATCTACAAGGACGGCAGATGTTGTGAATGGATATCATGTTGATTCTACTCAGATGCAATCTTCAGATTCAAATGGTGCTGATCACGAGAAAACATTTTCATCCAGTGATGCCTATATGCTAATGTATGTTCTTAGGAATTCAAAGATGGATGTTGAGAAAACAGCTACGCTTTCTAATGAGCAGAAAATGGAAATTGGTGGTTCTGTAGTTTCTCAAGAGATTGATAGCCCGCCTCCATCCCATCTTCTGAATGATGTAGATGATTTAAATTTAGAATATCTGAATTCTTGTGAAAAATACAAGTTAAGGAAGGACTTTGAGCTAGGTCAACTTCTGAAGCGGCGACTAGAGGTGAGGTCAATCCTTTCTGCAGCCCCAGTATTATCTCTTGAGAAACCTTACTTCTGGGTTTCTACTGAGTGGCTGCGTCAATGGGCAGACAGCATCATCCCATCGTAAGTGAAAATTTTTTTCTCTACTTAGGAGTGTGAGAAAATTTAGTTGTCTCATATTCATTGATTTGTAGATGCTCTTATATGTTCTTAAATCTTCATTTTACCCATCAAATTATTCCAGTTTGCATCTGTTTCCATTCTGACACAAACTTCCACATATGGATACTGGTTTACTAATAACTGTTTAGGTTAATGTAATATTACTTTACACCAAAATTTTGTGAGGTCGAGAGCTGAAAGTTACAATAACAATCTAATTTCATTAGAGAAATAGTATGGTTTCAAAGGATGAAAATTCTTACATGTTTGAACTTTTTGTTTTTAGAATCCATACACAGGCTAAAAATATTCTCCTAGGACTTCTTGGAGTCCCCTTTTCTGTGATCTGAAGTGGATAAACAAGTTACTTGTGCAGGTCTATTGATAACACATCAATACAGTGCGTGCATGCCAAGGTGCCAGTTTCAAGCATCAACAACATGAAGCGTTTGTCAGCTGAGGCTTGGAAAGAATTATATACTAAGGTATTGAGTGATGCTTTTTATTAAGCTAGTATGTGATTAAATGTAATATACCCGTTGCTTTTCTTGATTCAAAATTTCTGCCATGATTTTCCAATCTAATAACCATTGCTTTATTTTACCTGGAATATGTTCCCTCCCTGACTCTTCTGATTCCCTAAATATTTAAAGTCATATGATTGATTTTTTCCTATTCTTTCAATTTTGCAGGTTTGAGTAATCTGTTTATTTATGTTGTTTCCCCATTTCTTTATATCATGTAATCTTATATTTCTGGAAATTTTCATGGGAGTATTTTTCTGGTATTGAATTTTGAATGTCATGAGAATCTATCTTTCTGAAATATTCCCTTAAAGGGTAGTTTTGGGGTAATTTCCATTTGTTCATTTGAAGTTTATTGTCATTAGTATTTATCATTATGAAAGAGTCCTCATAAGGGTAATTATTTGTGGTGTGATCATTTTAGCGCTAATGTTTGTTAGTAGAGGTTTATTCTTATTTCAATTCTCTTAAGAATTAATTATCCTCTGCAATATGATGCATGATCTAATAATTTGGTTTAGTTGAGAGGACCTAAAGGTACTAAAAGGAAGTAGAAAGATTGCTGCATTGGATGTAAGCTTGTCTGAATAATACATGTGAATCACAGTGTGCAGTTAGGTTTTTTATTTTTTTTTCTTCTCTTTTTTGGAATACAAAGGTTGTAAACACCAAAAAGAAAAACTATATAGGAGTTTGAGGTCAACAAATAAGAATTTGGAGCTTCTGTATTTAGTAGCAGCTTAGATAATGTTGAGATAGATGTGTTGGCATACTAGGTTAGGTAAGATTAGAAATGAAAGTATTATAAATAAAGTTGGGGTAGTGCCCATAGAGGAGAAAATGAGAGAATCTCGATTAAGATGGTTTGGAAATGTGCGTAGGAGAGACTTCGAGGCACCGGTGAGCAGGTTAGAAAGATTAGAATTAAGAACGCAAATTAAAAGGGAAAGGGGTAGACTGAAGAAAACTTGGAAAGAGACAGTAAAAAATGATTTAAAATAGTTAAATTTGAATGAGGATATGTGCTTTGATCGAGCACGATGGGACATGTGATCCATATAGCCGACCCCACTTAGTGGGATTTTAACGGCATGTTGATGATTGATTGATTCTATTTAGTAGCTTATTAGGATAATATATAAGTATTATGAACTTTTATTCATCCTCATAAAAAAGCAAGATATTTGCTATGTAGTTTAAAACATCTTGCAAGTATCTTCGGATTGGATGGTTACATACAAGATTTATTATTAACTAGCTGTGCTATATCTTATTAGCAAATGAAGGTTTATTTAATTTTTTCAATGTCTTGTATAAGAACTTCCAATTCTAACTTGATTTGAGTAACTCTTATAAGAATCCGTCTTTATGCAATGAAAACATATAGATCAAATCTGAAACTCTTTTATGCATGACTTTAGTTAATATGGAGATTTCTGGTGATTGAATATGTAAATGGGGCGGGTTTCAGAATGTAGACCAGGTAAACTGGCTCTTTTTCAGGTTTTAACAAGATGAGGTGCTGACGGATGCTGCAAGTATATTTTGTTTGCAGTGCCAATGCTTTTACAAGTTTTTACTAATTGCTGACATTTAGGACTTTGTAGCCTGTGCCATTTAGCAAATTGTCTACTCCTGGCAATGATCTATAATTACACATTTATGTGCTGAACTTACTCAAGTGAAATATAATGCCATCATATTATTTTGTCTGGGTTTTTGGTACTTTCTTGCATTACTTATGTGTATTTGAGCAAATATTTGTTCCTAATACCTGTTTTGTGATTGCTATGACAAGTATGAAGGAGGTCCTACTTTGACCAAAGGTGACTATTGCATGGATTGCATTTTTGAGATGGGTCACAATATGCAGCGTGCAAATATTTATAGGGATCAGAGGTCAGCAATGAGAGAGCTTGCAGAGGCTGCACTCGCTGGGGAACCTTTGGATGGAAATTCATACTATATATCTAAGTCATGGTAATAACAAAAAATTTTGCTGTAATATGCTGAACTATTAGTTGAGGTTGTAACTGCCTTTTATTCTTCGAAGGGTATATTTTTATGATTGGCAATCTTGGATTCTGTTTATGAACGATTTATCAATATAAAAAAGTTTATAAGACAATTTCACGTAATTCAGCCACATAATTAAAGTTCAGTGAGTTGATTGAGAAGATGGAAAAAGTCATGGATAGTGACCTGTCATTTTGTTTTTATGTGCAGCTAAGAATTTTTCGTAGATTTATGCTGGTGTAGCCAAATTTGCGGCAGTTGAATCTAAGCAGAAAGTAGTATTATCATTATGACATGATTTGTTTTCTGTAGGCTGCTTCAGTGGCTACGCAGGAAAAATATTGACTTGCCCTGCGACGCTGATTCTGGACCTACAGCTTCAATTAGGTGTCCCCATGGTGAACTAATGCCTGAATTGGCTTCTGGTGCTAAACGTTTACTGGTGCCTGAGCGTCTTTGGGATTTTGTACACCAAACTGCTATGACAGTGAAACCTGATGACTTTATTGGCTGTTCAGCTTTTCCTTCAAATTCTGAACCATGTGCTTCATGCAGTGTTGAACTTACAGAAGCTGCTTTCTCAGAAGACAGTTTAAGGTTTATTTTACAAGTATTTTACTTAGGGAAGTTAATAATGCTCTGTGGCTTACTTGGAGTCTTATGCTGCAGAGTTTTCAAGTTGAAGCAGAGGCAAAACCATGAAAAGTTGGCCATGAATAAAAATTTTGCTCTTTATCCGGATACCAAATACTTTTTATTGCCTGCATCTTGGCTTTCAAAATGGAGAAGCTATGTTAATGCTAGTGGTAAAAACTCATCTTCTGAAGAGCTGGATACCCTAGACACTGTTGTCGATATGCTTTTATGCAAGCAGGTTTTCTCAGATTTCCCTAATGTTTCCTATGCTACAATTTTAGGTTTACAATTTTAATTTAATAACTGCCTTTTGTTAATTAAGTTTTTTTTCGGTACTTGCCGCCTGTTGCTTTGTTGAGAACTCAGATACGATGTGCCTTGGGGTTAAGCTCTTTCCAATTTTCATTGTTATCCGAAATAATGTTTTTGGTCTGAGAGTTGATCACTGCAAGTGGAAGTTTGAATAGTTTCTCTTTCTTTCTTTCTTTCTTTCTTTCTTTCATTTTTGTCTTAAGAAACATACAATCTGTTTGCTGTAAACTGATGTGTTTCCTATCACTTCATGGATACAAGCATTCTGAGCTACTTGAGAGGCCACCGGAACTCATCTGGAAGCGTGAACTTATTTTCCAAAAGTCAGTTGCTGTAAGTTCCTCAATTTCTTTGAGCTTCCTTTCTCGCCTGGCCATCAACTCAATCTTAACCCTCCAATTCTATCTCCCATGTCTATCATAATGGATGAACATGATTCGCAGATAAGCCTATTCTGTAATACCTCAGTATCGCCTGGTTGAATATTCTTATGATATATATTTTCTTTCTTGTTTTTTCAATTCTCTCTTTTAGGAAGAGGGACTAACTCTCATTACCGAGGACGATTGGAGATTGCTCTGTGAACAATGGGGTGGTACAGAGTCGAAATGTATTTCTGCCATTATTGACATTGATAGTGGTGTGCCAGATAATAACATTGGGTCTTGCAAAGAGATGCCGATCAATGAGGAGAATGCAACTATGTCAGATGAAGTTAACACAAGCCTGTTTAGCAGGCCAACTGTGAAGACTTATCCTCAGGTACCTTTTGAGTGTCAAATATTCCTTCCTTGTGCTTGGTGAGGTAATTAAATTGATTTTTTTTCCTGATGGTACACATGTAAGCTTGCTTAGTATAATCATAGTCAGTGTTATTAAATAGCGGCCATGGCGGCGTGATGGCGGTATGGTGTGGCGGATTTTAGCCTGGCCGCTATGTTATGGCCGCCTTGTGGCGGGTTTTCAATGGCGGCGCCATTGCGGCCGCCATGAGCATAGCGGCCATGGCGGTGAGGCGGCGATGGCGTGAAATTGTGGTTTCTGCCCAGAAAAACAACAACAACAACAACATAAACATACCCAGTATATTCCCAACAAGTTGGGGTCTGGGGGGTCAGTTGTACGCAGACCTTACTTTTGTAATTATACAAGGAGGCTGTTTCCGTAGCGACCCAAGGTGCATTGTGCCGTTTGATATATTGGGCCGGCCCAATTTTGCCAAAATTAGCCCTGATCTGCATTTGGATCTGCTGAAAAATAAAAATAAGAAAGCCCTACCCTAATTGCTGCGGGAGAAAGGCAAAGGAGAAGAGCCATCCTCCAGCAACCCACCCTCCAACAACCCTCACTCCGGCGAACCTCCCTTCGGCGACCCTTCTTCCGGCGATCTATCTTTTCGATTTTTTATTTTATTTTTTCTTTTTCCCTGTTTGTTTAAACCCTACCTTTTCTGCCCCTCTGTTTCAACTTCTCGACTTTTGTACAAAAAATCAGTTTTTACTTTACTAATCTTCACCTTTTCAGTTTTTTACTTATTTGTTTTACTTTTTCAGCTCTTTCTTCTATTAAAAATTATTTCTAGCCGTCATTTATATTTAAACAATTAAACTCTTTATTTATTTGTTATGCTTTAATTTCCTGCTCTTTCTTATGTACCTAATGTTATATTTATGTATTAATTGAGAATTTATGTATACATTGACATGATTTAAGCTTAATTATGGTGTTATACACGTGTGTATATATATTAGAGGGTATATATATATAATATTATATTTTTGAGTCCGCCGTGCCTTCCGCCATTTTCCGCCACGCCATCCGCCATATATATATGGTGGTTTTTTGGCTTTCCGCCATGATCCGCCATCCACCATTAATAACACTGATCATAGTGTGCATCAGTAGCTAGCTGCAACAAAATAGTATGTATTGATTCACCTTCTTGGCATCTGAACACAATGCTTTTCAATTGTTAGAAATTGTTTGGCGATTAGCGGTTGGCGGATAGTTGATAGCTTGATTGTATTAGTGGAAAACTGATAGCTCGTTGTATTAAAATAGTTTGACTAGAGGATTCTACTGGATGATTGTATAAACTTTTTTTTTTGTAAATAATTAACAGCAAATAGTAGATTTCTATTGTAAAATAAATATCAATCAATCAACAAGCTGTTAAAATCCCACCAAGTGGGGTCGGCTATATGGATCACATGTCGCCATGTGCTCGATCAAAGCACTTATCCTCATTCAAATTTCAATATTATAAATAATATTGTATTGTCTCTTTCTTAGTTTTCTTCAGTCTACCCCTCCCCCTTTTAATTTGTGTTCTTAATTCTACTATTTCTATCCTTCTAACCGGTGCCTTGAAGTCTCTCCTACGCACATACTCAAACCATCTTAATCTTGATTCTCTCAGTTTACCCTCTATGGGCGGTACCCAACTTTATTTTTAATCTTATCTAACCTACCCCTCCCCCTTTTAATTTGTGTTCTTAATTCTACTATTTCTATCCTTCTAACCGGTGCCTTAAAGTCTCTCCTACGCACATACTCAAACCATCTTAATCTTGATTCTCTCAGTTTACCCTCTATGGGCGGTACCCCAACTTTATTTTTAATCTTATCTAACCTAGTATGCCTACACATCAATCTCGGCATTCTCATCTCTGCCACTCGCATTTTTTTTATCATTTTTATATGTAGTTGCCCAACACTCGGATCCATAAAGCATCATTTAATAGCCGTTCGATAGAACTTGCCTTTCAAACTCAATGCTACTTTATGATCACAAAGTATCGACGACGTGCTCTTCCACTTTTTCCAACCCGACTGAATATGTATTACATCCTCATCTGTGTTGATATTATCTTCTAGAATGAATCTTAAATATATAAAACTCTTATATGTGTTCAATTCGTGTTCCCCTATTTTAACCTTTGTTGTACTATTACTCCTTTGATTACTAAAATTACACTCCATGTATTACGTTTTGGCCCTACTTATTTTGAAACCCTTTGTTTCAAGTGCATCTTTCCATGTTCTAACTTAGCATTTACCCCCTCTCTCATCTCATTTACTAACACTATGTAAATTAAATAATAACAAGATAAAAAAAATTGTCAGAAAAAAAAGATTTTTTTTCTACGAGTAATCATTTTTCTTTGGTGAGATCAATGGCCTATACAATAAGTTTAATATGTATAACAAAATACTATTAACTTGACAATGGTTGGCTTAAAATTACTTGATGGTGCATTTTTTAAGTTGCTAATTTATAAATGTTCTTGTAATAGATAAATATTACTTATGATAATGAATATATTTGTTGTAAATTAATTATGTAAATTAGAAGTAAACTTCGTAAATTAGTAAATCCTCTATTCTCAAAAGGCTCACCTTTGGAGATTTTGCAAAATTAGCTTTTCGGAACAAAATAATAATAATAATAATAATAATAATAATAATAATAATAATAATAATAATAATAATAATAATAATAATAATAAAAAGAAAATAAAAACTAATCTAAAACTTTCTTTACCAAACATGTTGAATAGAGGATCTAACTGGTCAAATCTCTAATTGAGGTCCAAACCTTAAGTTCTAGCTCAAAACTCTCTTTAACAAACACATTCAAAGTAAGAAATATGATTATGTTTTGTACAATCTAATTTTTTTCTGTATTGTGTGCTGGGGTGAAAATATGAAATCCTTCGTATTAGGTGATAAGACTACAAATATATCGTAAGTAATATATACGAGAACTAATGTGACACCTGGATTTTCTAACTAGAAAGGAAAGCAAATATCCAGAATCAGGAATAAATAAATCACAATAGTAATGAGAATCAAGGAGATGTATCCAGATCTCCCATAAGAAACAAATCTTCATAATAATATACATAATGTTTCTACATTTATCATTGCAAACTGCAAAGCTTATGTTGGTGAGTTGAATTCACATCAGCATTAGTTTTGTATATGCACTACTATCAGTATTAGTAATGTTGTTGGAGGTACATGGCGGTTTTCCCAAATTCCGCCATAGCGTCATGGCGGCCTATGGTGCCATCATGACCCCGTCTTTACAAAATTTGCATGGAGGATTGTCAAAAATCCGCCACGCCATACCGCGATGGCCGCCATTTGATAACACCGACTACTATATACGAAAGATTTATTTGTAACATGAAAGATAATTTTCACAAGATTCAATCATGTGTCCTATTAGTATTACAGTGTTCCTCTGTGAAGCCATAATTGAGACGTAAAAATTTCTTATTTTTGCGGTACAAGAAAAACATTATTATTATTATTATTATTATTATTATTATTATTATTATTATTTATTTTTATTTTTTTTTTGGGGAAAAGTACACTATTCACTCATCTTACTATTTTGTATCTTAGTTTATCAATACAATTCTTAGAACAAAATTTATATAATTACTGTATATATACCCATCAATTTAGTCATTAACTCGCCTATTTCTGACTACTGCTTATCTTACTATTTTGACTTCATATCAAGTTTAATCATTACATTCCATCTTTGCATCCAATCACACATTTCAAATAATGTTTTTCTTTTAATTTTTTTTCCAAACATTGTCTCTGCTCAAAGAAAAAATTCTCAGTGGAAGCATATCCAAATTTACCCTAATTCTCAAGTAGAAACTCCCTTAAGTCTGCTAGCCGACCCAGATTGGGTTTCCAATAGTTGTTTAATATCTCTCTATAATCAAGTTCGTTTAATTCTGTTTAGGTTTGTGAAGCCTGCATTGGTGAAAGGGAAAGTTCTGAACTAATGATGAAACTGAATTATATCAATGAAGATATTTCTGTATGTTTAATTAGCGGAAAGGAACCTCCCAAATCAATCTTAGAAGCTTCAAGGAGCATGGCGGATCCCAGTCGTCGAACTTCCAAGCGATCAAGGAAAGCAACAAATGGAAACTTTGTAAATTTGAATGTTTCTGGGTCGACATCCATTTATCAGCTGAAGATGATGATATGGGAATCCTTTGGGGTATGATGTTTACTTAAATGCCTTATTGTTTACTGTGATACTTTTATTTTTAAGAGTTTGATGTTTGCATTGACTATTCTTTCTGGCAGCTACTGTGTTCTGAATTGAAATTAGTGTGACATCTTCTGGAAGAGCAAAATTTGAATCCATTAAGTTTAGAGTTTTAATGTAACTAGTGAAGGGACTGATCTGTAATGCCGCCAAAGTAATTGACGCATCATGTTCATGGCAAAGCTTCTGAAGTTATGGTTGGATTTCCTTGTGAAGCATCTTTAGGTAGAATTATTCAGGAACACTATTGATAGGTCATGGGTTCGAGTCACCGAGGAGGGGAAGTGGGAACACTATTGATCCTCTTTTTTGTAAAGAAAAAAAAATATGATTCAGGAATCTACAATAAAGATTAGTTTTCCTAAAGCTAGATTTCCCCAATTACTTCATGATGTCATTTTGACGGAGCTTTGGTATGTTAGGCTGTAATGTGCAACGAGTTAGAATCAGCTTAAGACTTTAAAAGAGGGTTTGACTGGGTTACCTGTACAGATACAAGGTTAGCCAATCGGGATAATACGTGGTTGCTATACCATTAATTGATTATGGCATGTTGCTAGCTAAAACAAGATTATACAAGGCTTTTCATTAAAAGAAAGCATTGTTCCAACTCTCTTTATATCCATAACCATAACTGATTCAAGCCCACAATTAAACCAACAAAATGTGATCTCTCATTTCGATCTTTCAAGCATAGTCTCATTTTTGGTGTAATACACCTTACCAATGTACTTTGGCAAGTTCCTCCATCAGCGATCCATTTATTGATTCATATTCATCTTCGCCATTATCTTGTTTCAGCCATACATTTGCAATATTATTTTATCTTATCAATCAACAAGTTTAGGTGGATCCCAAGCTGTATCTGATTTTTCCTCTAGTTGACTTTTGCCTTGCAAAGATATTTTTCTAAATTCATAGTAAGCTACGGGTGTATTTATTTATCTATTTATATGGCTTATATATATTGCTGAGTTTGTCATAAATTCCTCCGTTCCTGAACACAGAAATCTGTAAAAACCCTTTCCACAATACAAGTGTAGTGTCACGAAATGGAACTCTTCAAAAATGTTTCAAGGACTCCAAAACCACACCATAAAACTATTTCTAGCGTCGAAGCTCTCTTGTGATGGAAAAAATACCAGGATGAAATATTGAAAAGAATTATGTGGATTTGTTGCACCTTTTGTTAGTGAAATTAGTGGCTTCATAGCTTTGGGAAAGTTAACATATGTGAAAATTCTGGTACTTCAATTGAAGATCACTAATTCAGCGCACCACTTCTACTGTAACATAAAAATATGTCCGTTTGTAAGTTCTACTTTTGGCTCGATGACCCTGGGCAAGTAATTGAGGATATCAAGACTGGGGAATAGGATGCAACTTTGAAAACAAGGGAGTGGTTAGTGAAGGAAGACCTGATTTTTTTCCCCTTGAAGAAGTGCCAGGAAGACATGAGAACCGAGCTTAGTCGATTTAGCTGTTCTTGGGTAGAAGTATTGTCTGTAGGACTCGACATTGGAACTCATTGAAGGCTTCCGGTTCCCATATCTTGAATGTTATAGAAGTTTCCCAAAACAAACTTTTCTGTATATTTTGAAATCATTTCTCAGTGATAAGATTTCTGTCCTAACCCTGTTGGTTAAACTTTGGCTATAAGTGATTTGCCTTGTCGTTGACTATGCTTTCTGTTACATGAAAAAAGAAGGAACAAGTTTAGTAATTATGTTTGAATTGTCAAAATTTTCAGTAGGTTAAAGTAAAAATTCTGTTAACAATCTGATTGCTGAATGTACCAGCTCTTTTTATAAATATATATATATTTTTTTTTTTGTAGGTTGTTAAGGAAAACCAGATACTCCACAAAGGTCCAAAAATAATTGATGGGGAAACAGATTGTCTTGCTGATGTGAATATTTTTCCAGGAGACATTCTGTGGGTTGCGGATTCGAAGATTCATGAGAATCGTGATATTGCTGGTAAGGCATTTAAACATCCTGGTAGTGGTGATATAAAAGTATATGTGCTACTTGAGCTTGTTTTCCTGTTCTTTTTTCACCTTATCTTCCTAGGGGGAATATGATAAGCCGTTCTTCATAGTGAAATAATTATGCGTTTTAGAGGTTCCTTGAAGGAATTATAAGGTGGTTATTAACTGAATGTTTCCTTTGAACGGTTATCTTGAAGTGATCCAAAAATGACCTGGTTATAGTTGGCTGAAAGACTATATTACATAATAATCAGTTTCTAGATTGACTGTTTATGTTTGATCATGTCGTCAGCATTATGATCTGATACCAGTTCCTTGGAATTAAATGCTCAGGACAATAAAGAATTTTAAAAGTACTGCATCAATATTTGCGTAAATTGTTACTTGCAAATGAACAATGACTTAGGGTGGCTACTGTAATTGGCTTGTCTGCATTTTGTATCTTATTGCATTAAGTTTCAATGTTGAAATCATTTTGTTTAGTCTTATTTTCTGTAATAATGAGTTCAAGTTAATTGTTCCACTTTTACTTAAACACAAGGAACCCATTATGGATGGTTATATTTTGAAGAGTTCCATTGCGAGTGTATGATTCTGGATGGGGGTTTGTGTTTAATCAATTTCATTCTCTTTTGTTCTGGGTCCGTACAGTTATATTTTCAAGTGTCCTCTTTTCTCCTCTTTCTTGAATTAAAAAAAATGGTATATGCTGCAGTGTCGAGATAAAGTTCTGTTGCATTTCTTCACATGCTTTATGCTGTCTAGATAGTCTCTGTCATTTCAGGAGTCTGTTTTCTCCTGTTTTTACCTTTGCTTTCTACTAATTCTGCAGATGAGCTTTCGGATCACAATTTGGATCTTCAAAAGGCAGAAGAAGGTTTTCGCGGTACACTTCTAGCGTCAACTATTTCGTCTCAGACGGTGTTTGAAGCATGATTTAAATAAAGAAGACATGACCTATGTAGATTTGAATTTGCTCAAATGGTACAGAACCTTTCCTCATCATTTTGAAGGTGAGACTGTTGTTTCTATATGAAGTTCTCAATATAATGTAAGAAACGAAAATGTGCTTTTGAGATTTGCTGTGCATATATTTAGTCGGTTATACATCGGATACCTAATTTAATATTTACATGCTTGGTTATCAGGATTGTCAGTGTTGGAATTTGAACCTTAAATTACTGTTTAAGGAATGTTGTTTCTAGAGGTAGCCATCTACATTAACTTGTCACTTTTCTTGTGTCTGAATTCTGATCTCATGGCTATTGAGCACCATGAACATTTTTGTTATCAATCCCCCTCGTGTGCCATCTGGATTTAAGGTTATTTATTTTTGCACAGTAATAATAGCTTTACTTTGTCCATGTGATTTATAATTGTTGGACTTCATGAAATTCATGTCAAATCCAATTATTGAGTAATGGATCATTTAGTAATAAGTGAAAGGCTTTGATCTAATTGCGTTCATTGCACACCAATCTCACACATATTAACTATGTATTGGTAGTATTGTTTTTGTAGAACTGAATTGTGCCATTGGTCAGACATATTTCCAGCTGCCATTTTGAATGCAAACAGCTTTGTGACGGCATCATGAATTGTAGAGGTTCTCAGTCATGTACAGTATCTTACTACTGTTTGATGATGTAATATTCCATGCTGCTTTTCTGTAGGTTTCTCTTTTTGAAAAGCGTGCTTTCAAACTGGCCAATGTATTATGTGTCCCTTGGCTTCTTACTCAAATATGTGTGATTATTATCAAGGTTCCATTTATTGGAACAGTTTTGTATAATGTATGTATATGGGTTGTGGGAGGTGGCCGTATGACGGTTCAGGAACAGGTCTGGGTTGTGGTTTTGCAGGCCTTGAACACGGCGTGTTTTGGTGAACCGGCCGTTCTGGGCTGGTTCACGAACCACCGGTTTCAGGTCGGCCTAGTTCATTAATAATAAAAATTAAAAAAAAAAAAAATCAGAAGGAAAAAAAGGCTGAACTCCCTGTTCCATTTGGAAATTGACTTGGCGGTTCAGACATTACAAATATGTGCCTGGAATTGGCTTAGTCAAACCATGGTCTCGGTTCAAGGCTTGTTGACCACGGGTTGGTTTTGGGCCGGTCTGAACTAGTTCGTGGTGATCTCTAGTATAGATAAATTTATATGACTAGTACAATACTCATGCACTCTACAAGTATTTGTTAAGAAAATTATATATATGTATATATATATTTTTTCCGAAACGGTAGGGATTTTGTAAAGCGGGTAAAGGTGCGAAAAGAAAGCATCCTAAAGCTGATTTATTACAACTAAGAGATTAAAACAAATAGAACAGATCCGAAGATTGCCTACCTCTACCAACGTTGGACCAACACTGTAACACCCCGACTTTTAATATATCAGAGTACGCGATTTTTCGCAATTTTCCTTAATAAAACATAAAACATTAATTTTTGCGAAAACTAATTTGGGATGCTACCGTGAAAAACTTGATTTTTCTGAAAATCGTTGAAATTTTTAAACTGATAAATAAAAACGGTTTACTGTCTTATCCGACTAACGTTGGAACAAAAACTGATAATAAGTACTGAAAGTTTTAGCGGAAACCAAGCGTGGCAAAAACATATATACATA
>CACSLK010007779.1:8194939-8209080 GCA_902706635.1 Striga hermonthica | reverse complement strand
CCTGCTGTTTGGGCACCCCATTTATGTTCGCCGAAAGGCATACGAGCAGCAGTCTATTGTTATAGGTGTGCACATGAGAATTACTTTGGTTAGGAGATGGGATATTTATTAACTATGTTCATACTGCGACCATGCCATTTAATTTTTCGTACTATATTATTATTCATGTGCATAGTAGTGAGCACTACAGTTCACCGTGCTCACTCCCACCTGCTCTTCATGGATGCAGGTTAAGCAGGTGTTGGCTGACGAGACAGAGACGAGTGGTGTTGGTCTTTGACTGACTTCATTTGGTTTATTCCGCATGCTAGTAGACTTGGGTTTATTATTGCTTATTTATGACTTGGGAACTTGGGTATTTATGATTTATGACTTTGGAATTTTGAGAACTTTGGATTGGGAGATGTTCCCTTATGAACAATTTGGATGAACTTGGGATTTAAGAAAACATTTGATTTATGATTTACGTTATTTATGTGATTTAGTTCGAGTAGCGCCACTGATTTATGAAAAGAAATCTGAAAAATTTAAGTTGACTTTTGACTTTCGTCAAAATAAAAGTGGGGCGTTACAGATTGGCATGTCGCGTACGAGGCTGGCCCGAGACTGCGTTGGTTGGAACCTTTATTGGTGGGCTGAAGTATGATCTAGCCACGGAGGTTCGCTTAGAGCGACCGAAATCCATGCATGCGACCATGGAAGTGGCCCGACGCTGAGAAGATCATCTTGTGGCAACTCGAAGGGGACGGGCAGACGTACGCTATCCCGAAACACGACGCGCACAACCGTATGCAAGCGATATGGTTCTGAGCGGCCGACCACCTGACAACTCTCGACCGACTAATAGCACACGACCGCCAGTCAAGCACTTGACGCTCGAGGAGATAAGACGCCGACGTGAGAAAGGGCTATGTTTTAAATGCGAAGAAAGATTTACGCCTGGTCATCAATGCAAGCAGGCTTTTGTCATCCACGTTATAGACCCGAATGAGGATGAGCCCGAGGTCGAGAAGGATTGGGAGCAAGAAGTCGAGATTGGGGTTCCCGAAGAGGAGGCCGAAATCTCGATGCATGCGATGGCTGGTACAAGAGGACCGACGAAGATGCGGCTGCCGGCGTTGGTCAAGGACCGCCGTGTAGTCGTGCTAGTGGACAACGGATCATCGCACATCAATGCCGATCTATCTCAGAAACTGAAGTTGCCAACAACAAAGGTAGAGCCATTCGAGGTTCGAGTAGCCAATGGTGAACGGCTAAGGTGCACCGAGTCTTATCGCAGGGTGCCGATCAAATTTCAAGGAGTAACCATCAAAGCCGATCTCTATGCGCTACCCTTGGTTGGACCCGACGTTGTGTTAGGAGTACAATGGCTCGAAGGTTTAGGAAAGGTGACCACCGACTACCGGATGGGAGTCATGGAGTTCGACTCAGGAGAGCACCGGGTCACGTTAAAAGCAAGCAAAGATAGCAGAGCCAAGGAGTTTGGTCTCAAGAGTATTGAGCGGGTCTGGCATGGGGGCGGTCAGATTTTTACCGTCGAGGAAGTAGGCGCATACGCGAGCATGGTCGAGAATGTATTGACGGAATATGATGGCCCACCTATCTTTGACGTGTACCCCGAGGATGAACTCATGGACGACGAAGTAGTCGAGGAAGCTGAGATAAAGGAAACTGAGGTCGAAGGCGAGGTGCCTGAGATTTGGACGATCGAGCAGCAGCAATCCGAGATACGCGAGTTGGTTAGAGCATCCAACCACGTACTAGGCGAGTCCGACAAAGAAGGCCGGGACGATGCAAAGTGTAAGGAGCCTATCCTTTTGTTCGAATTCTCAAAATATTTTAAGGACCCAAAGGTCGACGAGTACGTAAAGGAGTCAACGGGTTATGAAGGACCGCCTATTTTCGATGTATACCCCGATGAGTACTTTGTCGAGGTTGAAGGAATTTGGGTCGAGTCCAAAGAAGATGTTGTGGTCGAGGTGATGACGCCCCAATTAATGGTCGATGACAAGTCCTTGAGGACAAGGACATTCTTAAAGGGGGCGGGAATGATACGGAAGTGGGTTTTGACCCTCGATGATGAGAAAGGCCGAGGGCCGAGGCTAATGGACAAGGCCAAGCAAAGAGCGCAAACGAGGCTTGCATGGCCTAGGAGACGTACACGAGCACGTATACGAGGGTACAGACGTGCACAATGGCATAGGAGGTCGAGCAAGAAGCTCAAGAGTTTGAGGCTTGAAGGCTTGAGCGGCGTGGTCGAATGGCGCAAGGTGTGTGCGAGGAAGCGACGCGCACGATGCTTGGAGGCTAAGGTCTCGGACGTTTACTTTTCGCGGGAGACGATCGGTGCACGAGGGGAGGATGTTGGGTGGACAGCGCGCACGTGGGACGACCGTGATACGGAAGTGGAGTTAGTGACCGGCAAGTCTAGTGAGGGGCTAAAAGGCAAAAGGTGTGCATCGGCACTTGATGCACACAAGTGGGCAAACGAGCCGTGCATGCGGGGTTTTTGGGGAGTACGCGGGCGCATGGTTGGCTGGTGCACGGGTGTACGCAGAGGCGCCATAGGCGATTTGGGCTCGGGCGGTAGCTGGGATACGCGCAAGTGGGCAGGCAGGCGCGAGATTAGCGCGGGAGGATTGGGCGTGCGCGGCAATCGCGTGGGTGGCGAGGACGCGCGAGGCATGGGCGGCGGTAGCAAAGCGCGCGCGGGAGCGGACGCGTGGAAGGCAAGCGCGGGCGTCCTAAAACGGGCAGGTGTAGGCGAGGGGCGCGATGGCATACACGCGCAAGGGAAAGGCGGCGCTGGCTGGGCGCACGCACAGGCGCCCGCGTGCAATAGGGGCGCGCAAGTCCTAAGGCACCGAGGACTAGGCGAGCGCGAGAGGCTGTGCGCGGATGACGCGTGCGACACAGACATAAGGCGGCCGAAAGAATTTTGAGCATGTGGAAGATTAGGGAGCATTCTAGAATTGCTTGGTGTGCAAGCCAAGCATTAGTTATTTGGTAGGTTTAGGATTTTATTGCTTTCTAGTGTTAGTGTAATACCCCGTTTTATTGTGGATTATTTGGGAGTAATTATTGATTATTGCTATTATTAAATTGTCTTTATTATTATTATTATCATTATAATTATTATTATTATTATAATTGCTATTAATTGTCAAATTGGTATTATTTATGTGTTATTAGTAATATTACTATTATTAATATTAATTGTCTAAATATTATTAATTGTCAAATTGTAATTATCTGTCTAAATGCATATTTTTACTATTATTATTATTACTATTTTAAAATATGATGTGTATTATAAATATAGATATTCCGGATTAATTTATTACTCGTCGTCGATCAAATATCCCGAGAATTCTTATATCGCGTATATTTTATTTCGGCCCGAAGGGACTTAATTCATCGGCCTTTTTGCCATTCTTTTCTAACCAATGTAATTAATTTCGCGGCCCAACTCCTTATTGATTTTTGGCCCAAATTGAGATGTTTATGCCTTAGCCCAATTAGAAGATGATTTATTTTTGCCCATGAGATGTCGAACTCCCACCCAACGTGAGTTATCTCTTCATCTGCTCTCTTCTTCGACCGAGTCCTCTGCCAACATTTTGATTGTTGCGATTCTTTAGGGAGAATCTCTCGCACGTTCGTCTACACTTATATCTGACCGAAGTTCCGCCCTTGGAACACTCAAGGAAACGGTATCCTCTTCTCCAATCCCTCTCTGTTCGCAGAATTCAAAAAAAAANNNAAAAAAAAAAAAAAAAAAAAAAATATCGCAAACCTGCAAATCATCCGGCGAATCACCATCATCTCCGGCATTCCCTCAACCCATCGCCACCATCTTCGATTGCGACTTCCCAGGCCAGCATCCCGCGAGAACCAACGACCCACAGCCGTGCTCCTCCGTTCGTGGTTGCTCCTTCTCGAGAGCCCCGTTCGAGCACCGCGTCCACCCCGTTCGTCCGGACCTCCGGCAGTCGTTTCGCTGGCCGTTATTGACGTCAGCATCATCTTCCACTCACAAGCAGACACCCCGGGTCCTGTTCGTTGGAGTTACTGTCCGAGTCCCAAAAGCCGTTCGTCCGACCCGTTGTCGGGCCCGTTTCCCGTTCAATCACTTGTAGTTTCCCGAAGTCGGGTAACTCATTCGAACCCTCTCTTTATTGCGATCGATTTCATATATCATACGTTATATATGATGTGTTCGGTTTACCGAAAGTTGATTTGAAGTCGGATTTTTTTTTTTTTTGGTTCACTTAATTGTTTGTGTGTATATTTCGTTTATTCGTGGACTTTCGGGAATGATTGGAACTTTCGATTTCTTAAACGTGTATATCGTTATGTAGCTGTGGTAAAATCCTTTAAGTACGGAGTCTCGTTTTATCGTTTTCTGAGCCGTGTAATTGCCGTTTTGTGTCCCGAGCAAACTTGTATTTTCCTAAGAATGTTATTAGCAGCAACTTTGTCCTCTGTTCAATCTGTTTTAGTCACAGACGTTTGTTTTAATTCAGTACTGTATTATTGCGTCTAAAGTAGCATGTGGCCGTGTGGTGCAGTGGTCACCTTCCTCCTTTGCATGTGCGAGGGCGTGGGTTCGATCGCAGCCCCTTGCAAATTGCCTGTTTTTTTTGGGTTTATTAGTTAACCCCAGTGCGCGGGCCGGGTGGCCCGATTCCAGCCCGCGCCTCCTCTCAGCTCCGAGCCCGCGAGCCTGTGAGCGGCCCGCAGCTGGCCAGCAGCCTCTAGGCATTGGGCCAGGCCATATTTCGGCCCAAATACCTTGTGTGATCAGCCCAATAATTGTGTGAGGTGAATTATGGCATTAATTCTGGCCCAATGGCAGTTTAGCCGTCCAAGTGCGGTCTTTTTGGCCTATTTTGTGTTTTGAAGCCCGTTTTTTCGACCCAAACTTATTTTTAAAATTATTTTCAAAGTGGAAAAATTTGAGAAAATTATTTTAAAGTTCGAGACTCCAAATTAATTTTCCATGACCTATTTTGCAAAAAAAAGAGAGAGTTCCAAGTCCACGAAAAATCCGATTAAAACCCGTAAATCTTAATTTTTATTAAGTATGGGTTTTATGTTAAATTCGAGTAGTGAGATAAATTATTGATAAATTATCTCGCTTAAATGTAGGTGTTTGAGGAGTCGAGCCTCATCCTACGTGCTTGCTTTTGTGTGCCATTTTCTACCGAAATTTTCAGGTGGGTTGTAATTGTAAAATTTACTATGCCTTAAATGTTATTACTGTTTTAATTGTGGTATGATCAAAGTATGCATGTGAATCATGTAGCCTTCGGTGTGAGCTGTATCGGCCACCGGACGGTTGTCCCCGTAGCTATAGAACGTACCTTCGGGTAGTCTCCCTTGAGAAGCCGTAAAACCAGGGCTTAGGTCCCTGGGCCGGTGATCCTCATTGGTAAGTCCAAGGCAAGGCCTTGGCCGGTGGGGTGGTTTACTCCTACTGGCTGGCACTCGATGTAGGACCGGAGGGCATTCGATATATAGTCAGCAGTAGTCTATGCGTAGGTGTGAACATGAGTCTGATTATTGTATTATTGATGGGAGAATGAGATAGATTATTGCTTCGTATACATGCTAAGACCATACCTTTTCATTATTGATTACTGTTGATTATTGATATTAATATTTATGGCATAGCAGTGAGCACTATTGTTTCCTATTGTGCTCATCCCCACCTGCTCTTCATGGATGCAGGTTAGATAGAGCGGCACGACGGAGGGGATGCGAGTGGTGGTCTTTAATTTTAATAAATGCTTCCGCTTTGAATTGAACTTGGATATTATTGCATTATTATTGACTATTGTTTTTCTAGTATTGGATTATTGATAGGGATTATTTCCCTAGGATCATTATTGGATTATTGATTGATTATTGGGATTTTTATATTGATTATGAGTATTGATAATTGTCGAATATTGAGAAAATGTCGAGTATTGATTATTGATTTGAAAATGAGTAGCGCCTCGAATATTGTTTTTGAAATAAATTCGAAAAATTTATTCTGATTTTCGGTAAATAAAAGTGGGGCGTTACAGTTTGGTATCAGAGCCAGTCTGCGTTTCAGTAGACTGGTTTAAGTATAAAAAGTTGATTATGTGATTATGTGTTTCAAACTCATGTTAAGACCACTCGCTCTCGTCGTGCCGCGCCAACTCAGGTATGAGTACCTGAATAACTTTGAGATTATTGCATATTATTTGATTATTGATTATTGGAATAAAATCGGGGTTAGGACTGATCCACCTTTAAAGTTGAACTCTAGTGTTGAACTCTAGACTTCTTTTATTAATGTGTCTATCTTTGCGTTATGTGACACTGGAGCTACTCATTCCTTTATCTCCTCTCGAGGCTTGGAGGCCCTGTCTATTGATAATGTGTGCAACTGTGACCCTCTCGAGGTTAGTCTAGCCTCAAGAAAGATTATTATTTCCGATTCTATGATTTCCAGTCTTCCAGTCAGTATTGGTGGACGTGTTTTAGAGGCAAATTGCTATGTTATTGAAATGCGGGACTTCGATGTAATCTTGGGCATGGATTGGCTCACTCGCTATCGAGCCGATATCCGGTGCCAAGAGCGCGAAGTCAGTCTCTTCCCCGCTCCCGATCAGCCTGTCATTTTCTATGGGGTGAAGTCGAGGACCATGCCTCGAGTCATCTCTTCTATGCAAGCTAGGAAGAGCCTTTCTAAGGGTAGCTGTCAAGGCTATCTGGTTTCTATGGTATCCGAGGACGATTCTGAGAGGTCCCCGGAGAGAGTCTCTATCGTCTGCGAGTATCTCGATGTCTTTCCTGATGAATTGCCCGGAGGACCGCCCGACCGCCAAGTGGAGTTTAACATTGATCTAGTACCAGGAGACGGCCCTGTTTCTAAGGCCCCTTATCGCATGGCGCCTAAGGAGCTTCAAGAGCTCAAGGCCCAGATCCAGGAGTTGCTCAATCTTGGTTTCATTCGTCCGAGTGTTTCGCCTTGGGGAGCGCCCGTCCTATTCGTGAAGAAGAAAGACGGATCGATGTGCATGTGTATTGACTATCGGGAGTTGAATGCCCTTACAGTCAAGAACAAGTATCCCCTTCCTCGCATTGAGGATCTCTTCGACCAGTTGAGGGGAGCCAGTGTATTTTCGAAGATCGACTTGCGTTCTGGCTATCATCAGCTGAAGATCCGGGAGTCGGATATTTCTAAGACTGCCTTCCGTACCCCTTATGGCCACTATGAGTTCGTAGCCATGCCGTTCGGACTCAGTAGTGCCCCGGCCGTTTTTATGGACCTTATGAATAGGGTCTTTCATCCCTTCCTGGACCAGTTTGTTATCGTGTTCATCGACGACATCTTGGTTTACTCTCGGAGCATCGACCAACACAAGAAGAATTTGAGGATTGTGCTGGAGACTCTTCGCCACGAGAAGTTGTATGCTAAGTTCTCGAAGTGCGAGTTTTGGCTGGATCGTGTGGCATTCCTTGGCCACATTGTGACAGCGAGAGGCATTGAGGTGGATCCCAGCAAGATCGAGGCAGTGAGCAAGTGGGATACGCCAAGAAGTGCCGCTGATGTTCGTAGTTTTCTGGGGTTAGTAGGATACTACCGGAGGTTTATCGAGGGCTTCTCGAAGATAGCCCAGCCACTAACCAACCTTACGAAGAAGGCCGTGAGATTCGATTGGAGTCAGAAGTGTGAGGAGAGTTTCCAGGAGTGGAAGAGGAGACTCACTACCGCGCCCGTTCTATCTATTCCCGATCCTACTTTAGAGTTCACCATCTATAGTGATGCTTCGAAGATGGGTTTGGGATGTGTCCTTATGCAGCAGGGGAGGGTCGTAGCCTATGCGTCGAGGCAGCTGAAGCCTCACGAGCAGAACTACCCCACTCACGATCTTGAGTTAGCTGCAGTCGTTCATGCCTTGAAGATTTGGCGAAACTACCTCTATGGAGGCAAGTGTGAGATATTTACCGACCACAAGAGCTTAAAGTACATTTTCACTCGGAGGGAGCTGAATATGCGACAGCGTAGGTGGTTGGAACTGGTCAAGGACTACGATTGCACGATTAACTACCATCCTGGGAAAGCTAATGTGGTAGCCGATGCCCTTAGTCGGAGGAGTTATGGCCAGTTATCCTGTCTTTTTACCGAGCAAGATGTCCTTCTTCGGGAGTTCGAGCGACTACAGCTAGAGGCAGTGGAGCCGCCTTCGACAGCCAAGGGTATGTTGACCTCTTTGGTTGTGGGACCGACTCTTCGTGAGAGGATTGTCGCCGAGCAACTGAATGATCGTTTCCTTTGCCGGATGAAGGAGTTGTCGGAAGCCGGTAGAGTTAGAGGATTCGCAGTCGCACCTGATGGGGCCTTGGTCTTCGAGGGTAGACTTTATGATCCGAAAGTGTGGGAATTGCAAAGGGAGATTTTGAGAGAGGCCCATAGTGCCCCGCACACCGTCCATCCTGGTAGTTCTAAAATGTATCAGGACTTGAGGAAGTCTTTCTGGTGGCGAGGTATAAAGTGGCAAGTGGCAAGGTTCGTGAATGGGTGTCTGGTATGTCAGCAAGTGAAGGCTGAGCATCAGAAACCGAGAGGGAAGTTGCAGCCACTTAAGGTTCCCTTGTGGAAGTGGGAGTGCATCACCATGGATTTCTTGGTGGGATTGCCGAGGTCGAGGACCGGGCATGACTCTATTTGGGTGATTGTGGATCGCCTTACGAAGTCTGCCCACTTTCTGCCAGTCCGGACGACTATGAAGGCTAGTCAGTATGCCGAGTTGTTCGTGGATGAGATTGTTAAACTTCATGGAGTTCCCGTGGAGATCGTGTCTGATCGAGATACGAAATTCACTTGCCAGTTCTGGAAGACCCTGCACCGAGCCATGGGGACGAGGCTGGAGTACAGTACAGCTTTTCATCCTCAGACAGACGGTCAGTCGGAACGGACGATCTAGTACTTGGAGGATATATTGAGGGCTGTGGTCTTGGACCGTAGCCTAACCTGGGAGAGTGCCTTGCCTTTGGTCGAGCTGACTTACAACAATAGCTACCACTCCACGATCAAGATGGTCCCTTTCGAGGCATTGTATGGACGTAAGGTCCGAACACCCTTGTACTGGGATGAGGTCGGGGAAAGGACAATCATGGGTCCGGAGTTCATTCTTAGAGCTGCGGAGACAGTTGAGGCTATCCGGAAGCATATCCGGTCAGCCCAAGAGAGGCAGAAAGTCTCTGCCGACCGGAAGAGGGATGAGCACGAGTATGTTGTCGGAGATCATGTCTTCCTGAAGGTCTCGCCCATGAAGGGTATGATTCGCTTCGGGAAGAGGGGGAAGCTTAAACCGCGTTATATTGGGCCATTCGAGATCCTTGCCCGAGTCGGGAACTTGGCTTATCGGCTGGCTTTACCACCTAGCTTGTCGGGAGTGCATGACGTGTTTCACGTCTCGATGTTGCGGAGGTACGTGCATGATCCCGGTCACGTGGTGGACTTCGGAAAACTGCAGGTCGAGCGAGACCTTACCTACGAGGAGGTACCGGTAGCTATTTTGGACCAGAAGGTCCATCAGTTGAGGAACCGGGCAGTGAGCTTGGTAAAGGTGCTTTGGAGCCGACATGACGAGACGGAGACGACTTGGGAGAAAGAGGCCGAGCTTCGGAGGCGATATCCGAACTTTGAATTCTGATTTTCCTTTGTATTTTTCATCGCTTTCTAGTTTATTTTCGAATTCCGAGGACAGAATTCTTTGTAAGGTGGATAGACTGTAATACCCCGTTTTATTGTGGATTATTTGGGAGTAATTATTGATTATTGCTATTATTAAATTATCTTTATTATTATTATTATCATTATAATTATTATTATTATAATTGCTATTAACTGTCAAATTGGTATTATTTATGTGTTATTAGTAATATTACTATTATTAATATTAATTGTCTAAATATTATTAATTGTCAAATTGTAATTATTTGTCTAAATGCATATTTTTACTATTATTATTATTACTATTTTAAAATATGATGTGCACTATAAATAAAGATATTCCGGATTAATTTATTACTCGTCGTCGATCAAATATCCCGAGAATTCTTATATCGCATATATTTTATTTCGGCCCGAAGCGACTTAATTCATCGGCCTTTTTGCCATTCTTTTCTAACCAATGTAATTAATTTCGCGGCCCAACTCCTTATTGATTTTTGGCCTAAATTGAGATGTTTATGCCTTAGCCCAATTAGAAGATGATTTATTTTGGCCCATGAGATGTCGAACTCCCACCCAGCGTGAGTTATCTCTTCATCTGCTCTCTTCTTCGACCGAGTCCTCTGCTAACAGTTTGATTGTTGCGATTCTTTAGGGAGAATCTCTCGCACGTTCGTCTACACTTATATCTGACCGAAGTTCTGCCCTTGGAACACTCAAGGAAACGGCATCCTCTTCTCCAATCCCTCTCTGTTCGCAGAATTCAAAAAAAAAATAAAAAATTCGCAAACCTGCAAATCATCCGGCGAATCGCCATCATCTCCGGCATTCCCTCAACCCATCGCCACCATATTCGATTGCGACTTCCCAGGCCAGCATCCCGCGAGAACCAACGACCCACAGTCGTGCTCCTCCGTCCGTGGTTGTTCCTTCTCAAGAGCCCCGTTCGAGCACCGCGTCCTCCCCGTTCGTCCGGACCTCCGGCAGTCGCCTCGCCGGCCGTTATTGACGTCAGCATCATCTTCCACTCACAAGCAGACACCCCGGGTCCTGTTCGTTGGAGTTACTGTCCGAGTCCCAAAAGCCGTTCGTCCGACCCGTTGTCGGGCCCGTTTCCCGTTCAATCACTTGTAGTTTCCCGAAGTCGGGTAACTCGTTCGAACCCTCTCTTTATTGCGATCGATTTCATATATCATACGTTATATATATGATGTGTTCGGTTTACCGAAAGTTGATTTGAAGTCGGATTTTTTTTTTGGTTCTCTTAATTGTTTGTGTGTATATTTCGTTTATTCGTGGACTTTCGGGAATGATTGGAACTTTCGATTTCTTAAACGTGTATATCGTTATGTAGTTGTGGTAAAATCCTTTAAGTACGGAGTCTCGTTTTATCGTTTTCTGAGCCGTGTAATTGTCGTTTTGTGTCCCGAGCAAACTTGTATTTTCCTAGGAATGTTATTAGCAGCAGCTCTGTCCTCTGTTCAATCTGTTTTAGTCACAGACGTTTGTTTTAATTCAGTACTTTATTATTGTGTCTAAAGTACCATGTGGGCGCGTGGTGCAGTGGTCACCTTCCCCCTTTGCATGTGCGAGGGCGTGGGTTCGATCCCAGCCCCTTGCAAATTGCCTGTTTTTTTTTGGGTTTATTAGTTAACCCCAGTGCGCTGGCCGGGTGGCCCGATTCCAGCCCGCGCCTCCTCTCAGCTCCGAGCCCGCGAGCCTGTGAGCGGCCCGCAGCTGGCCAGCAGCCTTTAGGCATTGGGCCAGGCCATATTTCGGCCCAAATACCTTGTGTGATCAGCCCAATAATTGTGTGAGGTGAATTATGGCATTAATTCTGGCCCAATGGCAGTTTAGCCGTCCAAGTGCGGTCTTTTTGGCCTATTTTGTGTTTTGAAGCCCGTTTTTCGACCCAAACTTATTTTTAAAACTATTTTCAAAGTGGAAAAATTTGAGAAAATTATTTTAAAGTTCGAGACTCCAAATTAATTTTCCGTGACCTATTTTGCAAAAAAAAATAAAAATGAGAGAGTTCCAAGTCCACAAAAAAATCCGATTAAAACCCGTAAATCTTAATTTTTATTAAGTATGGGTTTTATGTTAAATTCGAGTAGTGAGATAAATTATTGATAAATTATCTCGCTTAAATGTAGGTGTTTGAGAAGTCGAGCCTCATCCTACGTGCTTGCTTTTGTGTGCCATTTTCTACCGAAATTTCCAGGTGGGTTGTAATTGTAAAATTTACTATGCCTTAAATGTTATTACTGTTTTAATTGTGGTATGATCAAAGTATGCATGTGAATCATGTAGCCTTCGGTGTGAGCTGTATCGGCCACCGGACGGTTGTCCCCGTAGCTATAGAACGTACCTTCGGGTAGTCTCCCTTGAGAAGCCGTAAGACCAGGGCTTAGGTCCCTCGGCCGGTGATCCTCATTGGTAAGTCCAAGGCAAGGCCTTGGCTGGTGGGGTGGTTTACTCCTACTGGCTGGCACTCGATGTAGGACCGGAGGGCATTCGATATATAGTCAGCAGTAGTCTATGCGTATGTGTGCACATGAGTCTGATTATTGTATTATTGATGGGAGAATGGGATAGATTATTGCTTCGTATACATGCTAAGACCATACCTTTTGATTATTGATTACTGTTGATTATTGATATTAATATTTATGGCATAGCGGTGAGCACTATTGTTTCCTATTGTGCTCATCCCCACCTGCTCTTCATGGATGCAGGTTAGATAGAGCGGCACGACGGAGGGGATGCGAGTGGTGATCTTTAATTTGAATAAATGCTTCCGCTTTGAATTGAACTTGGATATTATTGCATTATTATTGACTATTGTTTTTCTAGTATTGGATTATTGATAGGGATTATGTCCCTAGGATCATTATTGGATTTTTGATGGATTATTGGGATTTTCATATTGATTATGAGTATTGATAATTGTCGAATATTGAGAAAATGTCGAGTATTGATTATTGATTTGAAAATGAGTAGCGCCTCGAATATTGTTTTTGAAATAAATTCGAAAAATTTATTCTGATTTTCGGTAAATAAAAGTGGGGCGTTACAGTTAGGATTTCTATTCTTGCAAGATTTAGGAGATCTAGTATAGTTAGGCTTAGATTTATTTTTGCAACTATAAATACCCCATGTACCTCATCATATTTTACATGTTGAATGAAGTATTGAATTGGTGAGCCAATCTTGAGGGGGAACTGATGTTCTTAATGTGTATTTAAACAAGGCCGTTAGTGCGTGTTTACATACAGTGTCGGAGAGAAGGCCATTAGAGCGTCTTGAAGTCACGGTATCTAGGAGAAGGCCGTAGTGCGTCTGTTAGATACACCTATCGTGGATAAACGAAGGCACTGAGTGCGCCGTTTGTTCACAACCCGTATAGATAAAAACACGATCCGTCATCATTGGTGCTTTCATTGAGAGGGGCTGATCGTGTCTTTATCTATCCTATCTTTTATTTTTTTCGGTTTGCCTTTTGCTGAGGGCCCGAATTTCTCTTTATTTTTTGTTGGGGTTCGAATTTTTGGTTCGAATTTTCCCTTTTAATTTTCGAAATTTAGTCTTAAAAAGAAAGTGTCATCTTGTTAGTCCTTTGTTTGATTTTTGTTCGGTTATTACCTTTTGTTGAGGGGCCGAATTTCTCTTGTTTTATTTTATTCAAATTTTTGTTCGAATTTTTAGAGTAAAAAAAAAAGATTTATGATGTCAAACCGTGAGGGGATTCAAGCGTTGGAAGACAACATGAAGATCATCGGTGATGGACAACATGCTACTAACGAGAACTTGGGAAGGATCGAACTTATGGTCCAGGACTTGGCCGGGCAGCTAACGCGCATGAACACACGGCCAAGGAGGCGTCACGGGTCAAGGTCCACGGTGACAAGCACCGGGACCGAGCGGGAGTACGATCACCGATCGAGGGGCACACATGCATCACGAGCGGACCACCACCATGACGATCGGCGACGGCATGACGGACGCGCACATCATGACCGTAGGCGCGAGGAAGAGGACGACGACTGGTGATCGCACGCATCGTACGCGTCGCATGCGACACATGACGAGCGGAGGCCACACCGCGATGACCGATGGCGCGACTCACGACAACACGGGGAACGCCATGATCGCGATGAACAAGCGGACGAGAGGGCAAGTACACGGCCAAAAATTGTCATGCCCACGTTCACGGGAACAGATCCGGACGCATGGTTGAGTCGAGCTGTGCAATTTTTTGAGATCAATGATGTGCCAAGGTACGAAAGAGTTCAAATTGCTACTTATCATCTGGATGAAGAAGAAAACGTATGGTGGCAATGGGTGATGCACAAGAACCATGGTGAGCACATTGTTAGAGGTATGCTGTAAAAGCTCCTATTTACAGATTCTATCAATTCCATTT
>CACSLK010007779.1:8126641-8162839 GCA_902706635.1 Striga hermonthica | reverse complement strand
GATAGCTAATGGTGCAGCCGTAGTCCTTGACCAGCTCCAACCACCTTCGCTGCCTCATGTTCAGCTCCTTCTGAGTGAATATGTACTTTAAGCTCTTGTGGTCGGTAAAGATCTCCCACTTGCCTCCATAGAGATAATGCCTCCAAATCTTCAAGGCGTGGACGACATCGGCCAACTCAAGATCATGAGTGGGGTAGTTCTGCTCGTGAGGCTTCAGCTGCCTCGAAGCATAGGCTACGACTTTCCCTTGCTGCATAAGAACGCAACCCAAACCCATCTTCGAAGCATCACTATAGACGGTGAACTCCAAAGTAGGGTCGGGTATGGCAAGAACCGGTGCGGTAGTGAGTCTCCTCTTCAACTCCTGGAAACTCTCCTCGCACTGAGCACTCCAATCGAACCTCACGGTCTTCTTCGTAAGGTTGGTCAGCGGCTGGGCTATCTTGGAGAAGCCCTCGATGAATCTCCTGTAGTATCCTACTAACCCCAGGAAACTACGAACATCCGCGGCACTTCTTGGCGTATCCCATTTGCTCACTACCTCGATCTTGCTGGGATCCACCTCAATGCCTCGAGCGGTCACAATGTGGCCAAGGAATGCCACACGCTGCAGCCAGAATTCGCACTTGGAGAACTTAGCATACAACTTCTCGCGGCGAAGAGTCTCGAGCACAATCCTCAAATGCTCCTTGTGCTGATCAATATCTCGGGAGTAGACCAGAATGTCGTCGATGAACACAATGACGAACTGGTCTAGGAAAGGATGGAAGACCCTATTCATAAGGTCCATGAAGACGGTCGGGGCATTACTGAGTCCGAAGGGCATGGCAACGAACTCATAGTGGCCATAGCGAGTACGGAAGGCGGTCTTGGAAATATCCGACTCCTGGATCTTCAGCTGATGATAGCCAGAACGCAGATCAATCTTTGAGAAGACGCTGGCTCCTCTCAGCTGGTCGAAAAGGTCCTCGATACGGGGAAGGGGGTACTTGTTCTTGACTGTAAGGGCATTCAACTCCCGATAGTCAATGCACATGCACATAGATCCGTCTTTCTTCTTTACGAAAAGGACGGGTGCACCCCACGGCGAGACACTCGAACGAATGAAACCGAGCTTAAGCAACTCCTATATCTGGGCCTTAAGCTCTTGAAGCTCCTTCGGCGCCATACGATAAGGGGCCTTAGAAACGGGGCCGGCTCCTGGAATCAGGTCAATAGTGAACTCCACCTGGCGGTCTGGCGGTCCTCCGGGTAAGTCATCAGGAAAGACGTCGAGGTACTCACAAACGATAGATACTCGCTCGGGCACCCGCTCATCAACGACGTCGGATACCATGGAAACAAGATAGCCTTAACAGCTACCCTTGGAAAGGCTCTTCCTGGCTTGCATAGAAGAGATGACCCGAGGCACAGTCCTCGAACTCACCCCAAAGAACACAACGGGCTGATCAGAAACGGAAAAGAGGGTGACTTCACGCTCCTAGCACCGGATATCGGCTCGGTAACGGGTGAGCCAGTCCATGCCCAAGATCACGTCAAAGTCTCGCATATCAATTACATAGGCATCGACCTCTAGAACTCGACCACCAATACAGATAGGGAGATTGTGAACCAGAGAATCAGAGATAATAATTTTTCCCGACGCTAAACTAACCTCGAGAGGATCACAAGCATGCACGGTGCAAAAAGATAAAGCCTCCAAGCAACGAGAAGAAATAAAAGAATGGGTAGCACCGGTATCACATAAAGCAAAGACAGGAACATGGGAGCGAAAGCATTCCGGACATGGTACCTGCATTGCGAGCGGCCTCATCGTGGGTGATGGTATAGACTCGGGCCTGACCCCCAGCCCTCTGCTGGAACGGTGGGGGCTGCTGATGCTGCTGATGAGGTGGCGGTGGGGGAAGCTGCTGCTGCTGCGGAGGGAACTGCTGCTGCCTCTTGGGCTCAGGACAGACACTGGCATAATGGCCCGGACGATTGCAATTGTAACAAGCTCGCTGGTCTGCTAGGCACTCTCCGGCATGGAACCTGCCACACTTAGGGCACCTCGGCAGTTGACCCTGGGTGGGTCGGTCGTCGCGTCTGCCAAAATTTCCCTTCTTGCCCTTTTTCTTGTTCTGATAATCAGATTTTCTCTTGCCCAAACTAGAGCCGGGCTGCACAGACGAGAGGGGCTGAGCATGCTGGACAATGGCCTTGGATGGCTGGGAGGCATGATAGAAAGAAGGCACTGGAGCCAATGGAATGAGACAGCTCTCGACCTCCTGAGCTCGACTCACGGTGTCAGCATAGGACATCAGTCCGTGACTTCCCACCAGTTCACGGATCCTCTGGTTGAGCCCCTTGAGAAACTTGTGGGCCTTCTTGGCATCGGTGTTCACCGCGTCGCCCGCAAAAAGGCACATGCGGGTGAAAGTGCGGATATACTCATCCACTGTGGAGCTGCCCTGCTGCAAGTGGTAGAACTCATGCTCCATCTTATCCCAAAAGCTCTGGGGAAGGAACTTGCTGCGCACCATCATCTTCATTTGCTCCCAAGAGAGTGCATGGAGCTCCGCCTCTGGCCTCCGAGCCCAGTGGTCAATCCACCAGTCGGAAGCGTCCTCCTTCATCTGGTAAGCTGCAAGGGATACCCGCTGACGGTCAGGGAGGGGAAGTACAGTAAAGATCTTGTCAAGTTCTTTGATCCACTCTAGCACAGCTGTGGGGTTCTCAGTCCCCGCGAAGGTTGGTGCATTCATCCTTTGGAACTGAATAATAAGCTGAGTAAGGTCCATGGCCGGAGCGGCCTGGTGCTGACGAGGAGGAGAAGGAGATGGGGATGCCTGATGGTTACGATTGCGAGTATTCATACTTCTACATTGAATAAGTCGAACGAGGTTAAGCACAAGAACAAACAGAACAATCAATATATACTGAAGTCTAGAGTTCTCCATAAACATTAGAGTTCGATAAAATCAAGGTGGATAGATCCTAAGCCCCAAATCACAAGTTCATCACGAGTAGTTTCATTACTACATGCGTATCATTTACATGTCCAGTATTTTCATTAATACTTAAACAAAATATACCTTAAGCAGCGCGGAGTGACGGAGACGAGTGGTCATAACACAAGGTCTAAACACATACTCACATATTAACCAGTCTACAGAAACGCAGACTGGCTCTGATACCAAAACTGTAACACCCCACTTTGATTTTAAAGAAGTTCCGGACTTTCTAAATATCAGGGTAAAATTTTCAAAATCATTTTCGAAAATTCAATGGGTGTTAAACAACATTTTTCATAACCCAAGTCTTATCTGGGCTCACGGGGATTCATTACCCGGTTTTCACAAACGGTTTTCATTAACCGAAACACATCACGAGACATAATACTCAACATGCATATATCATCAACCATAATACCCAACAATCTGGGTTCCACAAATTTTTCCAAAACAACAAACCATAGGTCTTTGAAAAATATCATAATCAAGTCCCAACATAATGGTTCATAAAACCTTATTCATACGGAAGCGATAAACAAATAAAAACAACCGACCCACTCGCCTCTTCTCGTCACCCAGCTCCTGCTTAACCTGCATCGGTAAAGAGCAGGTGGGGATGAGCACTAGATGAAAAGCGTGCTCACCACTATGCACATAAATAATACATGGTAAGATGGTATGGTCGCAGTATGAATATAAATCAATCATCATCATGTCTCATCTCCTAATCTCAACAATAACTCACTCATGTGCACATCTATCATTAGCCGCAGAAAGGGGATGCATAAACCTTAACGACGGGAGTGTGTGCCACTGTAACGGACACAGTCTTTCATTAGGTCTTAAGGAGACTTGCCTCGCAAGGGCAACCGTACCGTAACTCGACGGGGACAACCGTACCGACGGCCGTAACAGCTCACATCAGTAGGCTACATGGTTCACATTCATACATAGGTCATACCAACCAAACACTTAAACACACGTATGGCATAGATAACTTTATAAGTAAAACCCACCTGGTATCCGGAGGATGAAATCACAAAAATTCGAGGAAAAGGTAGGCCGAGACACAGCTCGTCACACACCTACATTACACAAAATAGTCCTATGAAAGCCTATCTAACAAACAATCACTTAACTACACTCATGTGATATAAATTAGCCACATACTTCAACAATAACACATAACATAACTGTAGACCAAAAATGGGAATGAACAACTCGCATGGTCTCAATATTTCCAAGGTAACATGAGCTATAAGCATGCTATTCAAGTGATTCCAAAACTAACAAGTAGTTAACACATATATACACAACTGTTATGTTGATCACTTAAGCCAAAAATAGCTTTACAGCCAAGTTTAAGCGTAAGACACTTAGGTAAAGAAATCTGTCAACGCAACTTTTATCAATTACAGCAGGTCGCTAAAACAGAGATATCTCATGCCACAAAATTCTAAATCATGCAAACTCAAAACTTACATAAACTACACTTGAATTGCTATAAGTTCCAAGAAAAGCATTATAACAAATAACCACGTTAAGAGCTTCATTTCAGAGTATACATTTAAATCGTAAACACAGCCACTGTTTTAAAAATCTGGGCATAACCCCAACTTTGAAAAATCATATAAAATCAAACAGAACTCCAACTAACATGATTCCAACTCTCAGAGAAACCTTATAACATATACTAAAAGTTTCATGTTGATAATATTTTCACATAGTCACATTAAGATTGTCAAAAATGGCCCAACATCATGATTCTCAATTCTGCCCGAAATTTCAAAAACTGCTTGCACAATCTTTTTGTAAAAATCATAAATCGCTCAATTCTTAAGATAAAATCATAACATTTAGTATGCAGACTCATAACACATATATAAACATGTCTAAAAAATTTTATAATTTTATCCTAAGTAGAACTCGAGTTATTCGCGTTTGAAGTCGTAGCTGAATTCGTGCATGTAAAGTTTAACTTGCATGTCTAACTTTAAAAATCAACAACCCGAGTTATACTAGGCTAATTGACTTGATTCTTGATCTTATGAACTTCTTTTTTACACAAGAAACATCCATATAAAGCATAGTTTCCCAGGTTTTTCATAGCATAGTAAAAAATGTACAAAAACATGACATATGGAACATGCAAGTGAGCTAGAAGCATTTATTTATTTTGCATGCTTATATATCCTTCATAACTGAACATATATGGTACATATCTATATAAATCAACTCCTTATCTCATCTATATTATGATTTTAAGAAGATTTGAACACACCAACCTCTTAAACTTCAAGAAAAATGCAAAGAAACTCGGGTATACTCGCTCTTGCTCGGTCCTCGTATAGCTGCGGCTTCTTGCTTTATTTTGCTTGATTTCTTGAATTTTCTGGCACTAAATGCTTCTAAGATGAGAGTAGGATGGTGGAAGATGAATATATAGTTGGGGTTCTCGAAAATACTAGCTAGAACTCAAGAACACTCAACAACAAAGCACTCGGGTAGCACAAGGTTCACTCTCGGCATCTTGATTTAGCTCTCGGTTTTTGCCACTCTTGGAGGGGATTATGCTCTAAATTTTCTGAGTTTCCAAGTGCTAAATGAGGTCTCTAAGAAGCTGAAGTGATGTCTTAAAAGCTGGTCTAAGGGCGTTAATACTTAGGAGGGAAAATGGTAGACAAATGTGATGACTACACTTTCCTATGTGCATTGGTCTTTAAGGCATGGTCTTGGCACGATTTTGGATGGAATATTGGGTGGGAATGCATGATTTTTCAGAGAATCTTGAGTGAATAAGGAGGTCTGGTCAAGCACTTAAGGTGGAGAAGTAACATGGTCTTTAACACCTTTCAATATTAAACTCAATGCACATGCTAGCTTAGCATAAAATATTGCTAATGATGGATGACTTGAGCTAATCATTCTTATGCATGGCTTAGGCTGAAACTTAACTTAAAATTATATAATCACCCTCTAATATACATGCATGATCTTGAACTTGAAAGGAAAAAGGGCCACAATGAGCCATGGCTCGACACTAGGCTCGGGTTCGACGCGAGAGAATTGACGATCCGGCACGAATCAAAAAATGTTGAACTTAGTAAATGAAATAGTCTAACATACATGGAACATTAAGGAAAATAAGCACATATAATCACATAAGTCACATAATAACACTTAGTTGAACAACTCAAAAAGATTCGCAAAATACCGATTTCACTTTAAAGTCGAGCAAGTGAAACCGTTCTGATATTATAACTGATCGGGGCGTTACATGGGCAGCGGATGCGGGGCGCACATGAGGCGCGCAAGTGAGGGCGACGCGGCCGATGGTTTATACCGCGTAGGCGTTGGAGTACGGGGCACGCGGCAGCACGCGTGCGAGGAGGCCAGCGGGGGCGCGAAGCGCGCGAAGCGCACGAAGGCGCGCGAGTGTGGTATAGGCGCGGACGTCCTAAGCAGCGTACAACGGGCAAGGGGGCGTGCACGCGCAGGCAGCAGGCGACGTGAGCGAAGCGCGCGCGACAGCACGCGTGTGTGAGGGGCGAGCGCGAGACCTAGTCACCGAAGGACTAGGCGAGCAGGGCGGTAAGGCGGTGCGCGCGTGCGTGTGTGGAAATGCGCACGATACCGTGCGCGAGGAGGATTAGCACATATGGGCGGTGCGCACAAGTGAGGCGGCCGAGAGTTTGGAATGAGTGAATTACTTATGCTTCAAGTAGTTTGGAGTGCAAGTCAAGCTATTAGTAGTTTTAGTAATATTTGGATTTTATTACCTTGTTGCTTTTAATTATTGAATTAGGAAATCTAGATCTATTAGGCTTAGATTTATTTTATGCACCTATAAATACCTCATGTACTCTTCATAGTTGGAAGTCATGGAATGAAGTATTGAATTGATGAGTCAATTTAGAGAGGGGAACTTTATGTTCTAACGTGTGTTAAGCAAGGCCGTAGAGCGTGTTTACATACAATGTCGGAGAGAAGGCTATTAGAGCGTCTTGAAGTCACAGTGTCTAGGAGAAGGCCGATAGTGCGTCTGTTAGATACACCTATCGTGAGTAAACGAAGGCCCTGAGTGCGCGTTTATTCACAACCCGAAATAGACAAAAATCCGATCCGTCATCATTGGTGCTTTCATTGAGAGATGCTGATCGTATTTTTGTCTACCTATCTTTTTTTTCTTTTTTCGGTTTTGACTGTTGCTGAGGGGGACGAAATTTTTGTTCTTTTTGGTTCGAAATTTTTGAATTTTTTGTTCGAATTTTTCATTATTTTTTTCGTGAGTCTTAAAAAAAAAGTGTCATCTAGTCCTTTGTTTTATATTTTTTCGGTTTTGTTCGAATTTTTCGAAGAGTCAAAAAAAAAAAATGTCTTACCCACCATTGGATGAGTTAGATTGGGAAGATCTTGAGATGTTGGAGGATTTGGAAAGAGAGCTCACACCATGGGAGAAAACATATCTAGATGAGCTTCATGAGCGAAGGAACATAGAAGAATACGAGCGACAACTCGTAGAAGCACGAGAAGCAATGGTGATCGATGTTCAAAACCACGGTGATGAAGGTGCGCTGAATATTTTAATCCTTGAGGACAAGGAAAGTCTCGAAGAGGAGGGGAATGATACGGAAGTGGTCATCAAACCAGGCGAGTCAGAGGATGAAGGTGGCAACGATCTCAACATATGGTTCGACAACATGCTAGAGGAGCCATCAAGTCCAATATACCGGCCATCATGTGTAAGAGATTGGCCAAAAGGATGTGGTCTGAAGTTAAAGATGAAGGCTCGGATAGGCAAGACCAAGCAAGCCCGAAGGAAACGCAAAGCAAAGGCTAATGAAGGGAAGTGTTGGTGCAAGCCTTGTGCGAGGAAAAGGCGAGTTTGGAGAATGGAAGCTCGAAGGCGTGGTAGGCAGAGAATGGAAAATGGTTGGATATGGCGAGCTGGAGATTGTATTGGGTTGGAAGGATGGGACCCATGGCCATCGGGCGAACCAACGGAGTCGAGCGACAAAGGGGTCGAGGAAGATCGGCTATCGGGCGTATGGCGCGCATCGGGCCATGATGTGAACGATAAGGCGATGCACACGGCGTTGGGCGTACGCGGGTGCGCGGTAGAGGGTCGGAGCGCCGGCGTAGGCGAGACGCGCTGGGAGACCGCGGGGCGCGAGGATGATGGTGAGATGGCTGGCGTGCGCCGCACTCGCGAAGGTGGCGAGGACGCGCGACAGTTGGGCAGCGGATGCGGGGCGCGCACGAGGCGCGCAAGTGAAGGCGACGCGGGTGATGGTTTATACCGTGTAGGCGTAGGAGTACGGGGCACGCGGCAGCACGCGCGCGAGGAGGCCAGCTGGGGCGTGAAGCGCGCGAAGGCGCACGAGTGTGGTACAGGCGTGGACGTCCTAAGCAGCGTAGGACTAGGCAAGGGGCAAGGGGGCGTGCACGCGCAGGCAGCAGGCGACGTGAGCGAAGCACGCGCGACAGTGCGCGTGTGAGGGGCGCGCGCGAGACCTAGTCACCGAAGGACTAGGCGAGCAGGGCGGTAAGGCGGTGCGCGCGTGTGTGCGTGGCAAGGCGCACGATACCGCGCGCGAGGAGTATTAGCGCCGATGGGTGGTGCGCACAAGTGAGGCGGCCGAGAGTTTGGAATGAGTGAATCACTTGTGCTTCAAGTAGTTTGGAGTGCAAGTCAAGCTATTAGTAGTTTTAGTAATATTAGGATTTTATTACCTTGTTGCTTTTAATTATTGAATTAGGAAATCTAGATCTATTTTATGCACCTATAAATACCTCATGTACTCTTCATAGTTGGAAGTCATGGAATGAGGTATTGAATTGATGAGTCAATTTAGAGAGGGGAACTTTATGTTCTAACGTGTGTTAAGCAAGGCCGTTGAGCGTGTTTACATACAGTGTCGGAGGGAAGGCCATTAGAGCGTCTTGAAGTTACAGTGTCTAGGAGAAGGCCGATAGTGCGTCTGTTAGATACACCTATCGTGAGTAAACGAAGGCCCTGAGTGCGCGTCTATTCACAACCCGAAATAGACAAAAATCCAATCCGTCATCAAGCCGGTGCACGGGGATGCGCGGTAGGCGATTGGAGCGCTTGGGCGCTGGGTGCGATGCGTGGGGCGCGGGACGACAACGCGAGCGGGACGGACACAAGTGGTGTGTGCGGTACTCGCGCAGGTGGCGCACACGCACGGGAGCTGGGCGTCGGATACGGGGCGCGCGCAAGGCGCGCGAGTGAAGGCAACGCGCGCGCAAAGCCGCGCGCGACAAGGAATGAGAGCCGAGGGCGGCGCGCGAATAAGGCGGCCGAAGGGTTTTTGGGCGGTTACTTGGGCATCAAGTTACTTGGAGTTCAAGACATGCTAGTTAATTAGGATTTTATTTCCTTGTTGCTTTTAATATGTCTTCTAGCATTAGGATTTATATTATTGCATGATTTAGGAGATCTAGTTTGATTAGGCTTAGATTTATTTATGCACCTATAAATACCCATGTACCTCTTCATAATAAAAAAAGGTAGAATGAGTGAATAGAAAAGAGGGAACATTGTGTTCATCGTGTGCTTAAGCAAGGCCGTAGTACGTGTTTATCATACAACCGTGTCTAAGAGAAGGCCCTGAGAGCGTCTATTAGTCACACCTATCGTGTTTAGTCGAAGGCCCTGGGTGCGTGATTATTCACACCAGATAGACAAGAACCGCGATCTGTCATCAGCTGGTGATGACGGATCGTGTGTTCGCTCAACTCGACTTGTCTCGATCACGGCTTCGCCACAGCCTTGCTCTCGACGATAGGTGTGATCGACTCGGTTATTAGCCTAACTCTCTCACGATACTTGAGTTCACTTGGTTATTAGCCTCGCTCCCTCTTTTGAACTAGATCGGGTCTTAGCCTCTCTAATTCGGTTGAACTGGCTTGGGTCTTAGCCTCACCAATTCGGTTGCATGATCGAATTCTCACGAACCCTAACACACGGTTTGAACAAACGTTCCTTTTCTATTTCTTCAATTCTCCACCTTTAAAAACAATGAGGGATGATCCCTATTTATAGATCCTAACTATGACTAATTCTAATGTACCTAGGAAACATATTAAAGCAATAAAATATTAAATTCCTAAACAATCTAGATATTATTGTGCAAGAAGGAAACTAAATATAATAGAGTCCTAAATTGACTAGATCTTGATCTTGCTTGGCTTGCACACCAAAAAATTCCAACTCATGCTCAAGTACTTGTTCGGCCGCCTCTCTCGCCCTATGCGTGTGCGCCGCCCTTCGGGGTTTCCTAATCCTTGTCACGCGCGGCTTCGCACGCGCGCGTCTCGCACGCGTCACACACCGCCTCAGCTTCTCCTAGTCCCGCGCGGACTAGGCCTTGTCCGTCCGCGCACGCGTCGTCCCCCGCGCACCCCTGCTGGTCGCTGACTCCTCCCCGCGCGTGCACGCCCTCGCCCATCGGCATTCCTAAGCCCCCAAGGATTGGACCATCCGCGTTTCCGCCCCACTTGCGCGTTGTCGCGCGCACTCGTTCGCTGGCGAACTCCTCGCGCGTGTGTGCTGCCGCCATTCCTAGGCCTCCGAGGCCTAGGCTACCTTTCGCGTGTGCGCTATGCGCGCCTCCCGCGCATTTCTCGTCTTCGCCGCTGCCGAACGCCAACGCGTCCCAATCGACGCCCGCGGCCTGATCGCCTACGGGGCATCCCCGTACATTGCTTGCGCCCGGTATCTCGAGCCACCCCCTCGTGCATCGTCTCGTCCCTTTGACCCATTACGCGCATCAAGGCACGATGCGCGTTCTTTGCTCGTGCTCGCACCCTCGTCGCCAACCGACCTCAAGTGCTCGCCCGATGACCTTGGTTCGTCCCACGGGTCCTAACCTTCAAAATTCTTTCCCTCCATGTTCGTGCAATCGCCGGCACGCCATACCCATCCATCGTCCATCCTTTTCTTACCTCGCCTTCTAGCCTCCAATCGCCAAGCCCGTCTCTTCCTTGTACAAGGCTTACACAAACAACATGGTTCCTTGGCCTTCGCCTTGCGTTTCCTTCGAGCTCGTTTGGTCTTGCGCTTCTTAGGCTTAAGCTTGGATTGCGGACCACACCCTTTTGGCCAATCTCGTACGCATGATGGTCGGTATATTGGACTTGTCGGCTCTTCCCGCATGTTTTCCAGCCATATGTCGAGACCATCGTCCTCTTCCTCGTTGGACTCGCCTGGGTTGATGACCACTTCCGTATCATTCCCCTCCTCTTCAAGACTTTCCTTGTCCTCAAGGATTAGAAAATTAAGCGCACCATCATCTTCACGGTTTTGAACTTCACCCTCCATTACTCCTCGAACTTCTACGAGTTGTCGCTCGTATTCTTCTCGATTTCTTCGTTCATGGAGCTCGTCTAGATATGTGCTCTCCCATGGGGTAAGTTCTCTCTCCAAATTCTCTAACAATTCGAGATCTTCCCAATCCATCTCGTCCATTGGCACATAAGACATTTTTTTTTAAGACTCTAAAAAAAATAATTCGAACAAAGTCGAACCAAAAAGAAAAGAAAAACAAAAGAAATTCGGCCCCTTCAACAAAAAGGTAATAACCGAAAAAAAATCAAACAAAGGACTAGATGACACTTTTTTTTTATGACTCATGAAATTTTTTTCGAAAATTTGTGAAAAAATTCAAAAAAATTCGAACACAAAGAAACCAAAAAAATCGAACAAAAAGAAAAAGAATGGGATAGAAAAAGTTAACGAACACCCAATAGATCACTCTCAATGAAAGCACCAATGATGACGGATCGTGTGTTCGCTCAACTCGACTTGTCTCGATCACGGCTTCGCCACGGCCTTGTTCTCAACGATAGGTGTGATCGACTCGGTTATTAGCCTAACTCTCTCACGATACTTGAGTTCACTTGGTTATTAGCCTCACTCCCTCTTTTGAACTAGATCGGGTCTTAGCCTCTCTAATTCGGTTGAACTGGCTTGGGTCTTAGCCTCACCAATTCGGTTGCATGATCGAATTCTCACGAACCCTAACACACGGTTTGAACAAACGTTCCTTTTCTATTTCTTCAATTCTCCACCTTTAAAAACAATGAGGGATGATCCCTATTTATAGATCCTAACTATGACTAATTCTAATCTATCTAGGAAACATATTAAAGCAATAAAATATTAAATTCCTAAACAATCTAGATATTATTGTGCAAGAAGGAAACTAAATATACTAGAGTCCTAAATTGACTAGATCTTGATCTTGCTTGGCTTGCACTCCAAACAATTCCAACTCATGCACAAGTACTTGTTCGGCCGCCTCTCTCGCCCTATGCGTGCGCGCCGCCCTTCGGGGTTTCCTAATCCTTGTCGCGCGCGGCTTCACGTGCGCGCGTCTCGCACGCGTCACACGCCGCCTCAGCTTCTCCTAGTCCCGCGCGGACTAGGCCTTGTCCGTCAGCGCACGCGTCGTCCCCCGCGCACCCCTGCTGGTCGCTGACTCCTCCCCGCGCGTGCACGCCCTCGCCCATCGGCATTCCTAAGCCCGCAAGGATTGGACCATCCGCGCTTCCGCCCCACTTGCGCGTTGTCGTGCGCACTCGTTCGCTGGCGAACTCCTCGCGCGCGTGTGATGCCGCCATTCCTAGGCCTCTGAGGCCTAGGCTACCTTTCTCGTGTGCGCTATACGCGCCTCCCGCGCATTTCGCGTCTTCGCCGCTACCGAACGCCAACGCGTCCCAATCGACGCCCGCGGCCTGATCGCCTACGGTGCATCCCCGTACATTGCTTGCGCTCGGTATCTCGACGCCACCCCCTCGTGCATCGTCTCGTCCCTTTGACCCATTACGCGCATCAAGGCACGATGCGCGTTCTTAGCTCGTGCTCGCACCCTCGTCGTCAACCGACCTCAAGTGCTCGCCCGATGACCTTGGTTCGTCCCACGGGTCCCAACCTTCAATACGCTTTCCCTCCATGTTCGTGCAATCGCCGGCACGCCATACCCATCTATCTTCCATCCTTTTCTTACCTCGCCTTCTAGCCTCCGATCGCCAAGCCCGTCTCTTCCTTGTACAAGGCTTACACCAACAACATGATTCCTTGGCCTTCGCCTTGCGTTTCCTTCGAGCTCGTTTGGTCTTGCGCTTCTCAGGCTTAAGCTTGGATTGCGGACCACACCCTTTTGGCCAATCTCGTACGCATGATGGCCGGTATATTGGACTTGTCGGCTCCTCCCGCATGTTTTCCAGCCATATGTCGAGACCATCGTCCTCTTCCTCGTTGGACTCGCCTGGGTTGATGACCACTTCCGTATCAGCTGGGCGCTACGCGCGCTGCCCACGCTTGCTACACGCTACGGGCACATGCACGGGGGCTGACTGCGTGCTGCTGGCGTATCTGGCGTGCGCAGCACGCACGGACGCTGGCGAAACGCTACTGGGTGCTACGGCACGGGCTATGCACGACGCACTGTTGGGCGTGCGCGTGCTGCCGCATTGATACGGAAGTGGTTATTAACCCTGGCGAGTTCGACGAAGAGACCAGCGATGATCTCGATATTTGGCTAGACAACATGCTCAAGGAACCACAAGGTCAGGATTATCGGCCTTCTTGTAAGCGAGATTGGCCGAGAGGTTGTGGCGATAGGTCAAGGACAAGGTCTAGGAGGCGTAAGGCCAAGCGAGCTAAGGGGCAACGCAAGTCGAGGACTAATGCGAGGAGTAATTGTTGCGGGCCTTTTGCAAGGAAGCGACATGCTTGGCGCATGGAGGCTAAGAGAATGGGCGCGCGAGGGGTGGAAGATGGGTGGAAGATGCGCATGGGCAATTGCTACGGGCCGAAGGACAACTGCGCGAGTATGTACGAATGGGCGAGCACGATCGAGCAGCGCGCATCGGGCCTTGATGCGCGCGGATGGTCGAGTGAGTGAGAGGATGCGTGCGAAGGGGTGACCAGCACGCAAACAGAGATGGGCGCACGGGGTGCGTGGTAGGCGATTGGGGCGCAGGCGTTGGCTGGGACACGCGGCAGGCAGGACGCGAGCGCGCAGTGCACGCGGGTGATACGGAAGTGGTCATCAACCCAGGCGAGTCCAACGAGGAAGAGGACGATGGTCTCGACATATGGCTGGAAAACATGCTGGAGGAGCCGACAAGTCCAATGAACCGGCCATCACGCGTACGAGATTGGCCAAAAGAGTGTGGTCCGCAATCCAAGCTTAAGCCTAAGAAGCGCAGGACCAAACGAGCTCGAAGGAAACGCAAGCTGAAGGCCAAGGAATCATGTTGTTGGTGTAAGCCTTGTACAAGGAAAAGACGAGCACGAAATAAGGAGGCTAGAAGGCGTGGTTTGCGATGGGTTGACAAAGGGTGGTGGATACCGGCGGAGGATTGTGAGAGGTTGAAGGGTTGGGACCCATGGCCCGAACTAACGGTGACGATCGGCGACGAGAAGGGCGACGACGGTCAGCTAGTGGGCGAATGGCACGCATTGTCTCATGATGCACGCGGTTGGACGGAACAGGATGATGTACGGGGGAGTTCGGTAAGTAGGCAAGTCGCGGACGTCGACTGGGACGCGCTGGCGTTCGGTGGCGTAACGACGGGGCAAGATAAGGGCGCAGATGGGCAGTTAGCGGGAGTGAGCGATACGGGCAATACCGCGGGTGCACGGGGGTGCGCGGGAGGTGATCAGAGCCCGCGGGCGATGTTAGCGACGCGCGGAGTAGCGGACTGATGACGGATCATGTTTTTACCTATTTCTGGGTTGTGAATTAACGCGCACTAGGGCCTTCGTTTATCCACGATAGTTGTATCTAACAGACGCACTATCGGCCTTCTCCTAGACACTGTGACTTTAAGACGCTCTAACGGCCTTCTCTCCGACACTGTATGTAAACACGCACTAACGGCCTTGTTTAAACACACGTAAGAACATCAGTTCCCCTCTCAATTGGCTCACCAATTCAATACTCAATTCTAGACATAAAATATTGATGAGGTACATGGGGTATTTATAGGTGCAAAATAAATCTAAGCCTAACTATACTATATCTCCTAAATCTTGCAATAATAGAAATCCTAACACTAGAAAGCAATAAAATCCTACTATTACCAAATAACTAATGCTTGGCTTGCACACCAAGCAATTCTAGAATGCTCCTAATTAAAACCTTCGGCCGCCTTATGCGTCGCCTTCCATCCGTGCGCGCCGACCCTCGGCTTCCCTAAACCTCGGCGCGCGAGGTATCGCGTGCCTCGTGTGCCCCGCACGCGCATGCCGCCTCTCCAGCCCTCTCGCCTAGTCCTTCGAAAACTAGGACTTGCGCGCGCCCCTCACACGCGCACGCTGTTGCGCGCGCTTCGTTTGTGCCGATCATCTCGCGCGCGTACTCGTCATCGCCCAGCATTCCTACGCCCGCGCGGATTGGGTCATTCGCGCTTGTCCCGCACTTGCGCGCTGTCGTGCGCCCATCGCCGCTGCCGTCTACATCCCGCGCGTCCCTGCCACCTGCGCGAGTACCGCGCACGCCTCTCATGTCCGTGCTACTCGCGCCGTCGTCCCTTGCCTCGCGCGTCGCCTCCAGCGCCCCAGCGTCCCGATCCTCTACCGCGCACCCCCGTGCACCCGCTGCACTGCGCGTCCCAGCCGTCCCCGTGGCCTGCTCGTCTGCCACGCACCCGCGTACGCCCGTTGCCATCCACGTGCTGCTAAACTCTGTGGCCTGCTCCTCGGCCGTGTATCCGCGTACACCTGACACCGTGCGCCTCACCCTATCACGCGCATCATGGCACGATGCGCGTTCTTCGCTCGTGCTCGCACCCTTGTCGCCGACCAACTCCAAGTGCTCGCCCGATTCCTTAAGCTCTCCCGACGGCCATGGATCCCATCCATCCAACCCAATACAATCATCAGCTCGCCAAATCCAACCATTCTCCATTCTACTCATACCTCGCCTTCGAGCCTCCATCTTGCGAACTCGCCTTTTTCTCGCACAAGGCTTGCACCAACACTTCCCTTCTTTAGCCTTCGCCTTGCCTTTCCTTCGGGCTCTTTCGGTCTTGCGTCTCTTAGGCTTAAGTTTAGCTCGTGGACTACATCCTTTCGGCCAATCCCTCACACATGATGGCCGGTAAATAGGACTAGATGGCTCCTCCAACATATTTTCTAGCCAAATATCGAGACCACCGTCACCTTCTTCCTCCGACTCGCCTGGGTTGATGACCACTTCCGTATCATTCCCCTCCTCTTCGAGACTTTCCTTGTCCTCAAGGATCAGAAAATTCAGCGCTCCTTCATCTTCATAGTCATGAGCATCGATCACCATCGCTTCTCGGACTTCCATGAGTTGACGCTCGTATTCTTCAATATTTCTTCGCTCATGAAGCTCATCAAGATATGTTGCTTCCCATGGTGTGAGATCTCTTTCCAAACCTTCCAACATCTCAAGATCTTTCCAATCTAACTCATCCAATTGTGGGTAAGACATTTTTTTTAAAAAAACTAAAAAAAAAAATAATTCGAAAATAATAGGGGAAAAATTCGAAAATCGAACCCCCAACAAAGACTCAAAAAATCGAACCAAAAAAAGAAATTCGGCCCCTGAACAAAAGGTAATAACCGAACAAAAATCAAACAAAGGACTAACAAGATGACACTTTTTTTTAAGACACGAAAAAATAAATGAATAATTTGAAAAAATTCGAAAATTTCGAACCAAAAATAAAAGAAATTCGGTCCCTCAGCAAAAGGCAAACCGAAAAAAAGAAAAAGATAGGATAGATAAACACATGATCAGCATCTCTCAACGAAAGCACCAATGATGACGGATCGTGTTGTTACCTATTTCCAAGTTGTGAATAAACGCGCACTAGGGCCTTCGTTTATCCACGATAGGTGTATCTAACAGACGCACTATCGGCCTTCTCCTAGACACTGTGACTTCAAGACGCTCTAACGGCCTTCTCTCCGACACTGTATGTAAACACGCACTAACGACCTTGTTTAAACACAAAGAACATCAGTTCCCCTCTCAATTGGCTCACCAATTCAATACTCAATTCCAGACATAAAATATTGATGAGGTACATGGGGTATTTATAGGTGCAAAATAAATCTAAGCCTAACTATACTAGATCTCCTAAATCTTGCAATAATAGAAATCCTAACACTAGAAAGCAATAAAATCCTACTATTACCAAATAACTAATGCTTGGCTTGCACACCAAGCAATTCTAGAATGCTCCTAATTAAAACCTTCGGCCGCCTTATGTGTCGCCTTCCATCCGTGCGCGCCGACCCTCGGCTTCCCTAATCCTCGGCGCGCGAGGTATCGCGCGCCTCGTGTGCCCCGCACGCGCACGCCGCCTCTCCAGCCCTCTCGTCTAATCCTTCGGAAACTAGGACTTGCGCGCGCCCCTCACATGCGCACGCTGTTGCGCGTGCTTCGTTTGTGCCGATCATCTCGCGCGCGTACTCGTCATCGCCCCGCATTCCTACGCCCGCGCGGATTGGGTCATCCGCGCTTGTCCCACACTTGCGCGTTGTCGCGCGCCCATCGCCGCTGCCGTCTACATCCCGCGCGTCCCTGCCACCTGCGCGAGTACCGCGCACGCCTCTCATGTCCGTGCTGCTCGCGCCGTCGTCCCTTGCCTCGCGCGTCGCCTCCAGCGCCCCAGCGTCCCGATCCTCTACCACGCGCCCCCGTACACCCGCTGCACTGCGCGTCCCAGCCGTCCCCGTGGCCTGCTCGTCTGCCACGCACCCGCGTACGCCCGTTTCCATCCGCGTGCTGCTAACCTCTGTGGCCTGCTCCTCGGTGGTGTATCTGCGTACGCCCGACACCGTGCGCCTCACCCTATCACGCGCATCATGGCACGATGCGCGTTCTTCGCTCGTGCTCGCACCCTTGTCGCCGACCGACTCCAAGTGCTCGCCCGATTCCTTAAGCTGTCCCGACGGCCATGGATCCCATCCATCCAACCCAATATAATCACCAGCTCGCCAAATCCAGCCATTCTCCATTCTACTCATACCTCGTATTCGAGCCTCCCTTCTTTAGCCTTCGCCTTGCCTTTCCTTCGAGCTCTTTTGGTCTTGCGTCTCTTAGGCTTAAGTTTAGCTCGTGGACCACATCCTTTCGGCCAATCCCTCACACATGATGGCCGGTAAATAGAACTAGATGGCTCCTCCAACATATTTTCTAGCCAAATATCGAGACCATCGTCACCTTCTTCCTCCGACTCGCCTGGGTTGATGACCACTTCCGTATCACAGACGCGGTAGGGTGCACCGTAGGGGATTGGGGCGCGGGCTGTGGCGAGGACGCGCGCGAACAGGCCAGCGGCAAGGGCGCACGAACGAGAGCGTGCGAGTGGGGCGCACATGCGCAAGGCCTAAACATTAAAGGCTTAGGAGTGCCGAGCGATGCGGCGCACGCGCATGAGGAATGCGGCGGCAGCTAATCGAGCGCATTGGCGCGCGATTGGGAGACAGGCGCGCGAGGCCTAGTCCGCACGCGACTAGGCAAAACCATGGCGATGGGTGACGCGTGCGAGGCGCGCGCGCGCGAAGCCGCGCGCGACGAGGATTAGGCAACACGAAAGGGAGGTGCGCATTGAGGCGGCCGAAGTACTTGGGGCGTGAGTTTGAATTGTTTGGAGTGCAAGCCAAGTAAGATCAAGATCTAGTCAATTTAGGACTCTAGTATATTTAGTTTCCTTCTTGCACAATAATATCTAGATTGTTTAGGAATTTAATATTTTATTGCTTTAATATGTTTCCTAGGTAGATTAGAATTAGTCATAGTTAGAATCTATAAATAGGGATCATCCCTCATTGTTTTTAAAGGTGGAGAATTGATGAAATAGAAAAGGAACGTTTGTTCAAACCGTGTGTTAGGGTTCGTGAGAATTCGATCATGCAACATAATTGGTGAGGCTAAGACCCAAGCCAGTTCAACCGAATTAGAGAGGCTAAGACCCGATCTATTTCAAAAGAGGGAGCGAGGCTAATAACCAAGTGAACTCAAGTATCATGAGAGAGTTTGGCTAATAACCTAGTCGATCACACCTATCGTCGAGAGCAAGGTCGTGGCGAAGCCGTGATCGAGACAAGTCGAGTTGAGCGAACACACGATCCGTCATCATTGGTGCTTTCATTAAGAGTGATCGATTAGGTGTTCGTTAACTTTTTCTATCCCATTCTTTTTCTTTTTGTTCGATTTTTTTGGTTTCTTTGTGTTCGAATTTTTTCAAATTTTTTCACAAATTTTCGAAAAAAAAAATTCATGAGTCATAAAAAAAAAGTGTCATCTAGTCCTTTGTTTGATTTTTTTTCGGTTATTACCTTTTTGTTGAAGGGGCCGAATTTCTTTTGTTTTTCTTTTCTTTTTGGTTCGACTTTGTTCGAATTATTTTTTTTAGAGTCTTAAAAAAAATGTCTTATGTGCCAATGGACGAGATGGATTGGGAAGATCTCGAATTGTTAGAGAATTTAGAGAGAGAACTTACCCCATGGGAGAGCACATATCTAGACGAGCTCTATGAACGAAGAAATCGAGAAGAATACGAGCGACAACTCGTAGAAGGCCGAGGAGTAATGGAGGGTGAAGTTCAAAACCGTGAAGATGATGGTGCACTTAATTTTCTAATCCTTGAGGACAAGGAAAGTCTTGAAGAGGAGGGGAATGATACGGAAGTGGTCATCTACCCAGGCGAGTCCAACGAAGAAGAGGACGATGGTCTCGACATATAGCTGGAAAACATGCTGGAGGAGCCGACAAGTCCAATATACTTGCGTACGAGATTGGCCAAAAGGGTGTGGTCCGCAATCCAAGCTTAAGCCTAAGAAGCGCAAGACCAAACGAGCTCGAAGAAAACGCAAGGCGAAGGCCAAGGAATCATGTTGTTGGTGTAAGTCTTGTACAAGGAAAAGACGAGCACGAAAGAAGGAGGCTAGAAGGCGTGGTTTGCGATGGGTTGACAAAGGGTGGTGGATACCGACGGAGGATTGTGAGTGGTTGAAGGGTTGGGACCCATGGCCCAAACCAACGGTGACGATCAGCGACAAGAAGGGCGACGGCGGTCAGCTAGTGGGCGAATGGCACGCATCGTCCCATGATGCGCGCGGTTGGACGTAACAGGATGATGTACGCGGGAGTTCGGTAAGCGGGAAAGTCGCGGACGTCGACTGGGACGCGCTGGCGTTTGGTGGCGTAACGACGGGGCGCGATAAGGGCGCGGATGGGCAGTTAGCGGGAGTGAGCGATACGGGCAATATCGCGGGTGCAAGGGGGTGCGCGGGAGGTGATCAGAGCCCGCGGGCGATGTTAGCGACGCGTGGAATAGCGGACGCGGTAGGGTGCGCCGTAGGTGATTGGGGCGCGGGCTGTGGCGAGGACGCGCGCGAACAGGCCAGCGGCAAGGGCGCACGAACGAGAGCGTGCGAGTGGGGCGCACATGCGCAAGGCCTAAACCTTGCAGGCTTAGGAGTGCCGAGCGATGGGGCGCACGCGCATGAGGAAGGCGGTGGCAGCTGGGCGAGCGCGTTGGCGCTCGATTAGGAGACAGGCGCGCGAGGCCTATTCCGCACGAGACTAGGCGAAACCATGGCGACGGGTGACGCGTGCGAGGCGCGCGTGCGCGTAGCCGCGCGCGACGAGGATTAGGCAACGCGAAAGGGCAGTGTGCATTGAGGCGGCGGAAGTACTTGGGGCGTGAGATGGAATTGTTTGGAGTGCAAGCCAAGCAAGATCAAGATCTAGTCAATTTAGGACTCTAGTATATTTAGTTTCCTTCTTGCACAATAATATCTAGATTGTTTAGGAATTTAATATTTTATTGCTTTAATATGTTTCCTAGGTAGATTAGAATTAGTCATAGTTAGGATCTATAAATAAGGATCATCCCTCATTGTTTTTAAAGGTGGAGAATTGATGAAATAGAAAAGGAACGTTTGTTCAAACCGTGTGTTAGGGTTCGTGAGAATTCGATCATGCAACCGAATTGGTGAGGCTAAGACCCAAGCCAGTTCAACCGAATTAGAGAGGCTAAGACCCGATCTAGTTCAAAAGAGGGAGCGAGGCTAATAACCAAATGAACTCAAGTATCGTGAGAGAGTTAGGCTAATAACCGAGTTGATCATACCTATCGTCGAGAGCAAGGTCGTGGCAAAGCCGTGATCGAGACAAGTCGAGTTGAGCGAACACACGATCCGTCATCAGTGGGCAATGACGCGTGGGCACACGAGGGCGAAGGCCTAAGTCGGGTAGGCTTAGGCGAGATGGGCGGCGCTTACGCGAGCTGTGGCCCCGACCGAGCAGGTGTAGGAATGTCGGGTGCGAGGTACCACGCGCGAGAGGAGGGTGGTGCAGGCGAGGCGCGCGCGATAGCGCGCGCGTGCATGGTAGGCGCGAGCGACGCCGAGTTCGCCGAGGACTAGGGCTCACAGGCAGCACGCGGACGCATGGCGGTTAGGGCTAGGTGGCGACTTGAGCTTCAAGACATTGGATTAGAGTGCAATTCAAGTATTTAGAAGATCTAGTATTATTAGGAGTTTATTAGTAGAAGATGTTAGGAGATATTTACTTTTCTTGTTGCTTTAGAAGATCTAATATGTTTAGGATTTAATATTTTATTGCATTATTAGGAGATCTAGTTAGACTAGGATTAGAGATAATTAGGATCTATAAATAGGGATCATCCCTCATTATTTTTCATGTCCAGAATTGATGAGTTAATAGAAAGGAACGTTGTGTTCATCGTGTGTTTAAGCAAGGCCATTATTGCGTGTTTAACATACAATCGTGTCCAAGAGAAGGTCCTTAGTGCGTCTTGAAGTCACACTTATCGTGTTGAGTCGAAGGCCCAGAGTGTGCGATTATCCAAGGGCATAGAAAAAATCACGATCCCTCATCATTGGTGCTTTCGTTGAGAGAGTTCAATCGTGTTTTTGTCTATTTATCTTTTTTTTTGGTTTTTCCTTTTCTAAGGGCCGAATTTTTCTTTTATTTTGTTCGAATTTTTCCCTTCTTTCTTCTTCCTTTTTTCGTGAGTTTTGAGTGTTAGTATAAAAATAAAAATAAATAAATAAATAAAAAATAAGAGAGAGTCGTGAGTATCAAAAAAAAAAAAATGTTGTCAAACCATGAAAGAATAGAGGCGTTGGAAGAAAGCATGAAGACCATTGGTGATGCCCAACATACTACCAACGAAAATTTGGCGAAGATCGAGCTTATGGTCCACGATTTGGCCGGGCAACTCACGCGCATGAACCCTAGGCCAAGGAGGAGTCACAGGACGAGGTCGACCACGACGTCCCGCAACACCGAGGCCGACCATGAGGACGACGATCGGCATTCAAGGGGAACGTGCCCATCACGCGCACACCATCACTGCGAGGATCGGCGACGGCACGAGGAGCGTACGGCGCACCACCGCGACGGACGGCATGAGGAACGGGCGTACACACGGCCGAAGCTTACCATGCCCACGTTCAAGGGAGACGATCTAGATGCGTGGCTTAGTCGGGCTATGCAATTTTTTCAGATCAACGATGTGCCAAGGTACGAGAGAGTTCAAATGGCTACTTATTATCTTGATGGAGAAGCGAATGTTTGGTGGTAGTGGATCTTGCACAAGAACAATGGTGAGCACATGCGTTGGAGAGATTTCGAAAGAGAGCTCATCACGATGTTTGGTTCTAGTGATTACTTTGATTATGATGAAGCTTTGTCGAGAATGCGTCAAGTTGGTAGTTTGCGAGATTATCAGAAGGAGTTTGAGCGCATTGCTAGTAGGGTGTGGGACTGGCCGAGAGTGCGCTAGTAGGAGCATTTGTTAGGGGGATGAAAGCCGAATTGGCAGCGGAGGTGCGACTAGACAGGCCGAGATCAACACGAGCGACAATGGAGTCAGCTAGGTTGCACGAGTATCACCTCACGACGGTGCGCAAGGTAAGGCCGAGCGACGCGCGCATGGAGCCAAGGCGCAGGCACGCCGCGATTGAGGAGGCGCCCCCACGGGCCGAGAGCAAGACGACGGTCGAAGGTGTTCGAACCACGAGAAACATGCGGCGGCTGACGGTCGTTGCGCAGCCTTGGCAGTAGATAGACTTTTTTTTAGGAATAATAAATAAAGTGGGTTAATTCAAAATTCAAGTAAATTGTTCGCGGTTGTTCAATCATTTGCTAACGAAATCCAACAGCGAAGAACGAAAGGCCTATGCTTCACATGCAACGAACGATACTCACCGGGCCATAAATGAAAACGTAAAGAAGTCTTTTTGCTTGAGTTCGAAGAGGAACATGAGAGCGAACCACTTGAGAAGACCTTGCTACATGTGGTCAAGTGCAAGAAACGAGGCCCGAAGATGATCACGTTAACAGCGGAAATTAGGGGCAAGTTGGTGGAGGTATTGGTAGATTGTGGGTCCATGCTAAATTTCATTGATGAGGAGCTGTCCAAAGAGATAGAGATTCCATTCACAAAGGTGAATCCTTTTGGAGTCAAGGTGGCCAATGGAGAGACACTTTGAGGTGATATGCTTTTCAAAGGAGTAAAGATGGAAGCTTAGGGTCAAAGGATGAAAGTTGATTTATATGCCTTACCATTGAAAGCGACTGATGTGGTACTTGGATGTCAATGGTTGGAGACTCTTGGTCCAATCACAACAGATTATTGAAAAGGAACTATGGAGTTCGGGCGATCAAGTAAGCGAATCAAGTTGATGACCGAAGACCCAGGGGAGTCTCCTGATGAGGATTAAGACGATAGATGAGTCCGCAAGCTTAATTTCATTATCCTTGAGGACAAGGATTGTCTTGAAGAGGAAGAGAATGATACGGAAGTGGTTAGTCCTTGTTGGACTGGGTCTTCCGATTCAGGACTTGGAATTTCCTTTTTCGTCGTGACTCCCACTTTTCGTCTTGAACAAGTCATCATCGGGAAAGTCGCCATCGAGTCTCCTCTGTTGGCATGTGCCTACTTCCGCCTTCACCCGTACTTCTGTTGACCTGGGTCCGTGCATATCCGTCTACAAATACCTTAACAATGCTCGTATCTGACACAAAGCTGCCTACGAGTATGTCTGCATTTGCACAGTACCACGTATCCCATCAACTACGGGTTCGCGGGGTAGCCTACCTCGTCTCGTCGAGAGATGTCTGCGCTTACTGGGTCCAACGAACAATTACATAATATAAATTACATACATTGATCCTATGGCCCACGTAGGGGTCGTACATGAATGATCTAGTAAAGCATTTAAATTATGCGGTGTCTCACCGCGTGAATAAATTATTACAAGCATTCACCAACCCAAAAATCCTCGACATGTCCGAGGCTTATAAAATGACATACATGAATTAAAAAACAAACATACATGCGGGCCATAATAGATGGATTCAAGAATACCTGCAAACACACTTATTTGCAATTCTAATCTATTATGTGCTGCGTCTGTACACAATTAATTCACATATATCACGCAAGTCCTAATTCGAATAGTGCACAAAGTCGAAGTAACCTGGGCTTTGATACCAGTTGTTGGGTTCTATTAGGAACGTTGACAATGTGCACATTCAAATCTATTGAATAATAAATCCTAACGCAGCAGAATCTATAGTTAGGATTAGGACTTACGGTTTAAAATTTTTGCCGACTCTAAGACGTTTCTGATTTCTGTTGATGGAGATCGTCTGAACACCAAAGTCTAATGGGCGTCTAGACTTGGCCTTTCTTGATTCTAATCGAGTCATCAAGGTGCTACAATCGCTCATCAAGCACATCGGATCGTCTCGGACCTTCGGTAAGTGGATCGGACTGCTCGGGAACCATCTCGAGCACGAACCGGGGCATCTGGACCAAGTTGAACCAAGTTCAACCATGCTGCCACTCTGCTGGGCCGATCTGGAGTTGCATGTACCGCCTGGACCAGTCTGGAGCTGATATCCAAGTCTCTGGGTCGCGCTTCAGCTATTTGGGCCGCGGAGGAACGTTTAAATTGGGCCGGAACACGCGCATTTGGGCCAAGAGGCAGCTGGGAGCAAGCGGGCTAATACCGGGCAGGATGCGGGCTTCTCAGGCTGGGATCTCTGAGTGGGATCGGGCCGCGCGCGGGCCTAATGCGGGCTAAGAGGCCCGCGCGCCTGGCAGCAAAAAATGTCTCCTATTTACGCAAGAAGAATGGATCGAACACGCGACCTCGCAGGGAGAAGGAAGCACCGCACAGCATCACGCTACACACCGTGTTGCGTCAATTAGACCTGAACGATGAATCAAGAACCTGACAGCGAGCTGGACACCTGAGCGCGGACTGAATGCGTGAACAGTACCTGGGCGCGCGTAATTTGATAGAAAGCTGGGAAATATATTTATTCAATGGGATACGAAATAACAACCTTCGATCTTCTATTGTATGACCTTTACACGATCTCTAATAAATCTTGGTGGAGCGATTTATTAGATTTCTCAAAACCTCTTGATCATCTTCTTCTAAGACATTACGGTGCTCACCGAATTTTCTTTCGAAGAAAAATCTCTCTCTTTTTTTTTTCTCGCTTGAAGAGGCCGAATTTCTCCAGCCCTTCGGGGAGAAAAACGTGTAAAGCATGTTCAAGAGGTTAGGGGACCTAGTGTATTTATAGGCTACAATAGGGACCTAAAGGAGGTGTTAAATATGTGCTTATTCCTTAAAATTTAGGAATCCTTATTATCTTCCATCTCCTTTTCCCATCTAGGATAATATTCCTAATAATTAATTACCTTCTAGAAGACTCCATAGTCTCCTAACCCTAGGTAATATTCTAGAAGGAATATTCCCATCCTTAGGGAATTATGGAATATAATTAATTCTTAATTCCTAATCTTGGAATTAAATAATAAAACATTCCACTAAAGTAATATTATTGCTCTCCCTATTTAGCCCCGAATTACAATTAATTCGTTTCCACTGATTAAATATATTAATCCAATTGATCGATTTATCTCCCCATGTTTAAGATATAACATCCGTTGATTAATTAGATTACTGACAAAATAATTAATCAACTTCTTATTCATTTTCGAAACTAGTACCACTCAGATCCTTAATCATTATGTCGGATAACACATCCGCCTGCAGGGCTTGACATAATATTCATTCCTGAGCTCATTTCGGGGACGTCATCAACCCAGCGCACTGGGACACAGTGACTGTAAATAATTTATAATGGCACATCATATAAACACATTTATTTACCAAAATACCGAGTATGTCATCCTAGAAAAATAAGAATCACCCTTGATAAATTAAATAAATAAGTAATGAATACGTATTCCCATTTTATATTATCTTACAGCTTAAGAGTACGCATCAATTACTAAAGGTCTAGATTACAACAACGGTCAGTGAGTCTCATAATCTTATCCTTCTGTGGTCCTGTTCAACACCTATCATAAGTGCTAGTGTAATTCTCCAGTCAAAGACCAACTGAATCAAAAATACACTACAGTCTTTTTCCAAGAGGGGTCTCACTGCCTGTCTAGACTGTGAACGAATAGTTTAGTCTTACAAGGAACCGATAGGTGATCTTTCTGTTCGAAACACTTCGAACCACACTATCTCAATGTAAGACAAGGAGTATGATTGCATAAATAAATAAATTGCAAGCATATGTACTTTGACCGAAACATGATGGCCAGATCACAATGGAATTGATAGAATCTGCAAATTAGAACATTTACAGCATACCTCTAACAATCTCCCACTTATGCGTAATAAGCTCATGGCTATTGCTAACCACGATTCTCTTTCAATCTTAATTCTCAAAGAACTGTTGTCCTTTCTGCCATACATCCGACTCCCAATCCTTTAACATGGCCCTCATTCGCTTTCGCCAGAAAGCCAATCCGAAAAGCATTTACCTGGTTGTCTACCGATGTAACTAGGCGACAAACATCCACCCTGTCGCAGTCCTTTGCAACGGGCGTACTTGCACTATGTGTCACTTACTTTAAGAACTAGTGATTCCTCTCTGTCTGTAACTGCACCAACTGTCATCACAATAAAATTGTGACCTGACCTGGCTAGACGAGGTTTCACATTTTTAGTTCAATGGCAAATCCAATCTCTATGTCGCTCGCCATTTGGGAAGGGACGTACTGAGTTCATAGTGGAATCCGTCAACGCATCACCGCTTGACATTCCTCTAATCTGCTTGGTTCCCACAAGTGAACACAAACCATAAGGTGGTTTTTACTTGTTGTTCATGTCTGATTAGAAATCAGAATCTTTTGTAATCCAAAGGTTGCTTATGGTTCATCTGGTAACCTTACATATTATCCTTAGCCCTTTTACGGCGCTTGATCTTATGTCCTACCATGAACCATTGCTCCCATCTAGAATTACTTCGATATTTACTAACCATGCAAATAAATATCAGGCCTCATCTATTGCATATACTAGGCTTCCGCTTGCCATGCATAAGGACTGCCTCTGTATCATGCAAATAAAATGAGCCTTATGACAGTCTGTACATGAAATATGGGATAATCGCAACATATCTTTCTTGTGATCCTCAATCTCAAGTATATCTGTTGATTCCGAATCTTTCATGTACCACTACTTGGATAATCATACCCTTGCGTTTGTCAACATTTTCACACTGTCTCCAGTGATCAAGATGTTGTCTACGCATAGTACAAAAATACCACCACGCTTCCATTGCACCACACACAATGCTCATTTGGTGAATAATCAAATCCACGATTCGAACTTATCAACCAAATGATCGGCCCACCATGGTCCTTTAAATGGACTTTGTCAGCCTACTGACAAAATGCTCTTTAGCCCTTTTCAATGAAAACTTCTGGGTGTTGCCCCGTGGATATTCCTACAAGACTTCCGGTTAAGGAAATGTCTTGACAACCACTTTGCCCAACTCATAACTTATATGAATGGCATCAGCTTTAAACTAGGCAACTGGTGAAATAATTAACTCATAATAGATCCCATTCTTTTTGAGTTCACCATTTTACATCAAGCCTTTCTATGTACAGACTTAAACACGACTACTGGTGAAAAACTAACTCATAATAGATCCCTCTCTTTCTGAGTCCGCTATTTCACAACAAGCCTTGTACTAAAGTCTTCACTTATAGATTTCGTACAATAGCAAGTTTGCTACATGGTAATTCTATAAGAACCCAGATCTGATAAGAGTCCATGACCCTAAATCAGAAATCATTAAAACTTTGCTAAGTTTATGCATCCTTGTCTTGGATCTCCTCATTGTATAACTAGGGATCGATTCAAGTTTACTAGAGACTAAGTCCGAGACTTTCTCAAAACATGAATTCCATGAACTTGTGATTAATACAGACTGAGTCCAACGACTCTCTTATTATCACGAATGGAGTTGTCTTGCAACCCTCCCACTACAATAAGGTTCCCTCTGCAAAGGTGTATAGCACAAAACACGTGTTGCAGCTTTTCCTTGTGGTATCACATTTGTACACTTGGTAATAAAGTTGAACTTTTACCTTATCTTTCCTTAAAACAATTCTACAAATGAACTTAGTGATTTATTACTTAGTCTTTCTCTAAAAATCATACATTCGCGCTAACGAACATATCTGACTTTTAGTACTATAATAATCCACTCGTTTCTCGTTACCATGAAGTATCCCACAAATAGCCTAATTTCCGAACATCCTTTACAATCCTATTAGTATCAACTTTCCAGCACGTGTGCTGAAATGCTCTGAATCTGAATATGTTTCTGTCAAGGCCTAAGTCTTGTCAACAATTCATTCAGAGTAGTGACTACTAAACTTAGATATGATTATGTTCGGAACTTATCTTGCCATTTGCACAACTCCAATACGAAAAAGCGAAATTTCGAATAACTCATTATAGACACAACCAATCTTCTAGAGAGACATTTTCCTTCGGTCTGTTGTACCGTCCTGTTCTGATGAAACAGGTGAAACACATTGAGATCGAATCTCAACATCCAATAAGTAGTTCTATAATTTTCCAAAAGGTATTAGTCACTACGATTTCAATCACAATGCCACTGATACATTAAACTCGACATCTTTCCATAACTGCCATTGCACTCTTTCGATGTACTCAAACTTATGGAATGTCACTTAATGTACCCTGTTTTGAACAAATTTCTCCGAAGAAAAATATTCAAAACTATCTTTTGTCCTAAAATCATAGAACTTTACTAATCGGATAAACCAATTTTAACATTTATTTGGCTTCTAAATTCCCCGACCTTCAAAAGGTCGTTTTTGGTGATTTTAGCTACCAAGTATAATTCTTAGGTCTGATAGTTTCATCCATTCCCAAAGAACCCATGAGTTCAATGGCTATCCACCTTTGAATTCTACTAATACTAAAATCCCAAATACTAGATGCGAAATTAATGTAGTGATTCATTTATTGAAGGACCTTTCTTCTTATTGGTTCTAGTCGATGTGTTACTAATTTCACCTACTGCATTGTGAGACATATTGGTTCACTGAGCATATCGTCTACCTACTTACCAAATAGATAAAACATCACGTTTTCATCCATACACAATTTAGAAACTGAATATGAATTCTTTCTAAAACTTGGCACGAAAAGACAATTACTCGATTAACCAAAAATTCTACTTAATAGATAACTCCCACTGCAATAGTTGCTACTTCTGTAGCTAGCCCATTCTAGATGGTAATCTAACCTTCACATGTCCATTGGTTCACTGAAACCTTTTTACATAATCAGTGGTTATATATCTATATACCAGGCACTGATAGATAACACCACTTAAAATGCTTCGACTTCCCAGTGAATAAGATTTACCTTTCTTGTATTAAGGATAGGACAGTTCATCTTTCTATGTTTATTTCGGTTAAACTAGATACACATGCCATTCGGCTTGTATTCTTCAGCAAAACTAGACACTATCCAGGTTCTATTTCTAATCATGTTTGAACAAGTAAATTATCTTTGAGTATTACGGACAACGGATTGAAAATAAATTTTGAATTCCTGGGATCATGCAAACATAGTCTTTACTCAGTCGAGTGTTTTCGAATCATCAAATATTGATCCCTTCAAAACAACATTTGAATATATTCACCGGCACCTCAAAACACCGAATCCCCACAGGCCACAGAGTGTGGACGTCCACGGTTCAAACCGTCGCAAGAGGAGGGATAAATCCCATTAGCTTAACGTACTGCCAAGCAATACTTAACTAATAGTCGGTCGAACTTTTGGCCAGCGCAACTAACTTATAAAAGAATAAAAACGACCTTTTCCTTTGGGAATATCGTAATTATTTGCACTTTAAGCGTAACCCATTAATTGGTCCTAAGTTTACTACCAAAATTATACGTCCACCTTTGGATGATCCGTACGCTTTTGAAATAGCTCACTATAACCACCCCGAAGGAGATTCGTCCTTGTGAAATGTGAAATAAAACGTCCTTTGGGCTCGATTTAAATCACTTCACTGACAAACTTATAATGGAGGTCTTGGATGTTATTTATTTCAACCCATTACACACTTAATATAATTTTTAGCTTTAAAGGGATTTTCCTAAACATGCTCCTAATAATTCAACTTGCACATAGAGCAATTAAATCACATAAGGACGTGCATGATTAATAGGCAATAATAAACGAGGAACTAAGATCCAACTATCATGGCCATTTTAATCAATCTCCAATCTTTCAGGAAACGCAGTCTAGTTCTTGTTGAACTGGGTCTTCCGATTCAGGACTTGGAATTTCCTTTTTCGCCGTGACTCCCACTTTTCGTCTTGAACAAGTTGTCATCGGGAAAGTCGCCATCGAGTCTCCTCTGTTGGCGTGTGCCTACTGCTGCCTTCGCCCGTACTTCTGTTGACCTGGGTCCGTGCGCATCCGTCTGCAAACACCTTAACAATGCTCGTATCTGACAGCAAGCTGCCTACGAGTATGTCTGCATTTGCACAGTACCACGTATCCCATCAACTACGGGTTCGCGGGGTAGCCTACCTCGTCTCGTCGAGAGATGTCCGCGCTTACCGGGTCCAACGAACAATTACATAATATAAATTACATACATTGATCCTATGGCCCACGCAGGGGTCGTACATGAATGATCTAGTAAAGCATTTAAACTATGCGGTGTCTCACCGCGCGAATAAATTATTACAAACATTCACCAACCCAAAAATCCTCGACATGTCCGAGGCTTATAAAACGACATACATGAATTAAAAACAAAATACATGCGGGCCATAATAGATGGATTCAAGAATACCTGCAAACACACTTATTTGCAATTCTAATCTATTATGTGCTGCGTCTGTACACAATTAATTCACATATATCATGCAAGTCCTAATTCGAATAGTGCAAAAAGTCAAATTAACCTGGGCTCTGATACCAGTTGTTGGGTTCTATTAGGAACGTCGACAATGTGCACATTAAAATCTATTGAATAATAAATCCTAACGCAGCGGAATCTATAGTTAGAATTAGGACTTACGGTTTAAAATTTTTGCCGACTCTGAGACGTTTCTGATTTTTGTTGATGGAGATCGTCTGAACACCAAAGTCTAATGGGCGGCTAGACTTGGCCTTTCTCGATTCTAATCGAGTCATCAAGGTGCTACAATCGCTCATCAAGCTCATCGGATCGTCTTGGACCTTCAGTAAGTGGATCGGACTGCTCGGGAACCATCTCGAGCACGAACCGGGGCATCTGGACCAAGTTGAACCGAGTTCAACCATGCTGCCATTCTGCTGGGCCGATCTGGAGTTGCATGGACCGCCTGGACTGGTCTGGAGCTGATATCCAAGTCTCTGGGCCGCGCTTCAGCTATTTGGGCCGCGGAGGAACGTTGCAATTGGGCCGGGACACGCACATTTAGGCCAAGAGGTAGCTGGGAGCAAGCGGGCTAATACCGGGCTGGATGCGGGCTTCTTGGGCTGGGATCGGGCCGCGCGCGGGCCTAATGCGGGCTAAGAGGCCCGCGCGCCTGGCAGCAAAAAAATGTCTCCTATTTACGCAAGGAGAAGGGATCGAACACGCGACCTCGCAGGGAGAAGAAAGCGCCGCACACCATCACGCTACACACCATGTTGAGTCAATTAAACTGAACGATGAATCAAGAACCTGACCGCGAGCTGGACACCTGAGCGCGGACTGAATGCATGAACAGTACCTGGGCGCGCGAAATTTGACGGAAAGCTGGGAAATATATTTATTCGACGGGATACGAAATAACAACCTTCGATCTTCTATTGTATGACCTTTACACGATCACTAATAAATCTTGGTGGAGCGATTTATTAGATTTCCCAAAACCTCTTGATCATCTTCTTCTAAGACCTTACGGTGCTAACCGAATTTTCTTTCGATGAAGAATCTCGCTCTTTTTTTTTCTCGCTTGAAGAGGCCGAATTTCTCCAGCCCTTCAGGGAGAAGAACGTGTAAAGCATGTTCAAGAGGTTAGGGGACCTAGTGTATTTATAGGCTACAATAGGGACCTAAAGGTGGTGCTAAATATGGGCTTATTCCTTAAAGTTTAGGAATTCTTATTAACTTCCATCTCTTTTTCCCATCTAGGATAATATTCCTAATAATTAATTACCTTCTACATGACTCTATAGTCTCCTAACCCTAGGTAATATTCTAGAAGGAATATTCCCATCCTTAGGGAATTATGGAATATAATTAATTCCTAATTCCTAATCTTGGAATTAAATAATAAAACATTCACTAAAGTAATATTATTGCTCTCCCCATTTAGCTCCGAATTACAATTAATTCGTTTCCACTGATTAAATATATTAATCAAATTAATCGATTTATCACCCCATGTTTAAGATATAACGTCTGTTGATTAATTAAATTACTGACAAAATAATTAATCAACTTCTTGTTCATTTCCGAAACTAGTACCACTTAGATCCTTAATCATTATGCCGGATAACACATCCGCCTGCAGGGCTTGACATAATATTCATTCCTGAGCTCATTTCGGGGACGTCATCAACCCAGCGCACTGGGACACAATGACCGTAAATAATTTATAACGGCACATCATATATAATACAAGTGTAAGCGTCCTAGTCCGGTTCGAACGGATAGATCTGGGTCCTTGCCGGTAGAACGCCAGAAACCTGCAAATAACTCTCACACCGGGGGATGTGTCCGGTGAAGAGCCTCCGATGCTTAAGTCAGTATGTGTATCAGTATACTGAAGTGAAGTATGGAAAATAGAATGTGTTCAAGGAGAAAGGCTCACCCCCTTTATATAGGGGTGAGATACTTGCCCTAATAGCTGCCCGGATAAGGATGAGCTGGCTGCCCAAGCTGCCCGTGCGTACTCTGGCACGCCGCGCACATGTCAGAGGTGGTGCGGGGCGTTTGGAGCTGTCAGAGGTGGTTATCGCTATCACCCAATACATTGTCGACACGTGTCCCCCCTGCACATGGGGTAAATATTCTCCTGGGACTCAGTTGGAGGCTCTTACGCGCGCCCGTGATACACGTACCCACGACTAGGCCGACTGTAGTTCCTCGAAGCGATCGACCTGTTAAGGTCGAATAGGTTGCTCGATCATGTATCTAGTCGAGCGATGGGTTCCTCGATCGTTAGTCTGGTCGTGCAGTGGACTGGTCGACCACCTGCCTGGTCGATTCCCTGAATGTTCGATCTTCCCGCCTTTTGGCTTGGCTCTCTCTTGGTTTAACCTTCTCGACCGGCCCAGCAGACCGGTTTAGCCTTGTGTATATAATATCCCATATCAATATAAACACACTTATTTACCAAAATACCGAGTATGTCATCCTAGCAAAATAGGAATCACCCTTGATAAATCAGATAAATAAGTAATGAATACATATGCCCATTTTATATTATCTTACAGCTTAAAAGTACGCATCAATTACTGAAGGTCTAGATTACAACAACAGTCAGTGAGTCTCATAATCTTATCCTTCCGTGGTCCTGTTCAACACCTATCGTAAGTGCTAGTGTAATTCTCCAGTCAAAGACCAACTGAATCAAGAATACATTACAGTCTTTTTCCAAGAGGGGTCTCACTGCCTGTCTAGACTGTGAACGAATAGTTTAGTCTTACAAGGAACCGATAGGTGATCTTTCTGTTTGAAACACTTCGAACCACACTATCCCAATGTAAGACAAGGAGTATGATTGCATAAATAAATAAACTGCAAGCATATGCACTTTGACCGAAACATGATAGCCAAATAAAAATGGAATTGATAGAATCTGCAAATTGGAGCTTTTACAGCATACCTCTAACAGTCGAGTGAGCGAGAGGATGCGTGCGAAGGGGTGAGCAGCACGCGAATGGCGCTGGGTGCACGGGGGTGCGCGGTAGGCGATTGGGACGCGGGCGTTGGCTGGGACGCGCGGCAGGCAGGACGCGAGCGCGTAGTGTGCGCGGGCAGCGACGCATGGGCATACGCAGGCGAAGGCCTAAGCCGGGTAGGCTTAGGCGATATGGGCGGCGCTTACGCGGGCGGTGGCCTCGACCGGGCGCGCGTGATACGAAAGTGGTTATTAACCCTGGCGAGTCTGAGGAAGAGACCAGCGATGATCTCGATATTTGGCTAGAGAACATGCTCGAGAAACCACATGGTGGGGATTATCGGCCTTCTTGTAGGCGAGACTGGCCGAGAGGTTGTGGCGATAGGTCAAGGACACGGTCAAGGAGGCGCAAGGCCAAGCGAGCTAAGGGGCAACGCAAGCCGAGGACTAATGTGATGGGAAATTGGTGTGGGCCTTGTGCAAGGAAGCGACGTGCTTGGCGAATGGAGGCTAAGAGAATGGGCGTGCGAGGGGTGAAAGATGGGTGGAAGATGCGCGCGGGCGATTATTGTGGGCCACCGGACGGATTCGGATGGACGGGCATGGCCGAAAGGCGAATAAGCGAATGGCGCGCATCGGGCCTTGATGCGCGCAATTGGGCGACAAGAAACGACAACGCGCCTTGGGCGTGGAGCGAACGTGGGGCAGCATTGGGCGCACGGGGGTACGCTGTAGGCGATTGGAGCACGGGCGTTGGCGGGACGCGCGGGGCGTCTGCAGGGAGCGAAGGCGATGGCAAGATGTCTTGCGTGCATGGCACTCGCGCAGGTGGCGGAGACGCGCGACAGATGAGATGCAAGTACGCAGTGCGCGCGGGCAGCGACGTGTGGGCATACGCGGGCGGACGCATAGGCCGAATAGGCTTAGGCGAGATAGGTGGCGCATACGCGGGCGGTGGCCTTGACCGAGAAGGCGTAGGAGTACCGAGCACGGGCGCTCACGTGCGAGAGTCGGGTGGCGGGCGTGCAGCGCAAAGCAAAGGGGCGTGTGCAGGGCAGGCGTGCGAGAGCCCAGTCCGCACTGGACTATGCAAGGCGGCGATGAGGCGGCACGTGCATGCGATGCCGCGCAGGAGGAGGAATAGCGCCGCGAGGCGGCGTGCGCACAAGGGCGGTTGGGCTTAGGGCGGCTGAACTCGGAGTGGAGTCCAAGAAACTTGGAGAGCAAGATTATTAGCCTAATTAGGATTCTAGTGCTAGGAGATATTTACTTTCCTTGTTGCCTTAATATTTCTAGTAGTATTCGGATTTAATATTTTATTAGAGATCTAGTTAGAGTAGGATAAGAGATAATTAGGATCTATAAATTTGATCATCTCTCATTGTTTTTTGTTGGGTTCTGTTAGGAACGTCAAACAACATGCACAGTATTGAATTTATCGAAATAAATCCTAACGCAGCGGAATCTATAGTTAGGATATGGGCGTTTACCTTTTAAAATTTTTGCCGACTCTGTGACGATGTAGAATACCGTTGGTGAAGTTCGTCTAAACACCACGACCTAATGGGCAGATAGGTTTGGCCTTCAATCGATTCTAATCGATAGGTTCTACAAAGCTCGATCACACGACACGTGGGTCTCGGCGTCGGGTTGCAGCAGGCAGCTCGTGCGCGTCGGGCACGGACAGCGTGCGTGTACGCGGGTCGTGAGCACGGTCGCGGACTGTTGGCGTGATGCGGACGAGTGTTGGCAGGGTGCGTGTCGCGGACGTGCGGGGACAGGCTACACGGACGGGCGCTGGCAGCCTCGGGCGTGTGCGTGCACGCGGTGTGCTTCTCCTATGCCGATGCAGACTAGCGCTGGGCGTCTGGGAACACGCGGCGTGCGGAGCAAG
>CACSLK010007779.1:8103305-8115321 GCA_902706635.1 Striga hermonthica | reverse complement strand
GGGGGTGGCGAGGACGCGCGGGATGCGGGGAGCAGCAGCGATAGGCGCGCGGCAGCGCGCGAGTACGCGACAAGCGCGAGCGACCCAATCCTAGGGGACGTAGGAGTGCTGGACGAGGGAGCGCACGCGCGGGCGGGACGCGGCAACGAGGAAGCGCGCGCAACAGCGCGCGCGTATGGTGCCCGCGCGCGAGGCGCCGAGTCCGCCGAGGAGTAGGACTCGCGAACGCGCGCGCAAGTAAGGCGGCGTTCCAAGGGGCGGCCGAGAGTTTTAGTGTAGGTTTAATTTTTAGGTAGCTTCTAGATTTGCTTGGTGTGCAAGCCAAGCATTAGTATTTTGGTAGCCTTAGGATTTAATATTTAATTGTTTTAATAGTTTCCTAGTAAGATTAGATCTAGAGATAGTTGGTATCTATAAATACCCCATGTACCTCATCATATTTTATGTCTTGAATTGAGTATTGAATTGGTGAGCCAATCTTGAGGGGGAACTTATGTTCTTAACGTGTGATAAAGAAGGCCATTAGTGCGTCTTTACATGCAGTGTCGGAGAGAAGGCCGTTAGTGCGTCTTGAAGTCACGGTATCTAGAAGATGGCCGCAGTGCGTCTACTAGATACATCTATCGGGGATAAACGAAGGCCGCAGTGCGTCGTTTATTCGCACCCACGTATAGGCAATCACACGATCCGTCATCACACTGGGCGTGCGCAACACCCACGCAGGTGGCACCGACGCGCGGGCTGAGGTCGGCAAGCACGCTACGCGCGCAATGGGCAACGCGTGTACGGCAGGCGCGTGCGATACCGCGCGCGCAGAGGAATAGTGATACGGAAGTGGTCATCAACCCAGGCGAGTCAGAGGATGAAGGTGGCGACGATCTCGATATATGGCTGGAGAACATGTTGGAGGAGCCAACAAGTCCAATATACCGACCATCATGTGTGCGAGATTGGCCAAAAGGTTGTGGTCCACGAGCTAAGCTTAAGCCTAAGAGACACAAGACTAAACGAGCTCGAAGGAAAGGCAAGGCAAAGGCGAAGGAAGGGAAGTGTTGGTGCAAGCCTTGTGCGAGAAAGGGAAGGGCAAAAAAGAAGGAGGCTAGAAGGCGAGGTTTGCGATGGGTTGAAGAAGGGTGGTGGATACCGGCGGAAGATTGTGTGAGGTTGAAGGGTTGGGACCCATGGCTCGAGCCGACGGAAACGAGCGGCAACAAGAAGGACGACGGTGATCGGCTAAAGGACGAATGGCGCGCATCGGCCCAAGATGCGCGCGGTTGGACGGAGCAGGATACATGTGGATGCACGGCAGTAGAGGATCAGGCCACGGAGGTTGACTGGGACGCGTTGGCATTTGGCGGCAAAGAGATGGGGAGCACGAGTTGCGCAAAGGGAGCATACGCGGATGAAGGCCTAGGCCTAGGGGGCCTAGAAAAGGCTGCAGCGCACGCGTGCGAGAAAACTGGCAATGGCACGGGGCTCGCGGGCAGTAGCGAGTGGACGTACGCGGGCGAGGAAGTCGGCAAGACCGCGGGGTGCGATGGTGATGGCGAGATGGCTGACGTGCGCGGCACTCGCGGGAGTGGCGAGGACGCGCGGGATGTGGGCAAGAGTGGTGGTGGGCGCGCGACAGCGCACAAGTACGGGGCAAGCGTGGGCGACACAATCCGTGCGGGCGTAGGAATGCTAGGCGATGACGAGCACGCGCGCGAGATGGTCGACACAGACGAAGCGCGCGCAACAGCGTGCACGTGTGAGGGGCGCGCGCGAGTACTAGTCCCCGAAGGACTAGACGAGCAGGACGGTAAGGCGGTGCGCGCGTGCAGGCGTGGCAAAGCACACGATGCCGCACGCGAGGAAGATTAGGAAACCGAAGGGCGGCGCGCATGACGCGCGACGCGTATGGAAGGCGGCGAGAGTTGGAAGGCGGTGGCTTGTGCTTCAAGTTATTCTTGGAGTGCAAGTCAAGACAATTAGTATTTTAGTAATGTTAGGATTTTGTTTCCTTGTTGCTTTTATTTATTAGTAATAGAAGATGTTAGGAGATTTACTAGCATTAGGATTTATTTTATTGCAAGATTTAGGAGATCTAGTTTGATTATGCCTAGATTTATTTTTCACCTATAAATACCCTATGTACCTCATCATTATTGGAGGTCTTGAATTGAGTATTGAATTGGTGAGCCAATTTTGAGGGGAACTTTATGTTCTAACGTGTGATAAACAAGGCCGTTAGTGCGTGTTTACATACAGTGTCGGAGAGAAGGCCCTGAGAGTGTCTCGAAGTCACAGTGTCTAGGAGAAGGCCCTGAGTGCGTCTGCTAGATACACCTATCGTGGATAAACGAAGGCCCTGAGTGCGCCGTTTATTCACAACCCACGTATAGAGTAAAAACACGGTCATTCATCATTGGTGCTTTCATTGAGAGGTGTTGATCGTGTTTTTATCTATCCTATCTTTTTCTTTTTTTCGGTTTGCCTTTTGCTGAGGGGCCGAATTTTTTTTCTTTTTTGGGTCGAAATTTTTGAAATTCTTGTTCGAATTTTTCAAATTTTTTCGTGAGTCTTAAAAAAAAAGTGTCATCTAGTCCTTTGTTTTTTATCGGTTATTACCTTTTGTTGAGGGGCCGAATTTCTCTTTGTTTTATTATTGGTTCGAATAATTTTCAAATTTTTTTCAAAAAAAAAAAAATGTCTTACCCTCCAATGGATGAGTTAGATTGGGAAGATCTTGAGATGTTGGAAGGTTTGGAAAGAGAGCTCACACCATGGGAAAAAACATATCTAGATGAGCTTCACGAGCGAAGGAATATCGAAGAGTACGAGCGACAACTCGTACAAGCCCGAGAAGCAATGGTGATCGATGCTCATAACCATGAAGATGAAGGAGCGCTGAATTTTCTAATCCTTAAGGACAAGGAAAGTCTCGAAGAGGAGGGGAATGATACGAAAGTGGTCATCAACCCAGGCGAGTCGGAGGATGAAGGTGGCGAAGATCTCGATATATGGCTGGAGAACATGTTGGAGGAGGCGACAAGTCCAATATACCGGCCATCATGTGTGTGAGATTGGCCAAAAGGTTGTGGTCCACGAGCTAAGCTTAAGCCTAAGAGACGCAAGACCAAGCGAGCTCGAAAGAAAGGCAAGGCAAAGGCGAAGGAAGGGAAGTGTTGGTGCAAGCCTTGTGCGAGAAAGGGAAGGGCAAGAAAGAAGGAGGCTAGAAGGCGAGGTTTGCGATGGGTTGAAGAAGGGTGGTGGATACCGACGGAAGATTGTGTGAGGTTGAAGGGTTGGGACCCATGGCCCGAGCCGACGAAAACGAGCGACAACAAGAAGGACGACGGTGATCGGCTAACGGGCGAATGGCGCGCATCGGCCCAAGATGCGCGCGGTTGGACGGAGCAGGATACATGTGGATGCACGGCAGTAGAGGATCAGGCCATGGAGGTTGACTGGGATGCGTTGGCGTTTGGCGGCAAAGAGACGGGGAGCACGAGTTGCGCAAAGGGAGCATACGCGGATGAAGGCCTAGGCCTAGGGGGCCTCGGAAAGGCTGCAGTGCACGCGTGCGAGGAAACCGGTGATGGCGCGGGGCTCGCGGGCAGTAGCGAGTGGACGTACGCGGGCGAGGAAGTCGACAAGGCCGCGGGGCGCGATGGTGATGGCGAGATGGCTGACGTGCGCGGCACTCGCGGGAGTGGCAAGGACGCGCGGGATGTGGGCAGCAGTGGTGGTGGGCGCGTGATGACGGATCGTGTTGTTATCTATACGGGTTGTGAACAAACGGCGCACTCAGGGCCTTCGTTTATCCACGATAGGTGTATCTAACAGACGCACTACGACCTTCTCCTAGATACCGTGACTTCAAGACGCTCTAATGGCCTTCTCTCCGACACTGTATGTAAACACGCACTAACGGCCTTGTTTAAACACACGTTAAGAACATCCGTTCCCCCTCAAGATTGGCTCACCAATTCAATACTTCATTCAACATGTAAAATATGATGAGGTACATGGGGTATTTATAGTTGCAAAAATAAATCTAAGCCTAACTATACTAGATCTCCTAAATCTTGCAAGAATAGAAATCCTAACATTAGAAAGCAATAAAATCCTAAACCTACCAAATACCTAATGCTTGGCTTGCACACCAAGCAATTCGAGAATGCTCCCTAATCTTCCACATGCTCAATATTCCTTTATGTCTGTGTCGCACGCGTCATCCGCGCACCGCCTCTCGCGCTCGCCTAGTCCTCGGCGCCTTAGGACTTGCGCGCCCCTATCGCACGCACACGCCTGTACGTGCGCCCAGCCAGCGCCGCCTTTCCCTTGCGCGTGTATGCCATCGCGCCCCTCGCCTACACCTGCCCATTTTAGGACGCCCGCGCTTGCCTTCCACGCGTCCGCTCCCGCGCGCGCTTTGCTACCGCCACCCATGCCTCGCGCGTCCTCGCCACCCACGCGATTGCCGCGCACGCCCAATCCTCCCGCGCTAATCTCGCGCCTGCCTGCCCACTTGCGTGTGTCCCAGCTACCGCCCGAGCCCAAATCGCCTATGGCGCCTCCGCGTACACCCTTGCACCCGCCAACCATGCGCCCGCGTACTCCCCGCAAACCCCGCATGCGCGGCTCGTTTGCCCACTTGTGTGCATCAAGTGCTGATGCACACCTTTTGCCTTTTAGCCCCTCAGTAGACTCGCCGGTCCCTAACTCCACTTCCGTATCATTCTCCTCCTCTTCAAGACCTTCCTTGTCCCCAAGGATTAGAAAATTCAGCTTCCTATCTCGACCATCCTCGGCATCCTCATCAGGTGACTCGCCCGGATCCTCAGTCCTCAACTTGACCCTCTTACTTGATCTCCCGAACTCCATAGTTCCTTTCCATTAATCAGTTGTGATTGGACCAAGAGTCTCCAACCACTGGCATCCAAGCACTATATCAGTCGCCTTTAACGGCAAGGCATAAAGATCTACTCTCATCTTTTGACCTTGAGCCTTCAACTTTACACCCTTGAAGAGAATATCTCCTCGTAGTGTTTCCCCGTTTGCTACCTTGACTCCAAAAGGTTTTACTTTGGTGAATGGAATCTCAATTTCTTTGGATAGCTCCTCATCAATGAAGTTCAGCGTAGACCCACTATCAACCAATACTTCCACCAATTTTCCTCTCACTTCAGCCGTGAATGTGATCATCTTCGGACCACATTTCTTGCTCTTAACCATATGCAATAAGGACTCCTCTCGTGGTTCTTCTTCTTCGCAATTATCCCCAATTTCCAACAAAAATACTTCCTTACCCTTGCACTTGTGGCCTGGCGTGAACTTTTCATTGCACGAATAGCAAAGGCCTTTTTCTCGTCATCGCTGCATCTCTTCATCAGTCAAACACCGTATGTTGCTTGTTGTTCGAACAGCCTCGCCCAACGGCTTGTACTCTGTTCTCGCCGTCGGTTCCTCAGTAGCGGCGTGCGTGCATTTGGTCTCAGTGCGCACGTCACTTGGCCTGGCCTTGCGTACTGCCATCAGATGATCCTCATGTAGTCTTGCCGACTCCATGGCTGCTCGCATCGATCCTGGCCTATCCAACCTCACCTCTGCCGCTAGTTCAGCCTTAAGTCCTCCAACAAACGTTCCTACTAGCGCACTCTCGGGCCAATCCCGCACTCTACTAGCAATGCGCTCGAACTCCTTTTGATACTCCCTCAAACTATCAACTTGCTTAATTCTAGACAAGGCTTCATTGTAATCGTGGTAGTCACTTGAGCCGAACCTTGTGATGAGATCTTTTTCGAAATCCCTCCAACGCATGTGCTCCCCATGGTTCTTGTGCATCACCCATTGCCACCATACGTTTGCTTCTTCATCTAGATGATAAGCAGCAATTTGAACTCTTTCGTACCTTGGCACATCATTGATCTCAAAAAATTGCACAGCTCGACTCAACCATGCGTCCGGATCTGTTCCCGTGAACGTGGGCATGACAATTTTTGGCCGTGTACTTGCCCTCTCGTCCGCTTGTTCATCGCGATCATGGCATTCCCCGTGTCGTCGTGCGTCGCGCCGTCGGTCATCGCTTTGTGGCCTCCGCTCGTCATGTGTCGCATGCGACGCGTACGATGCGTGCGATCGCCAGTCTTCGTCCTCTTCCTCGCGCCTATGGTCATGATGTGCGCGTCCGTCATGCCGTCGCCGATCGTCATGGTGGTGGTCCGCTCGTGATGCGTGTGTGCCCCTCGATCGGCGATCGTACTCCCGCTCGGTCCCGGTGCTTGTCGCCGTGGACCTTGACCCATGACGCCTCCTTGGCCGTGTGTTCATGCGCGTTATCTGCCCGGCCAAGTCCTGGACCATAAGTTCGATCCTTCCCAAGTTCTCGTTGGTAGCATGTTGTCCATCGCTGATGATATTCATGTTGTCTTCCAACGCTTGAATCCTCTCACGGTTTGACATCATAAATCTTTTTTTTTTTTACTCTAAAAATTCGAACAAAAATTTGAATAAAATAAAACAAGAGAACTTCGGCCCCTCAACAAAAGGTAATAACCGAACAAAAATCAAACAAAGGACTAACAAGATGACACTTTTTTTTTTAAGACTAAATTTCGAAAATAAAAGGGAAAATTCGAACCAAAAATTCGAACCCCAACAAAAAATAAAGAGAAATCCGGCCCCTCAGCAAAAGGCAAACCGAAAAAAATAAAAGATAGGATAGATAAAGACACGATCAGCCCCTCTCAATGAAAGCACCAATGATGACGGATCGTGTTGTTATCTATATGGGTTGTGAACAAACGGCGCACTCAGGGCCTTCGTTTATCCACGATAGGTGTATCTAACAGACGCACTACGGCCTTCTCCTAGATACCATGACTTCAAGACGCTCTAATGGCCTTCTCTCCGACACTGTATGTAAACACGCACTAACGGCCTTGTTTAAACACACGTTAAGAACATCAGTTCCCCCTCAAGATTGGCTCACCAATTCAATACTTCATTCAACATGTAAAATATGATAAGGTACATGGGGTATTTATAGTTCCAAAAATAAATCTAAGCCTAACTATACTAGATCTCCTAAATCTTGCAAGAATAGAAATCCTAACACTAGAAAGCAATAAAATCCTAAACCTACCAAATAACTAATGCTTGGCTTGCACACCAAGCAATTCTAGAATGCTCCCTAATCTTCCACATGCTCAAAATTCCTTCGGCCGCCTCATGTCCGTGTCGCACGCGTCATCCGCGCACCGCCTCTCGCGCTCGCCTAGTCCTCGGAGCCTTAGGACTTGCGCGCCCCTATCGCACGCGCGCGCCTGTGCGTGCGCCCAGCCAGCACTGCCTTTTCCTTGAGCGTGTATGCCATCGCGCCCCTCGCCTACACCTGCCCGTTTTAGGACGCCCGCGCTTGCCTTCCACGGGTCCGCTCCCGCGCGCGCTTTGCTACCGCCGCCCATGCCTCGCGCGTCCTCGCCACCCACGCGATTGCCGCGCACGCCCAATCCTCCCGCGCTAATCTCGCGCCTGCCTGCCCACTTGCGCGTGTCCCAGCTACCGCCCGATCCCAAATCGCCTATGGCGCCTCCGCGTACACCCGTGCACCCGCCAACCATGCGCCCGCGTACTCCCAGCAAACCCCGCATGCGCGGCTCGTTTTCCCACTTGTGTGCATCAAGTGCCGATGCACACCTTTTGCCTTTTAGCCCCTCACTAGACTCGCCGGACCCTAACTCCACTTCCATATCAGCGCGCGACAGCGCGCAAGTACGGGGCAAGTGCGGGCTACCCAATCCGCGCGGGCGTAGGAATGCTAGGCGATGACGAGCACGCACGCGAGATGGTCGACACGGACGAAGCGCGCGCAACAGCGTGCACGTGTGAGGGGCGCGCGCGAGTCCTAGTCCCCGAAGGACTAGACGAGCAGAACGGTGAGGCGGTGCGCTCGTGCGAGCGTGGCAAAGCGCACGATGCCGCGTGCGAGGAAGATTAGGAAACCGAAGGGCAGCGCGCATGACGCACGACGCGTATGGAAGGCGGCGAGAGTTGGAAGGCGACGGCTTGTGCTTCAAGTTATTCTTGGAGTGCAAGTCAAGACAATTAGTATTTTAGTAATGTTAGGATTTTATTTCCTTGTTGCTTTTTTTTGTTAGTAATAGAAGATGTTAGGAGATTTACTAGCATTAGGATTTATTTTATTGCAAGATTTAGGAGATCTAGTTTGATTAGGCCTAGATTTATTTTGCACCTATAAATACCCTATGTACCTCATCATTATTGGAGGTCTTGAATTGAGTAATGAATTGGTGAGCCAATTTTGAGGGGAACTTTATGTTCTAACGTGTGATAAACAAGGCCGTTAGTGCGTGTTTACATACATTGTCGGAGAGAAGGCCCTGAGTGCGTCTGCTAGATACACCTATCGTGGATAAACGAAGGCCCTGAGTGCGCCGTTTATTCACAACCCACGTATAGAGTAAAACCACGGTCATTCATCAAATAGGCAAGGCGGCAGGCGCGCGCGAGTCCTAGGACGGGAAGGACTAAGCGAAGCGTGCGCGAGGCGGCTTGGGGTTTGGGGCTGCCGATTGACTTGGAGTGCAAGCAAAGGAAGCAAGGCTAGGGATGTAAATGGGTCGGGTTGGGTTCGGGTTTTGGCAAACCTGAACCGACCCGCATATAATTTACCCTACCCAAACCCGACCCGTTACCCGGCTAGTACTTTTCGGGTTCGGGTTCGGGTTGGGTTTAACCCGGCGGGTTAGTGGATTTTCGTCGGGTAAACGGGTAATCCGAGTCTTAAATTTGGGTTTTAACCGACCCATCTCGTTTCATATGAAAATAAAATAAAATAATTTCACAATTAATTATAATGTAAGAAATAATTTATTAACTAAGCTTGACAATAAAAAACTATAAAATATTATATTATAGTTGGAATAAATAATGAGATATGATTATTTATCTTTTATAGTCTATTTAATATTATAACATTTAAAATTAAGGATTTAATTTTTTTATTGTATAATTAATAAAGAACGATAATAAAATTATAAAAAATAAAATAAATTTAACCATTAATCAAAATTATAATAGATAATCTAATTTTTAAAAATAACACATGACTACTTTTATATTTATACATAATTCAGTGATTGCGGGTAAACTGATAGGGTAATCGGGTCGGGTAACGGGTTTGCCTACTATACCCGCACCCGACCCGACTCGGGGTTTGAGTAGCACAATTCTACCCTAACCCGACCCAAAACCCATTCATCTCGGGTTTACCCGACCTAAAAATGATGGTAACCCGCGGGTAACCCGATCCTACGGGTTTTATTAACATCCCTAAGCAAGACTCATTAGCTAGTTAGGATTCTAGTGTTAGGAGATATTTACTTTCCTTGTTGCTTTAAGATTTCTAGTAGTGTTAGGATTTAATAATTTATTGCTTTAATTAGAGATCTAGTAAGACTAGAAGTAGGATAAATTAGGATCTATAAATAGGGGTCTTCCCTCATTGTTTTTCATATGTCGAATGGTTAATAGAAAAAGAACGTTTTGTTCATTCGTGTGTTTAAGCAAAGCCGTCAGTGCGCGTTTATCAAACAACCGTGTCTAAAAGAAGGCCCTTACTGCGTCTTTAGTCATAACCTATCGTGTTTAGTCGAAGGCCCTTAGTGCGCGATTATTCACAACCGTAGACAAGAAACATGATCCCTCATCATTGGTGCTTTCGTTGAGAGTGTCCAATCGTGTTTCTTGCTTATCTTTCTTTTTCTTTTTCGAATTTTTTCTTTTGCTTTCATTCGAAAATTCTTTCTTTTTTTTTTGTGAGAGTTGGTATCAAAAGAAAAATGTTGTCAAATCGTGAGAGGATTGAGTCGTTGGAGGAAAGCATGAAGACAATTGGCGATGGCCAACACACGACGAACGAGAACTTGGCGAAGATCGAGCTCATGGTGCACGACCTTGCGGGGAAACTCACGCGCATCACACATCGGCCACGGAGGAGCCACGGGATGCGATCCAACACGGTGTCGAGGAGCAACCGGCGTTCGAGAAGGACGCGCGCTTCGCGCGCCACCTACTATGGCGACGACCGGCGACATCACGAGGAGCGCACGTACGTGCGACCAAATATCACCATGCCGACGTTTGAAGGGACCAATCCGGACGCGTGGCTTAGTCGGGCTATGCAATATTTCGAGATCAACGATGTGCCTAGGAACGAGAGAGTCCAAATTGCTGCTTACTACCTCGATGGAGAAGCTAACAATTGGTGGCAGTGGGTGTCACATGTATACAAGAGCAAAGGCGAGTACATGCGATGGAGAGATTTCGAAAGGGGGCTTATCACGAGGTTCAGGTCTAGTGATTACTACGACTATGACGAGGCGCTCTCACACATACGTTAAAGCGGTAGTCTACGTGATTACCGAAAGGAGTTCGAGTGAATTGCTAGTCGAGTGCAGGACTGGCCCGAGAGCGCGCTAATAGGTGCATTCATTGGAGGACCTAAGGCCGAGTTGGCAGCCGAAGTGAGGTTGGATAGGCCACGGTCTACACGGGCCGCAATGGAATCGATGCGCCTATACGAGTATCACCTAGTAGTGGTACGCAAGACCACATGGGGCAAAGGCCGCACGGACGCACGGCGCGCGAGCGCGGCGATCGATGAGCAGCTCCATGGGCCGAGACCAAGACGGTCGACGAGGGCACGTGCACAACAAGCAACATAAGGCGACTCACGACCGAGGAGATCCAAAGGCGGTGAGAGAATGGCCTATGCTTCACTTGTAACGAGAGGTTTACACCGGGGCATCGGTGTGGAGCTAAACAAGTTTACCTACTTGAGTTTGAGTCTGAAGGAGAGCAAGACAAAGAAGTATACAAGCCCGAGGAGCGGGAAGAGACCTTATTTCATGTGGTCAAAAGCAAGAAGAGAGGGCCAAAGATGATTCGATTCACGGCCGAAATACTAGGGGGACTAGTGGATGTGTTGGTAGATAGTGGTTCCACGTTGAATTTCATAGATGAGGAGTTATCTAAGAAGATGGAGCTACCATTCACCAAGGTTAAGCCGTTTGGAGTAAAGGTTGCTAATGGGGAGGAACTAAGGGGCGACATGCTATTCAAGAAGGTCCCGATACTAGCACAAGGCCAGGAGTTGGAAATTAATTTTTATGCCTTACCATTAAAGGCAACGGATGTGGTATTGGGTGTGCAATGGCTGGAAACACTTGGGCCCATCACAACCGATTACAATAAAGCACAACGAAGTTTGCGCGTTCGAGTAAGAGAATCAAGCTACGAACTGAGGACCCAAGAGAGTCACCCGATGAGGAGGAAGAGGAGGTCGACGTGATCAACTTCATCATCCTTGAGGCCAAGGAAGTACTCGAAGAGGAGGGGAATGATGAAGATGTGGTCATCGACCCTAGCGAGCTCGAGGACGAATCCTCAAATAACTTTGAGATTTGGCTCAAAAGTGGGTTAGAGGAGCCGCAAGACCGAGAGTATTGGCCTGAGTATAGGCAGGATTGGCCGAGAGGCTGTGGGAGAAGGCCACAAGCACTCACCAAGAAGCGCAAGGCAAGACGCGCGAAGAGGCGATGCACGGCAAGTCCACGCGAGGGTGAAGGTAGGGCCGATGCCGAGTTCTTCGTGCCGGGCAACTTAGGTGAGTGGTGTAAGCCGTGCGCAAGGAAGCAGCGTGCATGGCGATTGGAGGCTAGGAGAAATGGCGCGCGAGGGGTGGAGTATGGGTGGATGGCACACGCGGGGGATTGCTGCAGATGGGCGAGCGCTGGGGAATGCGTGAGTGTGCGCGCAACGGGGAGCACAATCAAGCAGGGGCAGCACGTCAGGCAGTGACACGTGCGGATTAATAGACGAGCGCGAGGATGGCGTGGGGGCGCTGTGATACGGAAGTGGTCATCAACCCCGGTGAGTCCGACAATGATGATGGCAATGATCTCGTTTTATGGTTGGAAAACATGTTGGAAGAGCCATCTAGTCCTAT
>CACSLK010007779.1:8089265-8099934 GCA_902706635.1 Striga hermonthica | reverse complement strand
GTTTCCTTATTGCTTTATATTTTCTAGCTTAATTAGGATTTCTAATATTTTATTGCTTTAATAATTCCCTAGGTAGATTAGGACTAGATATATTTTGTGCCTATATAAAGTACCTTCCCCATGTTATTATTCATCACCTTGAATATTAATAAAAATTCGAACTTTTGTTCATCTTCTTGTGTTTAGAATTCTTAGAATTTTATCACAAAATCCTTGTGTCGAAAAGGGCGTTCCACCGCATAGTTCGACATAAGCTCGAGTTTGGCAAGGATTCACATCCGAGCTGTCTCACCTATCGCGAGAAGACAAGGAGTTTAACCTCCGAATCGTCCGCACCACGCCGAGAAGGAGCCATTCGCGCACAAATTCAAGGCAATCTTATATCCGAGACACGCGATCTTCATCATGGTGCCCGCGCGCGAGGCGCCGAGTCCGCCGAGGAGTAGGACTCGCGAACGCGCGCGCAAGTAAGGCGGCGTTCCAAGGGGCGGCCGAGAGTTTTAGTGTAGGTTTAATTTTTAGGTAGCTTCTAGATTTGCTTGGTGTGCAAGCCAAGAAATAGTATTATGGTAGCTTTAGGATTTTATTGCTTTCTAGACTTAGGATTTCTATTCTTGCATGATTTAGGAGATCTATTAGATTTAGGCTTAGATTTATTTTGCAACTATAAATACCCCATGTACCTCATCATATTTTACATGTTGAATGAAGTATTGAATTGGTGAGCCAATCTTGAGGGGGAACTTTATGTTCTTAACGTGTGATAAAGAAGGCCATTAGTGCGTCTTTACATGCAGTGTCGGAGAGAAGGCCGTCAGTGCGTCTTGAAGTCACGGTATCTAGAAGAAGGCCGCAGTGCGTCTGCTAGATACATCTATCGGGGATAAACGAAGGCCGCAGTGCGTCGTTTATTCGCACCCACGTATAGGCAATCACACGATCCGTCATCACGCTGGGCGTGCGCAACACTCATTAGCTAGTTAGGATTCTAGTGTTAGGAGATATTTACTTTCCTCGTTGCTTTAAGATTTCTAGTAGTGTTAGGATTTAATATTTTATTGCTTTAATTAGAGATCTAGTTAGACTATAAGGGATAATTTAGTATCTATAAATAGGGATCTTCCATCATTGTTTTTCATAAGCCGAATTGTTAAGAGAAAAAGAACGTTTTATTCATTGGTGTGTTTAAGCAAGGTCGTCAGTGCGTGTTTATCATACAACCGTGTCTAAAAGAAGGCCCTTGGTGCGTCTTTAGTCACAACATATCGCATTTAGTCGAAGGCCCTTAGTGCGCGATTATTCACAACCGTAGACAAGAAACAGGATCCCTCATCAATGCTGTTGTGTGCAGTCGTGCATGCACTGTGGCCATCACGTCGCGCGGTTGGGTGCGCGCTGCATGGGCGCTGCTGTGCTGCCACATGCACGCTGTCGGCACACTGCGCATGCTACATGCGGGCAGTGCACACGACCGAAACCTCGCCGGCCGTTCGGAGACTTCTCCTATGAATACCAAGTTAATTCAACATAACATGATCTAAAACACTTAAATATGTCAAGAACCACTAGGATACCTCGGTTGGATTTGGAAATAGTTCGGTGGTCAAAATCGAGCTATTTCGAGTTCTAAGTCACCGAGGCACTTAACTCTTTTCAACCTAAGACTTAAGGCCGAATATATAGAAATATATATCATGGCTTTGAGTGCTAAAAACTTGGCAAATATTCACGTTAATAAGGATATGGCTCGGGTGACCTAAATTAGCCTAATTATTCAATTTCTAGTTGACCGAGCATTTAAACTCGAAACATGCTCAACTTTTACCAGCATTATACACATGATTTATAATGATTTATGGAGTACTAAACTCGTCTTTGGTACGCATGGAAACTAGACTTCCAAATTTAGGCATTAATTGATTCTAAAATCGAAAACCTACATACCAGCCGTGCATGACTCATTTTTAATGCTTGATAATACTTTAAATATCATACTTAGATAGAAAAATGGCTTGGGGAAGTGTTTAACTTCAAATAATTTCGAAAGTGAAACACAAGGAGCTTTCGGCCGTTCCCACGAGGTCTCTCGGCAACAACGACGTCCGGTTGAGTGAAAGGCTATGGAGGCTGATCAAAAGTATTTCTTAGGTTGTATATAGCATCTAGTTTCAATAAAGCTCGAGAGAACTTGAAAAGAATGAAAGGTTACTCGATATATACTCGTATTCGCACCTTAAGGCTCGGAGAAGGTTCACGGGTCATCGCTCGAATTTCTCTCGGGGTTGGCTAAATATTTCTAAGTGTTTAGACGTCTCCCTATTGTTTTTCAGAGTGAGATCTATATTAATGAAGATGGCCCCCTCAATTTGCCTTAAAGATGTGAATTTGGACCTTTCTCACCACTTTATCTCTTCTTCTTGGTTTCGGTGCCTTAGCAAGATGAGGTAAGGCATTCTGAACTTTATCTTATGTTTCCTCATGGTCAAAGTCAAGTTGGACGAACAAATTTGTCTCTAACTGATTTGGGCATCGGTTGGGCCCTGCTGGCGCTGGGACGCGCGCTGTCTGCGCTGCAGGCCGTGCGCGCTGGGCTGCACTGGGCTGCATGGGCCTGCGCACTGGGCTGCGCTGCGGGCTGTGGGCGTGCTGATTACTGGGCTGTGTTGGGCTATGCTGAGGGATGCGTTGGGCCACACTACAGGGCTTGTTGGGCCGCGGCTGCGGGTTGTGCTAGCACACCTGGGGCTGCATGCAAGAGTTGGGCCTCGGATCGTTTTGAGTTCAATTTGACATTGGTTTGGGGTTCAATTTTCTATAATTATTCGAACATACTTAGACTCCATCCTATCCCAACTTAAAATAATTTTTTTTTTAACTTATGAAGGAAAATTTTTTTGAGACATGTACTAGAAATTTATCCGGCTTCGAGATGATGTTTCTTCCGAATTTTCTGGACTTGAACTGGAACGTGGAACTTTATGAATTTTATAACTTATACTCTGAAACTAAAATCGAGCGTTTATTAATAAAAATTAGCTTTAAACTCGAAAGCTAATGACACTTAATTATTAATAAAATACTGTGATGTTACATATAGGAAGATGAATTGTCCTATCCTTAAGACAAGAAAGGTAAATCTTATTCACTAGAAAGTCGAAACATTTTAGTGGTGTTATCTATCAGTACCTGGTGAAAAGATACGTAACCACCAATTATGTTAAAAGGTTCCAGAAAACCAATCGATGTGTAATAGGTAGATTACTGCCTAGAATTGGCTTGCTATGGAAGTGGTGACTATTACAGTAGGAGTTATCTATTAAATAGAAATTTTGGTTTTTGAGTAATTGTCTTTACGTACTAAGTTTTAGAAAGAACTCTTGTTCAGTTTCTAAATTGTGTATGGGTGATAATCAGATGTTTTATCTATTTGGTAAGTAGGTGAACCATTTGTAAACTCAAGGAGAATAAATATCTCACAAGTGCAGTAGATAAAATAAATAACACGTCGACTAGAACTAATAAGAAGAAAGGTCATTCGATAAATGAATCATACATTATTTTGGCATCTAGAGTTTGGGAATTTTAGCATTAGTAAAATTCAAAGGTGGATAGCGATTAAACTCGTGGGTTCTTTGGAATGAGTGAAACTATCAGGCCTACAAATTGTACTTGGTAGCTGAAATCACAAAACATGACCTTTTGTAGGTCGAAAGATTTAGAAGCCAAATAAGTGTTAGGATTGATTTATCCAAATTGTGTAGTCCTATAGGACAAAAGGTAGTTTTGAATATTTTGATTCGAAGAAATTTATTCAAGACAGCGTACATTAAGTGACATTCCATGAGCTTGAGTACTTCGAGAGAGTACAATGGCAGTTGTGGAAAGATGTCGAGATTAATGTATCAGTGACACTACGATCGAAATAGTAGTGACTAATAACCTTTTAGAAAAATCATGAAATACTTACTGGATGTTAAGATTCGATCTTGACGAAGGAAAATGTCTCGAGTAGATTGGTTATGTCAAGGATGAGTTATCAGGAATTTTATTTTTCCTATTGGAGTTGTGCAAATAGTAATATAAGTTCTCAACATAGCCCTATCTAAGTTTACTAGTTAATACTCTGAATGAATTATGGACAAGGCATAAGCTTTGTCAGGAACATATCCGAATTCAGAGCATTACGGCACACATGCTGGAAGGTTGATAATAATAGGACTGATAAGGTTGGTAAAAAATTAAGCTATTTGTGGGATACTTCATGGTAACGAGAAATGAGTGCATTATTATTGTACTAAAATAAGAAGATGATCGTTAGCGCGAATGATTGATTTTAGAGGAATACTAAGTAATAAACCACAAAGCCCATTTGTAAAATTGTTTTAAGTAAAGATAAAGGTGAAAGTTCAACTTTGATACCAAGTGTACAAATGTGATATCAGAATAAAAACTGCAACACATATTTTGTATTATACACCTTTGTAGAGGGAACATCGTTATAGTGGGAAGGTTGCAGAGCAACTCCATATATTATTGTATTATAGATTATAATTGATTATCTTATAAATTAGAATCTATTATTATGTTAGAAGTTAGAAATTATTATGGTACAGAATTTGAATTGATTGTTTTATGAAGTAATATTTAGTACAACTATGTTAGAAGTTAGAAATTATTGTATTATATATTAGAATTAATTATCTTATAAATTAGAATTTATTACTACTATTTTAGAAGAAGCTATCGAGCGGGAGCAAAAAAAATTGCAATTATATGTGATTTCGAATTGATCATCTCGAAACACAAAAAAGAAGGAAAGCATAGGGTTTTGAGGTGTCACCGAGGGGGACATTACAGAGGTAGTATAGAAGATTTAGCTAAGGCTGTTGTGAGACGTTTGAAAACAAAAGCGACCAACTGCCTTTTTGAGATAAAAGTTAAATTGGAGGCAGGATCTACAATGAATGTGTATGCCGAAGGTCATCGATAGATGAGTGGACTTAGTGCTTCATCTAAAGAGATGGTCCGTGATATGGCTACTGCTCAAGAAAAACCGACAGTAATTTTGGTTGCGATTCAGGAGAAAAATCCAGTAGACAATGCTACAAACAATTGTACGCTGCTTTATATTTAAATGGGATCCACGTTGTACTCGATCGAATAAGATGGAATGTGGTCACTTGATATATTATGGTATTCGGTCATGTTTATATGTTAATTTTAACTTATGTTTATGATTGACTTTAGACCAAGGACATATACGTTGATTGTTATTGAATTGTTTAGTTATAATGTGGCATAGCATTTGGAAATGGATAAAAATAAAATGAAGCAAAATATTTTCATTAATACTTCAACTAAACATGAGCTTGAATGCTTTTCCTACTATAATATTCACACGAATCATATAACTCTGAGAAAAGTGTCAAACAATCTTGTCATAAAATTCGGTCTAATCATACGGAATTAATCGGTCTCAATGAACTGCTCGAACATAGTCCAACTTTTTCTGTTCAATTTGTTATTCTGAATTTCAAATTTAATTAAGAACATTATTTTGTATTTTAAAGTTTATTACATAGTTAAAAGGAGCGGATTTAACAAAAAAAGGGGATTACAATTTTTAATAACCTCACTCATTAGTTTTTTGTTAGAGATAATTAGTATTATGTTATATAACATAATAATTTCTAAGTTTTAACATAATAATAATAAAATTCTATAACCTAATGAAATATAATTTTATAATATAATGATTTCTAAATTCTAACTAGAAGATAATAAATTCTAGTTTATAACATAATATCTAAATTCTAATATAATTTATATAATAGATAAATATTTGATTATAAAAAAATATAATTTATATATGTTTAAATAATTTAAAAATTATATAATTTATTATTATATTAAATATGTTATTTACTTAAGTGTATATATTAGTTATAATTATAACTAATATAATATATTAGTTACAATTAATATATTATATATTATAGTATATACTTTTTTAATATAAAAATGTAATTAATATATTGATTAATAAAATTATATTTTTTGATTATATAATTATACAAACTAGTTAATTATAAAATTATACAATTTTTTCAACTTATATTACAATACTAATTATAATTTCACTAATATATATCCCCTCTATATATAATTGCAAAATGTGTTGAGCTTAGTGGTAGCCTCGCACGCTTCAGAATTCTACTTGGCGAAAAAACATGATTCGTAGTTTGGTTTGGATAAAGAATAATATTATTCTAAATAATAATTTCAGGTTCAGACATTCCAAAAATATTGAAAACTAACTTGGTAATTTCATAATAGTTTGACTAATATAACCCTTATGTTGTATGGGAACCTTTGGTAATTACAGTGATAGACTAATATAACCTTGATTTATTTTGGAAGCTCTCAATGGACTCATTACTTTCCATGAAAACCTCAAATTAGCCTAATTAAAATATATATTTAATTTTAAACAATTATTGTTATTATTATTTAATTTAAAAAATATTTTTCTTAACAATTACCCGTGTATACACGGGTATTGTACTAGTACTATATTAATTACATATAACATGTTTATTAATAAATAACATATTTAATAATAATAGTAAATTATATATTTATTTAAATATTTAAACATTTATAAATTATATCATTTATTAAAAAAAAAAAGTGGGATGATACATGCATTTTCTTTTATTATGTACAAACCCATAGTGTGTTCTCATATTTCATGTTCATTTAGTTCAATTTAAGATAATAATAAGTTTAATTTGTGAGAATGTGATATTCATCTTGACATACATAGTGAAAGTGTGTTAAAGGCTTAAAGCATAGATCTTTTACTCCCCTATTGGTTTTGAAAGCAAAAAAAAAATGTAAAAAGTAACTATAAAAGGCTAGAGGCCTGGACAATCTCACATCGATTACAACACAATAATAAAGGCCAAAAGTGACTATAAAAGGTTGGGAGACTGAACTTTGATTTGCAGTTATCCCATATTGAATGAGAAAGTCCAATGAAGAAAAAGAATGACTATAAATGTTGTAGCAACTTACATTAATAATTATTAATTAGTTTCTTTAATATTTAATAAAAATAATAAATTATATAATTTTAAAATATTTAAATTATATAAAAAAAAATTGGGCCGGCCGCCGGCCGACCACCAAAGAAGGTCGGTCTTAGGAGTGGCCGGTCCGGCCTTAGGCCGGCTTAATCGCGGCCGGCCAAATTAAAAAAAAAAAAATTAAAATAAAAAAGGTAAAATTGTCTTTTAAAAAGGCAGTAAACAGTAATTTGGGGGTTGTATTTAGTTACACTCATAAAGAAATTAGGAACTCATAAAGAAATTAGGAAAATTGCCGATCTACGGAGGTCGCCGTTGTGGTTGCATTTGGAGGCTGTGCGGAGTTTTCTCCACTTCGGTTGTTGGTGGGCTCGGTTTGTTCGGTTGCAGGTGCGGGCTCTTGTCTGTGGCGTTCTTGGTGCCGGGCTCAGCAGTCGGTCGGAGGGGCTGGATCAGAGCCCTGTGATTTCCCTCTCCCAGAAGCCCTTGGGGGTGGTGGGGGTCCGATTCTTTCTGGTAGTGTCGGGGCCGGTTGTTCGGGTCTGGCATTTCCGGGGTAGGATTGGTACTTGGTTAGTTGTGTTAGCCGAGTGGGGTTTGAGGTCTTTGCGTAGGCAATCCAGGTTGGCTCGGGTGGGATTCGGGACTTTGGGTCCCGTTTTAGCTAGGCTTATGGCAGTGGCGGCGATCGGGGTCTCAATGTCTTGGTCTTCCTTTTGCTGGCTTTGGTTCTTGGGTGCTCTTGGAAGCTTTGGTCGGGGAGGGATGGTTTTAGTTCTTTGTTTAGGTGGTTTTGTTTTTTTAGTTTTCATTGTGTGTTTTATGGTGTTTTATCTTTTCAGTGTTTGTTCGTTTTTATTCGAATACAGGCTAGGCATTGTGCAGTAGCTCTGTTTTTCATTTTCCTTTATTTTTCGGTTGTGGAGTTCTCTAGGTCGCCTTGTGCGAGTCCTCTCAGTTTGTTATTCCTGTTGTTTGTTAAGCGTGTTTTTGGTTTGGGCCGTTGGCCCCTATCTCATTATCCTGTTGGGACCTTAGACTACCCCGTTGGGGCCTTGTAATTTGTTCCTTTTACACTTTGGTGAAAAAAAAAAAATAGGAAAAATAATGAGTGGTAATGATGGAAAGGGACAAAAGCAAGTGGAGAACCAAACAGCACTCTGTGAAAATGAAACTCGTCTCTCTGTGAATTCCAGCCAACACGCACACACCCACACCTGAAACAAACTTTTTTCATTGACCGGACGAAAAGACCAAATCCCACACCATAACATCTTTTGTTTCTCTACTTTCCATTCTTCTTTTTTCCTTTGTTCCTTTTTTATTAATAATAAATATATAAATAATAATAAAAAGAAAAAAAAAAAAAAAAAAAAAAAAAAAAAAAAAAAGCAGCAAAAGAAATCAAGGACCAGGAGTATGTATCATGTATGTCATTGTCCTCATCCCCACCATTCTTTGACTCATTTATTATTTATTTCCTTTTCTTCTTAGGTAGCATCCATCCATCAAAAACATAAAACCTCCATCCATTCGTTATTCTCTCATCATCCAATCCAATAAGAAAGAAATTAGGAAATGGTGAATGACGACAAGACAGTGCCCAGCTATTTCCTGTGCCCCATCTCCCTTGAAGTCATGACTTCCCCCGTCAGCCTCTGCACCGGCGTCACCTACGAGCGCTCCAACATCCAGCGCTGGCTCGACGCCGGCAACAACACCTGCCCCGCCACCATGCAGCTCCTCCACTCCAAGGACCTCGTCCCCAACCACACCCTTCACCACCTCATCCAAATCTGGTCCCCTCCGCCACACACTCACGTCCTCCCTCACTCCCATTTGCTTCATCATATCCCCAACCTCACTTCCCAACCGGAAGAAGACAACGGGAGACTTCTGCCCCCGCTCCTCTCCCTTGTCCCTAAAATCAAGGACTTAAGCCATATGGAGAAAATCATTCGCTTATGTAACGCCCTTCTCCAGAATCTCACCAAAGTCGACGACTATAATGCAATTCAGTGTAGGGTTCAGACAAGGGATCCTCAGTTCACGGCGTCCATCGCGATTGCCCTCAAGGAAAAGGGGCGCCCCGACCTCAGAACGGCGGGGGCCAAGCTTGTGGATCTAATGGCCGAGCGTTCCTGTCTGGAAATGCAATCAATTTCGGAAGAGGACGATATTTACTTGGCCCTCCTCACTCTGATAGCCGACCCCGTGGCTGTCGACGCCTCACTCAGCCTCCTCACGCGCCTGGCGCAGGCGAGGAAAAATCTTTCCAGGATGGTGCGAGCCGGGGGCGTGAGGGCGCTGGCGACGGCACTCGAGGCGGATATGAGCGCGCCGGCGACAGAGAAGGTGCTGAGGCTCCTGGAAATGGCGTCGGCCTGCGGGGAAGGGAGAAGCGAGATCTGCAGGGACGAGATCTGCGCGCAGGCGATTGTGAAGAAGCTTATGAAGCTGTCGCCAGCGGCCACAGAACACGCGGTGATGGTGCTGTGGAAAGTTTGCTGCCTGTTTGGTGACAGGAGAGCGACGGCGGCGGCGGCTGCAGAGGAAGGGAACGGGGAGGCGAAGGTGCTGTTGCTGCTGCAGAGAGAATGCTCGCCCGCGGTCAGACGGATGTGTGGCGACCTGCTGAGGGTTTTCCGGTCCCTCGGCAAGGGCTCCGGCGTGTGTTGGTACAATACGAAAGCTACTCATATTATGCCCTTCTGAGTTCTGACTGTACTGTGACGTCATATTAGAGAGGGGATACGAATGCATATGCGAACCATTTTTTTTTTTTTTTTCCTTCTTTTTTGACCTTTGTAATTAATGTAGAAGCAAGTTTTGCTGGGAAGAATTAAATAATGAGGGTAAAGAGAAGAAAATGGATTGAATTCTAATGGTGGAATCTGATGATGATTTGATGTTTTTGTTAGTTTGATAGACATTTTATGGCCCGCTCAAATATCAAAGCCGAAATTGGTACATATACGTTCAAAGATGGAACATTTTCCTCTCATGCTAAGACAATAAGCAAAACATAGTTCAATCCAAAGGAATTGTTGGGGAAATATCCTTTGCTTTGCTTAGTATTGTGTTAGTGGTTTGGTTAAAGGTGGCCAGGTGCCGGGTTTGGGCCCGGCCCGGCCCAGCCTGCCGGGTCGGCGGGCCTCAATTGTTGGGCCTGTAACCGGCCCAGCCCGGATGTAATACCCCATATTTTTAGTAAGTCGGTAAATCAGTAGAAGTTATTCAGTAAATCGGTAAAAGTTATTAATCGTTTATAGATGATAAGTAAATTATTTTCAAGATTAAGTTAGTATGGTTTTTACAAGAGAAAATATCACAATCTCAAAGTAATTATGAAAAAAAAAATAAAAATTCAAAAGCAAAAGAGAGAAATCCGAATTTTTAGAATTTTCGGTTTTACGGTAATTGTTCGTTTTAAGTCCAAACTTGGTTCCGTAAATTTTATTTTTCTTGTTTTTTTTACCACATTACAAGATAATTATGAAGTATTATTTTTATTTTAAAATTAAAAGCTGAATATTAAGAAATGAATAAATAAATAAAGCATTAAATGATGTTTTGTCATC
>CACSLK010007779.1:8063381-8078021 GCA_902706635.1 Striga hermonthica | reverse complement strand
TGTGTGTGTATGTATATATTTGTTATCTGGTTTAATGTATTTTTTAAAGTCGTGCGATCGAACCGAGCTTTTATTTTAAATCGTTGATTATTTCCTCGAACCTCAGTGTTAGCCCGACATTTTAATTAATCTCGGCCCAACTTTGTGAGATTTCAGACCCTCTATATTATTCTTATTGGCCCAATTGAACGTTAAGTAAACCGGCCCAAACCAATTACTTGTTCAGCCCGACAGATTTGTTAAAACTCTCGCTAGTGGCAAACCCTTTTCTTCTTCTTCTTCGATGATTTCACGCCCAAGAATCGCGCAGACTCCCCCAACCCTTTCAATCTCTCACTCTCGATCGCTAGCAGAAAGAAAAAAGAAAGGAAGAAAGCAAGATCTGCTTGCACCATAACCTTCCCGTATCATAATCGTTCATCATAACCCTCCTCGCGATCACCTACTGCTGCCGGCGTTCGTCATCAATCGATCATCATCTGTCATCACCATCTTCAGCGCTCATCGCCGGCAACCCGCAGCACCGCCTCCGCGATCATCACCGTCGTCAGGCCCTCTCGCTGCACGCCACCATCATCATTACCGAGAGACAGCCCATCACCCCGTCAAGAAGATGCAACAGGTCCACTGCGGCGCCACCATCACCCTCTGCCGGGTCCCGTCGTGTTCTGTTGGAGTGCCGAACAAAGCCGGTGAGTTCCGGCATATAATTTTCTTTCCGGCAGCAAGAATCCCTTCCCCATCGCAGCACCTCGTGAAACCAGTCGCCGGAGAGCCCTTCTCCTCCGCGACGAGCCGCTGCAACGCCTCCCCGCCGCGACTAGAGCCCCTTCACGCCGTGAAGTCTCTGCCACGACTTGCAGGCCGCCGTCCAAAGCTTGTTGTCCGCATGAGGTCGCTATCTTCTTCTAGTTCTTGAACGCGAGCCCTCTCGTGAAGTCTCTATTCATGTATCGTTGTCCCCACACAATCGTCATCCATTGTTGTTGCTGCTACAGGCCGCTGCTTCTCCACGCCCCGCGAGCCGAATTGTCGAGCCCGACGTGCGTACTCCCGGCCTCCGAACATCCCGTCTCGGCCTTTGTATCTCGAGAACGGTACTGAAGCTCGATTTCCCCTTTCGTTTATTCGCGTATTCGAGCTTTATTGATAGTGTGCTTGTTCGGCTTATATGTTATGTGATTTTTGAGGGATTTTATTTGATTCATGTAAGATCATATGAAATCCTATCAAAAACGTGTAGGGCTGTGGATTTTGGAAATCGGATGAGTTCTTGGCCTTATGGAAAAGGCCTTGGACGAAAATGTGTTGTTTCGAGTCTTGTGTGGATTTTTGTAAGTCGACTAGCTGCTGAATATTTGTTAAATTCATGATAAATCGCATGCTACTCCAATTGCCATGAAATTTTATATGTGACGTCCTGTGTTGATAATACATGTCGTGTAAAAGTTTCAGAATTTAATTCCATCTGTAGCTATTTTAATTAATTATTTCTATTTCTGGGCAGAACCGTATTAATTGCATAATAAATTTATTTGTTCTCCAAAATAGCTAATTTTTAAATATGCTGTTTCTCTTTATTACTTTGACGTTGCATAAAAATTTCGTGATTTTTGGTCTTAGTTAGCTAGGGTAAATAATTATTTGTAGCTTTCTGTTGAATCTTGTTTTAATCATGATAAATTGATTAGTTGATAGAAAATTTTGATATTTGGCTGAGGGGCTTGTTTCATGTGTATTTTCATGCTGTAAAAATATTGAAATTTTTGGAGTTCGGATTTGTTCTGTTTGGATTAAAATTCGTAAACTGCAGAAAACCGTATGAATTTTCACAATTCGTGTATTTGATGTTAATAGCTGTAATTTTTACAGGTTGGTCCTTACCTGCTGTAGTTGCTCCATTAAGAATTTCAAACACAAATTCATTCATTAGGTCAGACTTTGGATTTTATGCTCGTTTATGTTAAAATCGCGTTTGAATTTTATAAATTTGTGTATAATGAGTTTGGGGCTGAAACTTGGTGGTTTTGTTAAGTCCAGTGAGATAGATTTTATGTTAAAGTTTCAGAACTTAACTCATTAGGTTCCCCGACCTTCTTGAATTGGGTTATTTGCTCTTAATTGGTCGTGTCGAGTCCAAGTATTCCAATATCCACGGAACTTCGCGAACTACTTGGTTTAATCAAGTTCGACCAATGTATGCTTGTGATTGTTCTCTAAGGTCAAGTAGGTGTTGATCTTAGTGTATAATTATTGTAGGTGTCTGACGAGCCGTGCTCGCTGCCTACACCCGTTTGTGTGCCATTTTCTCCGTTGCTATACCAGGTGGATTTTAATCTAAAATTTGCTATGCCATATGTGTTTAACATAATGTTGACTTGGTATGATTTTAGTATGTACGTAAACCATGTAGCCTATCGGCGTGAGCCTATTCGGCCGTCGGTACGGTTGTCCCCGTCGATGTAATACGGTTACCTGCGAGGTAAGTCTCCGTAAGACCTAATGAAAGGTCGTGCCTTGTCGTATGGCACGTACCCCCATGAGTTAGGGTAATGAATCCCCTCTCCTTGGCTAATGAAAGATGTGTACACGTGGGTATTATGTTGTGATATGATTAGGAGACGTGACAGAGTAAATGTTTTATGTTCACACTCTAACCATACCTTCTCTTCATTATTCATGTTGTGATATATGTGCATAGTGGTGAGCACGCTTTTCATCTAGTGCTCATCCCCACCTGCTCTTTATCGATGCAGGTTAAGCAGGAGCTGGGTGACGAGAAGAAGCGAGTGGGTCGGTCATTTCTATTTATCGCTTCCGTATGAATAAGGCTTTATGAACCTTTATGTTGAGACTTGATTATGCTATTTCCAGAACTTATGATTTGCTTGTTTTGGAAATTTGTGGAACCCGGATGGTTGGGTATTATGGTTTGAATATATATTCATGTTGAGTATTATGTCTCGTGATGTGTTCGGTTAACGAAAACCGTTTGTGAAAAACGGGTAATGAATCCCCGTGAGCCCAGATAAGACTTGGGTTATGAAAAATGTTGTTTAACACCCATTGAATTTTCAAAAATGATTTTGAAAATTTTACACTGATTTTTGGAAAGTCCGGAATTTCTTTAAAATCAAAGTGGGGTGTTACAGTTTGGTATCAGAGCCAGTCTGTGTTTCTGTAGACTGGTTTATATGTGATTATGTGTTTAGACCTTGTAATATGACCACTCGTCTCCGTCACTCTGCGCTGCTTAAGGTATGTTTTATATAAGTATCAATGAAAATACTTATAATGTGAATTGTGATTTTACACGAGTAGCAATAAAACTACTTGTGATGTTTTGTACGAGTAGCAACGAAACTACTTGTGATGTTTTACATGAGTAGCAATGAAACTACTTATGAGGTTGTGCATGAGTAGTAATGAGACTACTTATGAAGTGATATATATGTTGTTTTGGGGCTTAGGAAATCTATCCACCTCAGGTTATGTGAACTCTAGTGTTTAATCTTGAACTCTAGTAATATGGAGTTAAGTTCGAACTCTAGAGGTTTCTCGTTGTGAGTTTCAATATGTTGTTTTCGAGTTATGTTCTGCCCATAGCAGTTTCCCTTTATATATACGTCTATTCAATGTCTCCATGGGAGGACCCTGTCAATGAGGACCGGGAATGTATTCGCTTTTCTTCGGACCCTTGCCGGGTTTCGAAAATTATGAGATGAGTCGTTGTTTCATAGGTTGCCAGTGTTATGGATGTTGATGGCCTCTGTTCAACCTCTGGTATTATATGTCCCTTGTGTCTTAGTAAGTGTGAGTTCATGCGAGCTCGAAGCATGATTAGTTGGGAGAGATAAGGATGTGTGTTTTATTGATGCTCTAGCATGTTTATATGATTTGGTTAAAGCTAGAATTTTTTTCTCAAAACTTGTGATTTGAATTTGTAGTTAAGCATGATGGTGTGGACCTATATGACTCGAAATGTTAAAATTGATGTTATAAAAAGCATGCTATATGATTGAACTTGACGATTATTGCACGACTGGGACTCTTTAAAACGTGTTATGTGGTGATCGTATGAGTTTATGTGAATTTGTGTTAAAAAATCATGTTAAGACTGACTCTCTTATATTGTATATGCGCGTACATGAGGTGTATATTGTGATTATATGGGACCCCTGAGGCTATGTACATGAAATTATGTTTTTGTGCTGAAAATCGTATGAGAACTTCTCGTTATAGCCTCTGTTTGTGCTCAGATTATTGTGGCCTAAAAGCTGTTTTCTGGTTAAGATTTCTTCATAAATTTTGTAGTGCTTTGAGTTAAGTTTCTTTGAGTTTTGAAATTTCATGATTCGGAGTTGAATTGAATTTATTATGAATTTTTGAAGTTGTAATTGCGAGCAGTTTTTGAAATTCCGGGCAGAATTGTGAATTATGATATTGGGCTGTTTTTGACAATTTAAATGTGATTATGTGAAAATATGATCAACATAAAACTTGTAGTACATGTTATAAGCTTTCTCTAGGAGTTGAAATCATGTTAGTTGGGATTCTGGTTGATTTTATATGAATTTTAAAGATGGGGTTATGCCCAGAATTTTTGAAATAATAGCAGTGTATATGACTGAAATGTATGTTTTGAAATGGGGCCTTTAACGTGATTATTCTTAAAAATGTTCTTTCTGAAACTTGTAGATTTTCTAGTGTAGTTTCTGTAAGTTTTGAGTTTGTTTTATTTAAAGTGTTATAACATGAGATATCGTTGTTTAGTGAACTGCTACAAATTTATAAATAGTTTCGTTGGCCGACGAGTTATGCTTGTTCCTGGCGGTGACGCCAATGCTCGATCTCTTTTGGTAAAAATTGTTGTTGCCAACCCAAACCTTTGTGATTTTGAGTCTTGGGGAGAAACCCCTTTTTCCCATTTGAGTACTTAAGAAATTGTGAAATTTGGAAATTGAAATTTTTGTTATGTGCCTTGAACCGAGTGCCGAACCTGACTGGGTGTAGCCACGCGAAGTGGTGGCCGAGCCCGCACGCCCGTGCTGAGAGACGTGAGGCCAACTACAGTGGCCGATTGTTGACTCGCACGAGTGCTGTCGCCGCCATTACCGAACGCCAAACTCCCCAGGTTAGTGTGTACGGCCAAACCTTGACCTTGTAGTTGGTATCTGAGTGGGTACATGCATGCGTCCCAGTTCCCCACATATGCAGCGCCAGCGTGTGTGTCACCTCTCGGGTGACAGTGCTTTAAACCCAGTCCGACCTTGTCCTTTTAGGGGTCTTTGAACAAGATTTTGGTCAAAGTGTATGTTGATCTTTCGAGTCGTTGTATGAGCTCTAATCAACAATCCCCGGTGTATGAGGTTTGTTGATTAGTTTCCCATGCCACATGCGAGATTTCCTCGAGATGGCGACATAGTAGTTTTCGTAGTAATGTGGGGGCGGAGCCTTGAGTCTCGACTGGAGACCGACTCCGCGGGAGGAAATCGCTATTGAGTATCTTGTCGTTACTCCTGAAGCCACATACGAGGTGTTACTCGTGTCGGCAATGGGTGAGGCCTTGTCATCACTATAAAACAGAATCATGTGTTCTGAATGTACCAGATTTGAGTATAAGTGTCGATTGTCTGTCCTATCCTGATTTCTCGACCAAGTCAATAGCTTAGCCTGATGATTGACTCCACCACCGGGACTTTCGAGGATGCATGAAACGTTCTAGCCTCGTGATAGGAAGAATGTGTGCGAGAACTTGAGGTAAGTGTGTATCGTGAAGAGCTGTGTGATAGACAGGACCCTACCTGTATGGAGGTACCAGTGACCTGTTGGAACCAAGGGTCCATCAGGGAAAGACCAGAAGGGGTACTCGTCAAAGTCCAGTGGGTGTAGTCAAGTCGAGGGCGAGACGACTTGGTAGAGGGAGACCGAGATTCGGAGGTAGTACCCGAACCTCACATTTTGTTGTCCCCTTTTGTACTCTCTTGCCTTCTAGTTGTGTTGTTTTTGAACTCCGAGGACGGAATTCTTTGTAAGGTGGTTAGACTGTAATGCCCGTTTGTTCATGAATATTTGGAGTTATTATTATTATTATTATTATTATTATTATTATTATTATTATTATTATTATTATTATTATTATTATTATTATTATTATTATTGTTGTTGTTGTGATTTATTTAATTGCTATTAATTGCCTGATTGTTATTAATTGTCTATTATTAATAAATAAATATTGAGTGATATATATATATATATATATATATATATGTATATATTTGTTATCCGGTTTAATGTATTTTTTTTAAAGTCGTGCGATCGAACCGAGCTTTTATTTTAAATCGTTGATTATTTCCTCGAACCTCAGTGTTAGCCCCACATTTTAATTAATCTCGGCCCAACTTTGTGAGATTTCAGACCCTCTATATTATTCTTATTTGCCCAATTGAACGTTAAGTAAACCGGCCCAAACCAATTACTTGTTCAGCCCGACAGATTTGTTAAAACTCTCGCTAGTGGCAAACCCTTTTCTTCTTCTTCTTCGATGATTTCACGTCCAAGAATCGCGCAGACTCCCCCAACCCTTTCAATCTCTCACTCTCGATCGCTAGAAGAAAGAAAAAAGAAAGGAAGAAAGCAAGATCTGCTTGCACCATAACCTTCCCGTATCATAATCGTTCATCATAACCCTCCTCGCGATCACCTACTGCTGCCGGCGTTCGTCATCAATCGATCATCATTTGTCATCACCATCTTCAGCGCTCATCGCCAGCAACCCGCAGCACCGCCTCCGCGATCATCACCGTCGTCAGGCCCTCTCGCTGCACGCCACCATCATCATTACCGAGAGACAGCCCATCACCCCGTCAAGAAGATGCAACAGGTCCACTGCGGCGCCACCATCACCCTCTGCCCGGTCCCGTCGTGTTCCGTCGGAGTGCCGAACAAAGCCGGTGAGTTCCGGCGTATAATTTTCTTTCCGCCGGCAAGAATCCCTTCCCCATCGCAGCACCTCGTGAAACCAGTCGCCGGAAAGCCCTTCTTCTCCGCGACGAGCCGCTGCAACGCCTCCCCGCCGCGACTAGAGCCCCTTCACGCCGTGAAGTCTCTGCCACGACTTGCAGGCCGCCGTCCAAAGCTTGTTGTCCGCATGAGGTCGCTGTCGTCTTCTAGTTCTTGAACGCGAGCCCTCTCGTGAAGTCTCTGTTCATGTATCGTTGTCCCCACACAATCGTCATCCATTGTTGTTGCTGCTACAGGCTGCTGCTTCTCCACGCCCCGCGAGCCGAATTGTCGAGCCCGACGTACATACTCCCGGCCTCCGAACATCCCGTCTCGGCCTTTGTATCTCGAGAACAGTACTGAAGCTCGATTTCCCCTTTCGTTTATTCGCGTATTCGAGCTTTATTGATAATGTGCTTGTTCGGCTTATATGTTATGTGATTTTTGAGGGATTTTATTTGATTCATGTAAGATCATATGAAATCCTATCAAAAACGTGTAGGGTTGTGGATTTTGGAAGTTGGATGAGTTCTTGGCCTTATGGAAAAGGCCTTGGACGAAAATGTGTTGTTTCGAGTCTTGTGTGGATTTTTGTAAGTCGACTAGCTGCTGAATATTTGTTAAATTCATGATAAATCGCATGCTACTCCAATTGCCATGAAATTTTATATGTGATGTCCTGTGTTGATATTACATGTCGTGTAAAAATTTCAGAATTTAATTCCACCTGTAGCTATTTTAATTAATTATTTTGATTTCTGGGCAGAACCGTATTAATTGCATAATAAATTGATTTGTTCTCCAAAATAGCTAATTTTTAAATATGCTGTTTCTCTGTATTACTTTGACGTTATATAAAAATTTCGTGATTTTTGGTCTTAGTTAGCTAGGGTAAATAATTATTTGTAGCTTTCTTTTGAATCTTGTTTTAATCATGATAAAGATTAGTTGTTAGAAAATTCTGATATTTGGCTGAGGTGCTGTAAAAATATTGGAATTTCGGAGTTCGAATTGGTTCTTTTTTGATTAAAATTCGTAAACTGCAGAAAACCGTATGAATTTTCACAATTCGTGTATTTGATGTTAATAGCTGTAATTTTTATAGGTTGGACCTTACCTGTTGTAGTTGCTCCATTAAAAATTTCAAACACAAATTCATTCATTAGGTCAGGCTTTGGATTTTATGCTCGTTTATGTTAAAATCGCGTTTGAATTTTATAAATTTGTGTATAATGAGTTTGGGGCTGAAACTTGGCGGTTCTGTTAAGTCCAGTGAGATGGATTTTATGTTAAAGTTTCAGAACTTAACTCATTAGGTTCCCCGACCTTCTTGAATTGGTGTATTTGCTCTTAATTGGTCGAGTCGAGTCCAAGTATTCCAATATCCACGGAACTTCGCGAACTACTTGGTTAAATCAAGTTCGACCAATGTATGCTTGTGATTGTTCTCTAAGGTCAAGTAGGTGTTGATCTTAGTGTATAATTGTTGTAGGTGTCTGACGAGCCGTGCTCGCTGCCTACACCCGTTTGTGTGCCATTTTCTCTGTTGCTATACCAGATGGGTTTTAATCTAAAATTTGCTATGCCATATGTGTTTATCATAATGTTGACTTGGTATGATTTTAGTATGTACGTAAACCATGTAGCCTATCGGCGTGAGCCTATTCGGCCGTCGGTACGGTTGTCCCCGTCGATGTAATACGGTTACCTGCAAGGTAAGTCTCCGTAAGACCTAATGAAAGGCCGTGCCTTGTCGTATGGCACGTACCCCCATGAGTTAAGGTAATGAATCCCCTCTTCTTGGCTAATGAAAGATGTGTACACGTGGGTATTATGTTGTGATATGATTAGGAGACGTGACAGAGTAATTGTTTTATGTTCATACTCTAACCATACCTTCTCTTCATTATTCATGTTGTGATATATGTGCATAGTGGTGAGCACGCTTTTCATCTAGTGCTCATCCCCACCTGCTCTTCACCGATGCAGGTTAAGCAGGAGCTGGGTGACGAGAAGAGGCGAGTGGGTCGGTCATTTCTATTTATTGCTTCCGTATGAATTAGGCTTTATGAACCTTTATGTTGAGACTTGATTATGCTATTTCCAGAACTTATGATTTGCTTGTTTTGGAAATTTGTGGAACCCAGATGGTTGGCTATTATGGTTTGATTATATATTCATGTTGAGTATTATGTCTCGTGATGTGTTCGGTTAACGAAAACCGTTTGTGAAAAACGGCTAATGAATCCCCGTGAGCCCAGATAAGACTTGGGTTATGAAAAATGTTGTTTAACAGCCATTGAATTTTCGAAAATGATTTTGAAAATTTTACACTGATTTTTGGAAAGTCCAGAATTTCTTTAAAATCAAAGTGGGGTGTTACACCTAGCTAGCAAAACTACTATGCTCACCATTACCGCAGAGTATATCCCGCATAAAGACTCAAAACCATAAAATAAGTATGCATAGAATCCATGTCTGACCCCCTATACAGCCCTATCGCAACCTCCTATGTACATACAACTACTTTCCGACCATCTCATCGGCAAGGAAGTAACCGGAAACATTCCCTTCCCAGCTCGACATAGGCAAAGCGGGATCATTTCCAGGAGACAGTGGAGCTGTTTTTCCGCTCCCGACTAGGCAAACGGTTCAGGCGTCCACCTCCCGACTAGGCAAATGGGCAGGCGACCTCTCACTGCTTATACATTCATCAAAGGCACTATCAAAGGGACACCTAGACTAGGGTTCTCACGCATACAACAGCTATCGAAACGAACATTTATACGAAATAACGAGTGCGATAATTATAGTTACAACGTAAATGTACCCACCTGAAAGCAGCGATATAGTGATATATCACAAACACTAGGCTCGAAAAGATAGGATTTGAGATCAACACCTCAAACACCTACACAAAATCAAGATAACCTCTAGATGACAACAAATCCAACGATCACAAAAACTTAGTCAAAACTCGTCGACTAAGTGGCTCGTGGGAAATTCTCATGGAGTTATGGAACATTCGACTCGACTCAAACTAAAGAAGAAAAATACACAAAGAAATTCATCTCACAATCTACTCAGCTCACATAGTTCATATCAGCATGCATGCAAAACGAACACTTCATTTCCGAACATATAACAAGAGTATTCAAAACTTAACCCGCGCAGCGTTTTTAAAATCAACATAACTTTCAGCACATAATTCACATGAACATGAATCAACTCTAAAACTAAACTAAGGCATGCAAATACAACTTTTACGTAGAACTCGAAAACAAATAACGACATTTAGCAGGTGATAATTCAGCAAACATCCAAAATAGAGTTACAGTAAAAAATTGAGAACATGCAACTGACTGGACTTCAGTAATTGCTAGATAACTGGAGCTACAGACATTCTTTTAATGAGATTCAAAAACCACATAGCAGATAACTCAAATATCTACAGCTTTGCTGAAGATCACATTGACAAATAATGACATTATCAATGAGTTTAAACGCAAAACATTTGATTCACAAAATCTGCCAGAGACATGATTCTTGCATGCTTAGAAAGCTAAGAGACGACCCTATAACTTTTATGTAGAACAAAGAAGCAGATAAGGTTATTAAGATAGCGCAAAAGCAGTTAACATTTAGAATCAGTTTCCTGCCAAAAGTTCAAAACTCATCTCATGCATGTCCTAACTCTATTTAACCTAACTCGAGCCACATACATCATATCAGCACGAATCTATTCTCATAAGAAATTTAAGAAATAGACCTATAACTTTAATGAAGATTGCAAACTCAATTGAGCACGTTAAGACACAATAAATAGGTCAAACATTTAACGCGCATGCTGCCGGGTTTTTTACAGAAAATTGTTCGCGCGATAATTTTGTAAAAATCATAACGCAATCGATATAAATCGGATTTACGAAATTCCATAGTCCAGAAAAAGCCAACAGAAAGCATTACATTTCATGTAAAGATTACAACTTAAAATAACAGGTTTCTGATGGCCTAAACGGAGACACAACAGAACAGCAGAAACGCGATTAAACATGTAATATCAATGACGCTCTATAAAAGAATGTTCTATGCTCATAATCAATTCAAATAACTTATCAACATCATGGGGAAATCAAAATCAGCCATGTACAGCAAGATTAACACCTAAGCATCAACAAAATCGCATGAACATTAAACAACACACATAAATTCATAAGGTAGAGAATTCAAACAACACTAAGGGAAGAAGAACGATTCGACGCAGTAAGGCTCGGTGCTTGACTCCTAAGGGCGGGAAAGATTGTTCGCTTGAACTCACAACGATGAAAGGCGGGTCACGACGGAGAATACGACGTCCAGGGGTGATGACCCTCGGCGGCTGGACGTGGAAGGCACGGCGTCTAATGGCGGCATCGCTGGCGGGGGTCTCGGCTCCAACGCGATCGCGGCTGGCGCGAGTGTGGAAGGGCGCGCAATATGGTGATCGTCGAGTTGGCAAGCTTCTCCAGTGAATAATGATAGAAGGGAGAGTAAGGGAGGGGTTAGTGTTGTTTGAGTGAGAGAGAGGGGAAGAGTGTCGAGAGAGAGATGAGGAAGAGAGGGGAGAGGGGCTTCTCTTTTTAATGCCAATAATCTTGTAACCTCCCCTTAAAATTTGGTCAAAGCATGATTTATGGGATACAGGAGCTAACTTGATGGGATTCAAAATTTGAAGTGGCCTTCTAGAAAGCTTGATTGGCGGACCAAGGGTCTAGTTGGTGCTTTACGCGGGTGCTTCACGCGGACGCGGCTTGGGCTTCGGGCTCTCGGTTCGGTTCAAAGTTAACAAATTTTCTAAATTGGAAGCCTTATCGTCGGAATTTTTTCGTGAAACTCGGATATGTTGTCGGCACGGAGGAGAGCTACAAGATCATGTAAAAATTTTCAATATCCAGCGAAGTTGGCCGGCGGCGGTTGGTGCAGGTCCAGCGGGTGAGACAAAATTGCAACACTTAATAAAAGTTTGGCATTTTTTTGCTAAATTGAAAAAGTAGAGTTTTATTTGCAATTAAACAAAAAGTTGAGGTTTTTTATGCATGCAATTAACCCTATATTCAATCTCCTTTTAGCCATTTTTCTAGAAACACACAATTTTTTAGCAATATTTACATGCAACCATTTTTTTTTCTCCCGAAACGATAGAGGTAACTATTATAAAATCCAAAGCGAACAAAGTTCGAATACAAGGTCCAGAGAACACTAAAAAAAACAAACAAACATGGGAGATCTACCAAAAGGTGGTCTAGAACCTCAAAAAAGACAACACCAACAACAACTAACTAAGGAAAGCAACCCTTTACCACTGCCTCAAAGCCTAGCACTGAGTTACTATCCCAAACAAAAAGACTACCACAAAGAAAAGAAACTGAAGAAACCAAACAATAAAATTACTAAGAAACAGCAGCAATGTAGTCCATCCAGTCTGCATGAGCAATAAGGGACATAGTAGGTTCTGGGATTAAAGTCCTTTGAAAAATCCAGAGGTTCCTTGATTTCCAAAGCCACCAAAGCATGTATGTTGAGAGCTGGATTCTAGCATCGGCCACTTCAGAGTGATCCAGGGAGCAGACATTAAACCACCAGTTCCTAAAAGAGTTGGTGCTGCTATTCAGACCCACCCAGCTCACAGGACTATGCATCCACAGTCTGATAGCTCTAGGACAGTTAAAGAAACATGCTCAATGGTTTCTGGAGCCTCCCCACAAACAGAACAGATAGTGTCAAGATCCACCCCTCTCTTTTGAAGGAGAACTGCCACATGAAGAGAATTATTAAGGTATTTCCACAAAAAGAATTTGATTTTTCCAGTAATCTTTAGCTTCCAAAATCTGCTTTTGACAGCTAAATTCTGCCTAGAGTTGGAGCTTGATTCAGGAATATCAGATTCCAGCAACTTAAGAGATGAGAGATGTCTGTACAAGCAACTGAAAATGAACCTTTCTTGTATAAACCCGAAAAGAACTTGTCAGATCTGTCTGGATGCAGGGAATTAATCTTAAGAATAGCATTGCAGTCATCAGCATCAAAATCCTGAGAGACCAACCATTCATTCCAATGTAGCCCATAAGCCAATATCAGCTCTTTAACCCATATCAAATGATCTCTGGAAATAGGAATTAGATCAGAAAAAGGCTTATTAAGAGTAGGAACCCAATTTAAGTCAGAGATTTTAGTATTCTCCCCATTCTTGACCTCTATCCTCAACCACTTAGAGAACAATGGCATTACCTCCATCCAAGAGTTCCACATCCAAGACCCTCCTTGGGATTTGCAGGCATGAATAATAGAAGAGTGAGATAATACATGTCTTTCAAAATTCTGCTAACCAGGAGATTTGGATTTGTGGCTAACCTCCATAACTGCTTGCAGATGAGAGCTTTATTGAAGAGCTGGAAGTCTAAGAAGCTAAAACCCCCATTCTGCTTAGGAAGAGTCAAAAGGCTCCATTTCTTCCAGTGAATACCATGAGAGCTTTCACCACCTGACTGCCACCAAAACGGCAGGGCTGAGGAACTTAGATTTCCAGCTTAGTAGTTTGCTCTTGACAGAAGACAACAAATAATCAAATACTTCTCTCTTAGCTCTGCCAATACCTAGGGGCAACCCTAGGTATCTAGTTAATCTGTGAGTGACAATACCTCTGAGAGAAGAGCAGATGGAGTGCTGTAAAGCATGAGGAGTATTCTTGCTAAAGAAAATGGTATACAAATATATAATTAGAAACATTTGCTTTGTAATATTATTTTCTAAAGTCTTCAAATATTTTGGTATACAAAATCTATTAATATATAAATACCTTAAGCATTTACTATAAATGGACTTTTTCAATAAAAATATTTAATTACTAAAGAAGAGCTTTTTTTTGGTGCACCGAAGAAGAGTTTTTTTAAGTCGTTAACTTTAATAAAGAAACTTTAATAACTTTCCTTATTAGCATTGACTATTTTCTAATAAAGAAACTTTAATAACTTTCCTATTGAAACTTTAATTTTCATATTGATTTATTTTATTTTCAAAATTCATACTTTCTAATTGTAGAAACATATATCCGTAAATATCCATCAACTTTAAAATTGAGAAAAAAATACTATAATTATAATGATATTTTGTACGATTACTCAAATTTAATTTCATACAATTTTTCAACAATAAAAATTAACAATTACAACAATCTATCTAATGTTATACGTATGATTTCAATCTATCTAATGTTATACGTATGATTTTATTGCATTGTGTTAGAATTTATAATTTTTTTTTCAGAACGATAAGAATCGCATATATTCATAAAAACAAACAAGACTAGAGAGCAATCACTTAGACGAATAAATATCTAAAGACCGAATACAGAGCTAAACCGCTGAATCTAGTTGCGAGGGCTAAACAAACAACAACCTAGAACCAACCTAACAACAACAACAACAACAACAAAAAAAAAAGAAAAAAAAAACAAATAGAAAACTCCAAAAGGAAGACTACCTAAAGTTCCCACAAGTAGATAATACACCACACACTCCCAACGGAAGGGAAAAATAAAGCACAACTGTAACACCCCACTTTGATTTTAAAGAAATCTCGAGCTTTCTAAAAACCAGAACA
>CACSLK010007779.1:8034104-8060033 GCA_902706635.1 Striga hermonthica | reverse complement strand
AAAAAAAAAAAAAACATCTTAGATTCTATAAAATGAATTTTTGTTCTTTTGGTTAGATCACCATTGTTGGTGGTTCTGTCATTCTGCTTCGTTGCAGCTCTTGTAAATACTCTTTCTTTCGTTTATTATAAAATCTATCGTTGTGAAAAAAAAAAGATTATATAAAATGAGAATGTAATTTATTTTTAATGCAGTTTATTCATTGAAACGCGATAAATCTATGCTATTAAAGAAATAGTTTATTAATAACATATTACAAACACATTATTATTCTCCAAATATATCAACTCAATATTGACCCAGTTGGTGTTCACGTCATCATATCGTTTACAAAATATATTAATTAGTTTTGATCACTGTTCTAAAAATCGGCCTAGGCGCCCGCCTAGGCGGCGCCTAGGCGCTAGGCGGTGCCCGGGCGCCTCCGATTTGCACAAATCGGCAGAAAAAATTGGCCAGGCGGCTAGGCGGCCCTAGGCGCTCCTAGGCGGCCTTGGCGGGCTCGGCGGCCAGGCGGTTAGGCGGCGCCTAGGCGGGCATAGGCGGACCTAGGCGCTCCTAAGCGGATTCGGCGGCAATTTTTCAGTTTTTTTTAATTTTTTTAAATATTAATTACATTAATTGTTCTCATGTTTTCTTTAAAATATATTAATTTGATTATTTGGACTTAAGTGTGTCGATATATTATAAGTTGAGATAATTTTATTTTGTAGGTAGTTAAAATAAATAAAAAAATAAGGTATTTAATATTGATTTCTAGGCCCCGACTAGGCGCCGCTTAGGCCCGCCTAGTCGCTCTAGGCGCTAGGCGCTGGTCGAGCGCCTAGCGGGCGCCTAGCGACTTTTAGAACATTAGTTTTAATGTTTTAATTAGTATACTTATTGTTATATATAAATATGCATAAAGTAAAAAACAATTATTTCATTTTAATTATATAATTCAAAATCTTATTATATTGTTACTTGTTATAAACATGTATTATATGAATCATGGATTATTTTTATTTTATAAAGTAAAACTTATTTAAGAAAAAAAAAATCTTTAGCCCTACCGGGTTGACTAATTTGAGTTATTGTCCAAGTTCATTAGATCAATTTTAGGAAATCAGGAAAATAGTCCAAAAACGTAGAGACTTAGGGTACATAATAACATGTTATAAGTCAATTTGACTAGACCAAATCGATTATTCATCTACATATTAGTTTTAATATTAAAAATATGTTATATATGTTATACCGCAAATACCTGAGCCGTTGGACCGCTCCTCTCTGAACCGAATTGCGCCTCCTTGATCGTCGGTACCTGCAAAACACGCCGGGAGTGGTCCCGGCGCGAACACTCCGACGCTAAAGTCAGTGGCGGTCCAAAGAGAAAACGACAGAGTAACGAGACAACAAGTATGTGTGTTGTGTAAAATGAATGAATCTGCTCCTTTTATAGGAGAAGTTTAGAGAGTCCTCATGAGACAAGAAGTCTTCTTCATGTAAATCTCTTAATTAGGTCAAAATATTATTCATCCATAGAGTCCCTGAAGTTGTGAACCTCTTTATAACTTGAGTACACGAGGGTGTCGCGCACACGAGGGTGCCGCGCACTAGAGAGTGACGCGCAATAGGGGGTGCCGCGCACTTGGGGGTGCCGCGCACACGAGGGTGTCGCGCACTAGAGGGTGCCGCGCACTTGAGAGTGTCGCGCACTTGGGGGTGCCGCGCACTTGAGGGTGCTGCGCACACGAGGGTGCTTGGGGGTGCCACGCACTTGAGGGTGCCGCGCACTTGGGGTGCCGCGCACTTGGAGGTGTCGCGCACTTGGAGGTGTCGCGCACTTGAGGGTGCCGCGTACTTGAGGGCGCCACGCACAAGAGGGTGCCGCGCACTAGAGGGTGTCGCGCACTTGGGGGTGCCGCGCACACGAGGGTGCCACGCACTTGGGGATGCCGCGCACGTGGGGTGCCGCGCACACGAGGGTGCCGCGCACTAGAGGGTGTCGCGCACTTGGGGGTGCCGCGCACACGAGGGTGCGACGCACTTGAGGGTGCCGCGCACTTGGGGTGTCGCGCACTTAAAGATGTCGCGCATTTGAGGGTGCCACGCACACGCGGGTGCCGCGCACACGCGGGTGTCGCGCACTAGAGGGTGCCGCACACTTGAGGGTGTCGCGCTCTTGGTGTGTAACACCCCACTTTGATTTTAATGAAATCTCGGGCTTTCCAAAAATCAAGTAAACAATTTTCGAAATCATTTTAAAAAAATACATGGTTGTTAAACAACAATTTACTTAGTCCAAGTCTTATCTGGACCCACGAGAATTCATAAACCCGATTTTTCACAATGGTTTTCATTAACCGCTTCCCAACACATAACATAATACTCGGCTTTAATCTTAAAGCATGCATAAATTGGAATTTCATAAATCCAAACATCATGAGTGATTCAAATCCAACATAAACAAAAACATAAGTTCGAAACGGATTTTCAACAAGTCTCAACATAGTTCATGATAATACAGAAGCAATAAAATAACTAAGGACCACCCACTCGTCTCACTCCGTCACCCGCCAATTGCTTAACCTGCATCCATGAAGAGCAGGTAGAAATGAGCACAAATGATAAAGTAGTGCTCACTACTATGCACATAACAACATGTAAAGATGGTCTGATCGCAGCATGAATATAAATCAATCATCATCATGTCTCATCTCCTAATAATCACAACAATAACTCACTCATGTGCACATCTACCATTAGCCGCGGAAAGGAGATGCATAAACCCTAACGACGGGAGTGCGTGGCACTGTAACGAACACGACCTTTCTTTAGGTTTTAAGGAGACTTGCCTCGCAAGGGCAACCGTACCGTAACTCGACGAGGACAACCGTACCGACGGCCGTAACAGCTCACATTGTTAGGCCACATGGTTCACATTCATACATTGGTCATACCAACTAAACATTAATCAACACGTATAGCATAGATAATTTTATAAGTAAAACCCACCTGGACGATAACAAGCGAAAGCACAACAATAACGGGTAGGCGGCGAGCTCGACTCGTCAAGCACCTACATTTATTAAAATAGTCCTATAAATGACTATTCAACACATGAACAAATAATCATAACAATCACTTAGTCCAACTAAGCTCACATAAGCATTTAATCAAGGAAATCTCATTTCCAAAAATACCACGTACGTTTTTCAAAACTTAACCCGAGCAACGTTTTTGAAATCAACATAACTTTCAGTACAAAACTCGGATGAACATGATTTAAGTTGCACTGGAATTTTAAGACATGCATCTACAATTTTTATGAAGACACCAAAAGCAAATGAGGTCGTGTACTAAGAATTAAATCATCAAACATTCAAAACTGAGTTGCAGTAAAACAATCGAGAACTTGTAACCGACCAGACTTCAGTATGTACAAGATAACTGGAGCTACAAATATGTTTTTAATGAGATTCAAAAACCACGTGATAGCTAACATAAATTTCTATAACTTTGTTGAATACCACATTGGCAAATAATCACTTTATAAATGATTTTGGATACAAAATATTCGATTCATAAAGTCTGCCCAAGACTAAAGTATGATATAAACATCATCTCAGTATTTACCCTCTAAATCATGCTATAGACTTCTAAATTACATGAATCTAGTATGTTTAGAAATCTAAGAAATAGATCTACAATTGTTATTTAGAACACAAAACCAGATAAGGTCTTTAAAATGGTGTAAAAGCTACTAACATTTAGAATCAATTTTCTGCAAAAAGTTCAACACTCGACTCATACATATTTTAAATCAATAGAACATAACTCGAGCTACAAAAATCATATCAGCATGAATCTTATATCATTAGAAAGCTAAACAATAGACCTAAAACTTTCATGAAAACTACAAATTCACTAGATCACATTATGATACCATAAACAGGCCAACCATTATATAAACTCATGTTGCCGGTTCCAGAAAAACTGCTTGTACAATAAATTTGTAAACATCATAACTCATTCAATATTAATCTGATTATCGAAATTTCAAAGTCTAGAGAAAGATAACAAGACAAACTACTATTCATATACAGAACATATTTTCAGAAAACATTTCCTTAATGTCATAACAGAGGCATCTTACCTCCTTCAGGAAAACGAAAATGATGAGAAGAAATGAAAGAAGTGTTGCTCGGTTCTTCTCCTTCTCTCCCTATCTTGCTTGAACTTGATTTTTCTCTCTATTTTCTAACGTTTTCTGAGTTGTCTTGAGTTGTCTTGTACCAAGATTCTTAGAAGGTTGGCTTATAAAATGATCTTGATAGAGCATCTCATGAGGTAAGAAACGTGGTTTAGTCAATCATTTGGTGAGACAAAGACAAAATCTCTGACATATGTATTATTATAAAACCTAGCACATGTCTCGCTAGATGCAAATGTTTGTTGACTTTGCTACACCATCTCAGGGATCAAATTGGCTCGATTAATCCTAACCCACCTGTTTATAATCACACATCATAAGACTTGAATGATATGACCATCAAATGAGCCATTAGCTCAAGAAATACGAGTGGCTCGGTGCTTATTACCCCCGGCAATATGTTGCGCAAGGTGAGGCTACAAGTTTCTCTAACTCTTTTAATTCGGTTTTGATGGCTGAAAATAGTATTAAAGAGATGAAAATATAATGTTATTAAGGTCTGGTTGAATCGTTTTGAAGTTCGGGTCGCAACGGTTCTAAAACGAATTCAAACAAACAACAATTCGGCTTACGCGATTAAACTGAAAATTCAAACATCAATTAATAAAATAAAATCAAACAAGCTATATAATCATATATCCATATAATATATAATCACATATTCAAAGCATATAATTAATAAAATAAAATACCATTAATTAAAATAAACTAAAGAAAAATCTAATATTCGAACAGTTAAATTCGATTTACGCGATTAAACTGAAATCGTCGAACGACGAACGTTTTATAATAAAATGATCGAGTACTTAAATATATAATTTAAATACTAAATATTGATGATATCACAAATTACATAATAAATATAATCTCCTAGTTAAAATTCAACAAATAGAATAATCCGTGAAATTCTATAAATCGAACGGGGCGCTACATGGGGGTGTCGCGCACTTGGAGGTAGCATAATAACACTGTGGAGTTAGATAGAGTACCCAGCTGCCTAACTGCCCAGGTGCTCAGCCGGTCCTCCTCACATGACAATGACGACCGGATCACAACTGGTTCCTCACGGGCTACTACTAACGCCCACATCATCTAGCCCCTCCATTCCTTAGACAAGTTATCAGAATGTGTCCTGAAGAATGCAGAAATGACAAACACCATGGTAAGTAATGCGTCTTCCTCACCCACACTTTCTCATCACCACGTGGGCTCGCGCGTAGAATCCCGAGCACCCAATACCGAGCACTAAATGTCGAGTTGCTGTGGACCACCGAACCACAATGTCGAGCACACGCGATGCCGCACGACGAGGCCGAGAACCCGCATGACACCGAGCGACTGTCGTGCTACCACGCAAGTGACGAGCGACCACAATGCCAAGCCAAGCACGTCGGGCTTCCCCCATGCCGATCAAATTGCAATGTCGGGCCTCTTGTTAAGCTGCCAACACCGGGCACCCCGTGGTGGTTGCAATGCCGAGCTCTTGGAGACGTCGAGCGCCTACTTGATGCTGAGCCGCAGAGGCAAGGATGCCGACCCCGGGTGTCGACCACCCGCAACATCGATGCCAACCACCCATATGCTAAGGTGCTGAGCACCAAGCTATCCCACGACGACCACTCGCCAGCGAGACCCGATGCCGAGCTGCCCCGAGATTTTGAGGGCCTCCACGTCAATCACCGCTACGCCGAGCGCCCCGATGCTGAGCTAATAATGCCGAGCACGCGAGGAACGCCGAGCACCCGGGGACGACAACCTGCCAATGCCGAGCATTCTGCTTATGCCGAGCGCCCGCTTGCCGAGCACCACGCCCACGCCGAGCACACGAGGGATGCCGAGCGCCCCCCAATGCCGAGAACACGCCTATGTCACGTGCCCCACCAATGCCGAGCACCCGCCTATGTCGCTCGCCCCACCAATGTCGAGCACCCGCCTATGCTGAGCGCCCCACCTACCGAGCTATACGCTGATGCCGAGGACGCACGAGGGACGCCGAGCGCCCACCAATGCCGAGCACCCGCCTATGTCGCGTGCCCTACCAATGTCGAGCACCCGCCTATGCCGCGTGCCCCACCAATGTCGAGCACCCGCCTATGCCGAGCGCCCCACCTGCCGACCTCCACGCCGATGCCGAGGACGCACAGTGCCGAGCACCTGTGATGACGACCACTCGTCAACGGGGCCAAATGTCGAGCACTCACGATGTCGAGCGTCGAGTGCCGACCACCCTCAATGCCGAGCCGCGCGTGTCATTCGACCAAGCACAAGCTACCCCCAACACACATGACTCTCATTAGTATGTGGCCCCCTTTCCCTTGCCATTTTCCCTGTTAATTCTTTCACTTTTTTACTCCACCACCGAGGCACATGTGCCTAGGTACCCATCACCTCATCACATGTCTCCACTCCACATCACATGTCTACCCCCCATCAATGTCTTGGAAAAATAACTTTGCTCCTCTCTTGGGAACACCATTAAGCTTCTCACACAAGACTCTCTCTCCACCCTTGATCCACTAGTTGCGATTTCCCTTTGTTTGAAGTAGATGCGTCGAACTCGTTTAATGTTTTGTTATTTTAGCATGTAATCGTGAACTTGTTTAGTCTTTTGTGAACTGATTCCACCTATCGCTAGCTAGCACCATGCATTAATGCGACGCCTTCATTTTGTTGCTTACCCATTTCAATTGCTCGTACTTATATAACGTGTTACTATAGAAGTAACTACAACTCTCCATTCAAGACGAGCTTCTTTCACCAAGTCTTGCCAACACTTAGCATCGTGACAATGAGCTTTTGCGCCTAGCACAACTATTGTTAAGTCTTTCAAGACTCGTATTCCCAACTTCATGCAAAGACCTCGTCAACCATAAAAGTCGTCACCTAGCTCCGTGAGCCTAGGTGAGACTAACAGTCTTTCACCTTAGGGAGGTCGTCGCCTAGCTCCGCGAGCTGAGATGAGACTAACAGGCCCGCGCCCTAAAGAGGTCATCGCCTAACTCTGCGAGCTTAGGCGAGACTAATAGGCCCGCGCCCTAAAAAGGTCGTCGCCTAGCTCCGCGAGCTTAGCCGAGACTGACAGGCTTGCGCATTAGGGAGGTCGTCGCCTAACTCCGCGAACTTAGGCCAGACTTACAGGCTTTTGCCCTACAAAGATTGTTACCTAGCTCTGCGAGCCTAGACGAGACTGACAGGCTTGCGCCCTATGCAGGTCGTCGCCTAGCTCCGCGAGCTTAGGCGAGACTGACAGGCTCGCGCCCTATGGAGGTTGTCGCCTAGATCTGCGAGCATAGACGAGACTGACAGGCTCGCGCCCTATGGAGGTCGTCGCCTAGCTCTGCGAGCTTAGGTGAGACGGACAGGCTCGTGCTCTATGGAGGTCGTCGCCTAGCTCCGCGAGCTTAGGCGAGACTGACAGGCTCGCGCCCTATGGAGGTCATCGCCTAGTTCCACGAGCTTAGGCGAGACTGACAGGCTTGCGCCCTATGGAGGTCGTCGCCTAGCTCCGCGAGCTTAGGCGAGACTGAAAGGCTTGCGCCCTATGGAGATCGTCGCCTAGCTCCGCGTGCCTAGGCGAGACTGACAGGCTTGCGCCCTATGGAGGTCGTTGCCTAGCTCCGCGTGCTTAGGCGAGACTGACAGGCTTGTGCCCTATGGAGGTCGTCGCCTAGCTCCGCGAGCTTAGGCGAGACTGACAGGCTTGCGCCTTATGGAGGTCGTCGCCTAGCTCCGCGAGCGTAGGCGAGACTGATAGGCTTGCGTCCTATGGAGGTCGTCGCCTAGCTCCGCGAGCGTAGGCGAGACTGACAGGCTTGCGCCCTATGAAGGTGGTCGCCTAGCTCCGCGAGCGTATGCGAGACTGACCGGCTTGCGTCCTATGGAGGTCGTCGCCTAGCTCCGCGAGCGTAGGCGAGACTGACAGGCTTGCGCCCTATGAAGGTGGTCGCCTAGCTCCGTGAGCGTAGGCGAGACTGACCGGCTTGCGGCCTATGGAGGTCGTCGCCTAGCTCTGCGAGCGTAGGCGAGACTGACAGGCTTCCGCCCTATGGAGGTGTCACCTAGCTCCGTGAGCTTAGGCGAGACTGACAGGCTTGCACCCTGCACACACATCACACATGAAAAGAGTTAAGCTGAAAAAACGTCAAATGCATTTTTATTACTCGTCTCTCCGAAACATAAACAATAACAAACGAAAACAATTAAAGATAGCCTGTCTCCAACTACGCATAATATTTCTTGAAATGTGATATGTTCCACGGTCGTGGCAACAACCGCCTCTATATCAATCAACTTCCATCAGCTCGTCCCGGGAGCTCCGCCCCAACTCTTGTTTCTTTTGCCGATGGTAGCACTCAGGCAGGTCGTCCTTCTTCCTCTTATGTCCTCTTATGTTTTGCCTCGGCTGTCTTCAACGTGACCTCGTAGCATCGCCAAGATTGCAACTGGTCTCCCGTCACTTCCCCAACCTCATCCCCTACAGGAAACTTGATCTTCATGCAATAAGTGGAAATTGCTGCCTGGAATGAATTCAAGCTAGGTCGCCCCAGTATGATGTTGTAGGCCGAGCTAGCCTCCACGACCAGGAAGCGAACCATCTTCACCGTTCTCAGAGGTGACCTCCGAAGTGCCACCGTCAAGCTTACTGCGCCTACGGGGCGGACCTCACTACCGCTGAAGACATAGAGAGTGGTGTGGACCAGCTCGACCTTCACGTCTAACTCCATCTCTTGCAAGCACTTCAAGAAAATGATGTCTGACGAGTTCCCCGTGTCTATGAGCACCCTTTGCACATCGCAACTGGCCACCACCGCAGTGGTGACTAAAGCGTCATTATGTGGGACAACGAGCCCCTGCACATCATCAGCTCCAAACTTCAAAGTGGCAGAGCTCCTCTGCACCTGTACCTCGGCCACTTCACCTGCCACAGCCTTTCCCCGGTAGGTCCTCTTCCTCTCTCTGTGCGAATCTCCATCCGTAGGACCCCCCGCGATCATATGTATTATGCCTTTCTTAACTGCTCTGTCAGGTTGCTCATCAATCCTCCTCCGCTTGTCACCCGCCTCTTGCCCTTCCCGGCGATCATCCTGGCACTCCTTGTCCTTGATCACGAACTCCTTTAGATGGCCGACCCTGATGAGCCGCTCAATTTCATCCTTCAACTCCCGGCAAAAATTGGTAGAGTGGCCATAATTACGGTGGTACCGACAATCTCTATCATTTCCTTCTGAAAATTTCCGAGGTGGGGGTAGAGGCTTTGGTTGTGCGAGCAGCTTATCCTTCCCCCGCTTCTCCATCATCTCCAGGATCTCCTGTTGTGGAGCATTAAGTATTTTGTAGTGCTCGTACCTCGGACCCTGAACTGATCCTCGACCCGAGACTCCCTAGGGGTAGCCTGTCGTTCACCCTGTCGAGGCCTCTCCTCCACCTGCTTAGCCTTTGTTTTATCATTTCGTATGAAGTCCGCCTTTGATTCATCCATGTTTACATATTTGCTACACCTCTCAAGTAGCTCATCAAAGGACCTCGTTGGCCTCTTTGCCAATGAATCTCTGCACTTTCCAGGCCTCAATCCTCGCGTAAGACCTCCAGATTTGATTTCTTCCGAGGCAGAGGGAACCTCCACGCACTCCTTAGTGTACCATGCTACATATTGCCGCAAGGTCTCCCCTTCCTTCTCCTGCATATTGATTAGTGAGAGATATGTCTTCTCGTGCTTCCTGGCACTCGCGAATTGATTCAGAAACAGAGAGTTGAACTTCTCAAATCAATTGATAGATCCTGCTGGAAGCTGGTGGAACCAATCTTGCGCCGATCCCTTCAAGGTCGTCAAGAAGACTCGGCAACTTACAACATCACTATACCTGTGCAGCACGGCTATGTTGTCAAACGACCTGAAATGCCTTGTTGGGTCCGCTAATCCGTCTTAGGAAAAACTTAACTCCCTGAAGTTGCTAGGCAAATCCCCTCCTAAGACATCTTCGGCGAAAGGGTGTCCTCGTGACACAATAGGTCTCTTACCCTGGACTCGAGCTTGGAGTTCTCGCATCTGAGTCGCCAACCTCTCCAAGGTTAACCCATCCGGTTGTGCTGTTGCCACCAGCTGGGAGGTCACCGATCTAGCATCATCATCATCGACTCTCTCCGAACGCTGGTGCTGCTGTGGATGCAAGGGGACCTTTTGTTGAGGTGCTAGTGGCTGCCGTGGCGGAGGTTGTCGAAACGATTCATTAGGAGCTCTCTTATCCACCTCTTGAGCCCAGCCTATCGCCTCAGCAATGATCATGTCCAAGTCCAACATGGTCATCTGAATAACCGGGTCCCCCGGAGGGTTTTGTGCTCCTACCACGACCAACCGCCTACTACCAAGAGCACCACTCTGACCACCAGCACCTCCGGCTCCCAAAACACTCTGGTTCACTCCCTCATCGGTCGGGGTGCCGACCTCTCTCCCTTTGTCCGCCATACCACCTGACCCCCCTGGGTTCACCGTGTGCCACTGAGCTTCTGGTGGTGGTGTCGGGGTCACGCTTGGGCCCAACAACGTCTCTTTGGGGGTGACAGGCGATGGTGACCATCCTAGTGGGGGACCTTTCCCGAAGGCCCTTCGAGCCCACTTCTCATCCATCTCCTTAGTCAAGTTCTTCTTTGATTTATCTCCTGCCATGATCCTTGATCTCTTCTTCTTTGGTGAGAAAAAATAGCCTTTGATACTCCGGTAGAAGACTGATCCTCCTCACAGACGGCGTCAATTTGTTATACCGCAAATACCTGAGCCGCTGAACCGCTCCTCTTCGAACCGAATTGCGCCTCCTTGATCGTCGGTACCTGCAAAACACGAGGGAGTGGTCCCGGTGTGAACACTCCGTTGCTCAAGTCAGTGGCGGTCCAAAGAGAAAACGACAGAGTAACGAGACAACAAGTATATATGTTGTGTAAAATGAATGAACTTGCTCCTTTTATAGGAGAAGTTTGGAGAGTCCTCATGACACAAGAAGTCTTATTCATGTAAATCTCTTAATTAGGTCAAAATATTATACATCCATAGAGCTCCTGAAGTTGTGAACCTCTTTTTGACTTGAGTACACGAGGGTGGCGCGCACTTGAGGGTGCCGCGCACACGAGGGCCGCGCACTTGAGGGTGTCGCACACTTGAGGGTGCCGCGCACTTGAAGGTGCATCGCACTTGGGGTGGCGCGCACTTGAGGGTGCCGCGCACTTGAGGGTGTCGCGCACTAGAGGGTGTCGCACACTTCGGCACCGCGCACTTGAGGGTACCGCGCACTTGAGGGTGCCGCGTACTTGGGGTGCCGCGCACTTGAGGGTGTCCCGCACTTGGGGGTGCCGCACACTTGGGGTGCCGCGCACTTGAGGGTGTTGCGCACTTGGGGGTGCCGCGCACTTGGGGGTAGCATAATAACACTGTGGAGTTAGATAGAGTACCCAGCTGCCTAACTGCCCAGATACTCAGCCGGTCCTCCTCATATGACAATGACGACCGAATCCCAACTGGTTCCTCACGGGCTACTACTAACGCCCACATCAATATACGATAAATACATTGTAGTCAAATCATATAATGATTTTAACGTATTCAATAATATTTGAGTATTTATTTAATATTTATGTGAAAAATGATAGTGCATTATAATTTTTAGTAACTTTATTTATTTAATTTATAATACAAACTTTTTCGTAAATCACATGGCCAATACCAGTAAAAGTGATTATATGTCAAATGGATTTAAGTTGAAATGGTTCTCTTTCATTATTGTCGTGTTCTATTCAGGGCATTAAGTTGGTGGAAAATGGGCCACCAGACAGCCATGCTTCCAAAACACAAATAATAACAGCTCAAGAATTAAGCGCAATTTATATATTAAAAAAAAAAAAACATGTGGACAAAAAAAATAGAAAAAAAAGAAAGTGGACAACAATAAAAAGCACGTATTTAAGGAATACGTTTTCCATATAATTTGTGTAGAAAACGTATTCCTTAATTACGTTTTTTCAGATTTCTTTACAAAAGAAAACGTATTCAATGAATACATTTTACAATTAAAAAAATGGTAAAACGTATTCACTGAATACGGGGTTTTTATTTTGGTCAACTCTCATTTATTTGTGTATTTTTTTTTTCCACACCTTAATTCTTTTTCAATTTTCTGGTAAAAAATTCCAAGAATTAACGAAGCTCAAAAATTTTAAAAAAAAATTAAATAAATAAATAAACCTACAAAAAAACTTATTTTTTGGAAATTAATTTAGTTTTGATACACAATTTGTCACTTAGACAAGGTGCTGGAACGGTTTTGCTATGAAGCTAACCGTTGGCTCCATAGTGGAACCAACCTTCTATATACAACATATAAACCTACCATATTAATAAAATTATATTATTGTTATTTAAGTAATCCGAGAATATGGTAGGTTTACTTGTTGTATATAGAAAGTTGGTTTCACTATGGAGCCAACTGTTGGCTTCATAGCAAAACCAGGTGCCCAGAATGGCTTGGACATTTTTTTTTTTTCCAACGAAAATAGCATATATTAGATACCTCAAAAGCATACGAGTCCACAGGCTGTTCAACTGAACTACATCACCTACTCTACATATCATAGAGAGGAAGAAATTGGGGCATAGGACAAACTATAACCCCTCTAAGGTCATCTTGGCCAACTTACTACAATCTTCTACACTAACTACACTATTAAAAGAACAATATAAGCAACGTTGTTTAAGCATACAAATATCATCTACCAACAAAGCATTAGACAGGATCCTATCAGCATCTGAGAAGCCAGAATTCAGAGCAGCCACAAGCCTCCCAGAGTTAATGGAGCAGCTCACTGTGGACCAGCCATTCTGCTTTGCCATGTTAAGAGCCCATCTTGGACATTAGACTTTAATTTGTTAACTCCTGTCTTTGGACAGACCTATATGTTTCCATAAATTCGACTTCTTCATGATTTTTGACAAGACATAAAAAGGCCCGCCGCCATTCATTATCTACACTAGAATGCTTCCATTGTGCACTGCGGATTCAATTTATTTGGATGTATGAAGGTCAAATTTTCAATATATAAGTTATAATACACTCGATTACCAAATATTAATATGCATTAGCTAACAAGCACAACATGTAAACAAATCCAACTATTACCTATTGACTATGACATAGAGTCCAATCCAATATATAGATATAAATATTAAAATTATATAAAATATATGAACCTCCTATTTTTCTTCTTCATGGAGCAAAGACATGAAAACAATATCTCATAACTATATATAAATATTGAAATTATATAAAATATATGAACCTTCTATTTTTCTTCTTCATGGAGCAAAGACGTGAAAACAATATCTCATAATTCCCAAACTAGGTTGTTGATTGTAGTGGTTTATATGGGATATTATTATACTAAATCGATTTTAATTAATAACAGGAATATCTTGGAGTATAAGCCCACATATGGGGTAGGAAACATGGTATAATGATACGAGCCAAACTCAACTTAGGGACTATGGTACACTCCTCCTATAAAATGGCTAAGGTATCTCAAAGCCTCATTCTTTCTACATTTATAGCCATACTCTTGAAATTTGGAGTTTTGGAGTGATATTGACTTAGACATCAGGGCCCAACGCCGGGACCCCTCCCGGCGTTAAGTTCTTGCAGGTACGGAAGCTTGTTCGAGTTGAAGGAGCCCGAGGTAAATCCCATTTCACCAACATTGGCGGCATCTATGGGGCTCATTCGAGAAGCCAAACGGAGTTCCGATCGAAAAATTTTTTGAAAAGTTCCCGCAGATCTCCTTCATTTCTATCGGTCGCCGTCGTCGCCTGCCGCCGGCCAAAGTCCTCCGATCGGCAAATTTTTTACGTCATAGGGTAGATCTCCTCGAGGTGAATCTCCCCATAAAATTTTATGCGAAAACTCATCTGGGAAGGCCTTCGATTTAGCCGGTCAAACTTCCCGGATCTAGAAAATTTTGGTAAACATCCGACCTTCAAATGCATTTTTCTGGCGATCCGTGAGGGCTATTAAAAATCTGGGAGCACCATCGAAATTCTCTCGTCGAGGCGAGTCTCCAGCACATGTCCTCCGCCGGCTGTCGTCGCCTCCGCCGCGAAAAATCCTCTGATCGAAATGATCTTTACGTCTTCCCGAAGCTCTTCTCGTGCTCGTTCTATCCTTAAATTTTTCAAGCGAAAACTCCTCTGGGAATACCATCAATTTTGCGGTCAAAGTTTTTGGATCTAGAAAAAAGTGGTGGTCAACTTCGTTGTTCTTCTCCGATTTTACGACAATTTCCGGCGACTCACTTCGAACAGAGGGTACCATCGGAATCTTCTGGTCGGGGCTCACCCTTGGTCGGTTTTCGTCACCGGCCGGCAAGCTCTGTCCAGGGATTTCCTTTTTTCCGACGAATTTTTCTTTTCCGGCAGGTTTCCGCTGTTGTGCGCGCAGCCCATGTTTTTCTGCTAACCCATGTGAGGGGCCCAGGTGTAATCCTAACTTCTGCCCAACCTAATGGAGGGGCTTAGCTTGCGGCCCAACTTAATATAACCGCGGCTCAATGGAGTCAACAGCGGCCCAGTTCACGAAAGCCCATTCCGCAGGGAGTTGAAATGAATGCAGACCGCGCCCAGCCTGCACGGCCTGCATCTCTCACAAACTTAGGCCCGCGAGAGCCCGACCCGCAGCTCGAGCTTTTCACATCTTTCAGCCCGCGCTCTACCTGCTGGCAGCCCGCGATGGCTCAGTCCCAGCCTGCGCGGCCCATTGCATAGCCCGCGCTTACCAGGACCAATGCAACGGCCCAACTGGCCAACCGCGGCCCAGGAGCTTTTTTGCAGTCCATTTTGCACCCAATCTTCTCCAGCTCGAGGCACACCGGTCCAGATGGTCCAGAAGCGGTCCAAATCGGTCCAACTTTGTCCAATAGCCCCGGTTTGAACCCAAAACTAATTCAGAATGACTCATCGCGGACAGGGAGGTAAATTTAGGTAACATTATCTTGGTGGAGGTATGTGATTGATTTAAATTATAGGTTCAAGGGATTATGAAACTGGTGAAATTTGCAAAATTATTTGATTTATTCGTGGAGATTATTTGATTTATTATTGGAGAGATTATCCGAATTATTATCGGAGAAATTATTTGATTTAATTGTGGACATTATTTGATTTATTCGTGGAGATTATTTTATTTAATTGTAAAGAATATTTGATTTGTTCATGGAGATTATTTGATTTATTCGTGGAGATTATGTGATATATTCGTGGAGATTATTTGATATATTTGTGGAGAGATTATGTAATTTATTCGTGGAGAATATTGTATTTATCCGTGGAGACTATTTGGTTTATTCGTGGAGAATATTTGATTTATCTGTGGAGAATATTTGATTTATTCGTTAAGAATATTAGATTTATTCGTGGAAAAAATATTTATTCGTGGAGAAAATATTTGACTTACTCATTGCATTTGGAGAGGAGAACTATATTTGGCAATACCCCTATTGAGCGAGCTTGCTTGAGAACAAATGCGGGTCGTGATTTTGAATTGAAGATATTTTTGTGATTGTTCTTATCGTGTGTTTGGTGGATTTATCGGTGGACTCAAGGAGATGGAGTAAAATTATATAATTCGATATCTTGATATCTTCGAAACCTTTCATTTGGAATTTCATGTGAAAATGTATAATTTTTTTGAGTTGACTATTCATAATTTTTTAAGCATGTCATTGCTCGAGCATGTCTTATATTGAGGAGATGGTGATATTTGTATTTGATCTATTGTTTTTCTTGCGTGGAGAAATGCAAAATGGATGACGTGAATATAATGTGGATAGTGATCTTTGAATTCTTGTCGAAGAAACAATGAAATAACCCGAGTCTAGACAAGCTACGACGGAGAAGTTGTTGAATTTTGAGGACAATATGAGCGAGCATGAATCCATCAAAGCAGTGTGATATTGAGGGACGAGTCTGGATGATGTCGATCGCCGCTGGCAATTTCAAAGGCATAAATCATTCTCTTTTGGAGAGAGATGATAATTGGGGTATTCTCGATCTTCAGGTATAAAATTAATCTCAACTCTTGTCGGCAGTCAAGTTCGACTGACACGATTTTGTGACATATTGAGTCTCTTAGCATTATTTTTTGGAGGAATATTCATTGTTTGAATATTTTGGACAAAATGCTCCTGAGATTGTGGTGTCGATGTGGATGCCTTGGCTGCGGGAAGGGGATGGGAGACTGTCTTGGGAAGTTATTTGTAGATGAAAAGGCAGACTATTGAAGGTGAGAATGCAAAGTTGCTTTTGGTCCATTCTCACCAAATCAGGAGGTGAGAATGCAAAGTTGCTTTTGGTCCATTCTCACTAAATCACAACCATCGTCATGCGGAGGCCTCACTTCCATGGCTGACTGTGAATTTTGGAAGTGATCTTTTTATACAAATTTTTAGTTACATGAAAAAACAATGGGGTAAGAGATGATGGCAAGTTAGGTAAAACTATATCCATATCCTAGTTTTGTCATGGTTAACAAACATCCAACAAATATGAATTAAAATTTATCCGCACAATACAATCCATCCACTAAATACTGACTTAGCCCAATCCCATTATACGAAACAAACAAGCCCTAATCGGATTAAAACAGGGCACTGAACACTGAAATAACTAGTTCATTGAAACAGTATTTGTTTCATCATCTCAACACTTAGCCCACCAAAAACAGACAGAGACACACTTCAACATAAAAGCCAACATAATCAGATTTTTCAATCCACATAACAGAAAGGCCTAACGTACTACTACATTCATAACTTCACCCGTTCACCCGAGAAACAAAATTGTGATGACCAATTTCCCATGGAACATTACACATGGCATGTTCACTCTTTGTTTTTCTTCTTCTTCTCTTTCTTCTTGAGGGTCTCCTCACCTTCCTCCGCATGTTTCCTCTTCTTTTTTTTCTTCTCGCCAGAATTAGCACTGCCCACTTCAGTTTCTGGCTCGGATTGTTTCCTCTTCTTCCCAACAGCTTCACTTTCAGGCTGTGCATCATCACCTTTGGAATCCTTCTTCTTCTTTCGTTTCTTGCTCTTTTGCTCCTCATCTGTAACAGGCACAACAATCACTTCCTCCTCGGCCACAGCCCCATCATCATTGTTTTCTTTCGAAAGAGATTCTGTTAGTCCTAAAATTGCATCTGCAGCTGGATTGTAAGTCTGCAAAAAACACAATAATAATAATAATAAATAAACAGATAAATACAAGTTTTAAACAAGATTGAGGAAGAAAATAATATTCATGATGTTCAGAACTAGAAATCAGACCTTGGCTGGAGTAATCAATCCCCCGGATCCCTTCTTCCTGTCCTTGACGTAAAACTCAATCTTCGGTTTGCCTTTAGCAGACCCCGCAGAACGGCTTAGTTCTTTGCCTTCTAAGCTTCTCAGTCTTGCCTCAAGCTAAACATCGAATTAACATTTACTAATAATAAAATGAAAAATGAAAATACAAAAATAAAATAACAATGCAAACTTTTAACTAATCACATGATAAAATTACCTTGGCTCTGTTCTCCAAGCCCATGGAATTATCCTCACCATCACCAAGTGCATCACATCTAATTGCCAGAGCGGCTTTTGCAGCCAGAGACCGTGAAATTTTACCCTTGTGCTTGGGTGCTGCCTGACCTATTAAGGACGCGTGATATATGAGTCCATATTTTGGTGTCGCATGCTTAGTCTTAAGTGCTCTGAAAAGAGCCTTCTCAGCACCAAGTATCTGGACAGTGCTTCCGGGCTGCTTGGCAAGATTCAATAAGCTGCCTCCGTGGGCAATCAGTCGAGCACCAACGAGTTCACCAACAAGGGCAGTAAGATTTGGGGCAATGGTGTTCATCCTGCTCTTCAAGTAGTCATAGAGTTGTGCTCTGTATTCTGAGAGGGAAAGAACTTGGTTGCACAAGTCTTTGATGTTCTCCAGGTCAAGCTCGCTAACTTCAGTTCCCATGGAGATCATGGCTGCCTCTTTCAATTCTGCCTCTAACTCCTCTGGAAGCACCTGCAACATTTAGGGCGGAGTGAGCACAAAAATTAAACAAATTCAAGTACCACAGGGAAAGAAATGAGATTCACAGATATTTGTCTTTACTTTGTATAGGCTGGCACAAATCAACTTGAGAACATGCATTCTAAAACCAGAATGGTTACTAAGAACCATAGGAAGGCAGAACTAAACATTAGGGCATAACAGCAATACAAATCACAGATTTTCATGAGAATATTGTGTTCGACTTCAGTTGATAAACTTTAATGAGTTTCATATGCTTTCTCGGGGAAAAAAAAATACTAATTAGCTGCTTCTTTGTTTTGCATATTAAATCAATACCTCATCAATATATTTGCCATAACCAAATTAATTATAATGACAGGGGAAAAAAGATGAAGACTACTCTACCTCTGAAAAATCAAGCTTGGCAGCATTTGTTCGATTACCCATCAACTTCACAGTCTTGGCATACATGATATTGTCTTGTATTATCTTTGCAAGTTCAGGGAAATGCCATCCATACCATTCCCTTACCCTCATTGCATATGTATTCAGCTCCTTGTCAAGATCATCCAACAAGCTAATAGCTTGTATGATCATGGTATCAACCTAGAGTAAAACCCATTAAAAGCCACAATTTAGGTACTTCAAATGCATCCATAGAGCAGGAACAATCAAAGGAAAGATAAAACATAATATAGACATGTAACTGATAAATTTAGATACAAACAGAGTGAATTACATACAAACAGGGTAATAATATAACTTATGACTTATAAGGTGAGCGAATTTCACTCCATGTGCAACTGATTGAACAGAGGATCTTGAAAATGAAGGCTTGATCATAAAAATATTCTCTATTTCCTATCATCTTCTACCCCCTTTTACTTTATTCCGGTAGCAGGAATGAAATCTGGCCAATTTCAAAGCGCAGATAAACAATATTATTTTTAGAATGTTTGCAAACAGCAGAAAACAAAAAAGGCCCAAGCTCAATACCAGCCAATGAGCAATGAGCACCAACCTCCATTTTGGGTACTCCTTCAATCAGATACATATGACATCATAGTTTGTTTGTCACTTTGTCTTTCATATTCTACTAGGACAGGCATGTGAACCACTCACATGCTGATAGCTGCAATTTTAGTTACCTAATTATACGTAATGCATCTTTTAATTCATCTCAGAAAGACAAAATGTTCTAAATTGACAAAAACAGAATTTGATTTGTGACCAAGTTCCATTATCAAAATTTTCTAGTACTCATCTTCAAGCATCAAATCCCATTTCACAGCTCAGCTCATCTCAAACAGAACATGCCAAAAAAAAAAAAAAAAAAAAAAAAAAAAAAAAAAACTAGCAGACACATTTAGTGGCACAATAACAAATTTACTACAAATAAATTACTATATCCTCACCTTGTCTGGACTGAATTTCAATTTGTATCTTGATAAGCTGTGAGACAAACCCAGGCTCATAGGTGCCAAATCTTGAGAAGCTAAGCCAGATATAAGTTCAGACAATTGACTCCTCACTCCCCTCATGAGTTCCATGACAGCATTGTTGTGAACACATTCAATTTGCTACACAACATAAATAAAATCAGTTTGCAACCGAAGAAAAATCATTCAGACATTATAATTGCATTGTACGATACAATTAAAGTGACAGTTCTAACTCACCAGCTTCTCTTTGATTATGTTTCCAAGCTTGGAGTCCGCAACAGCTAAAATGTCGCCATCACAATGGCTGCGCAAGAATTTTCGGAGACCTTTGCTAGGCTTACTATCGATTAATAAGGTAGCAGCAGATAAAGCCTCAGACGTATTCTCAAACTTGGAAAAAGCTTTTAGCTTGACAACCTGATAAGTAGGGAAATTATTAATAATTACATCAATCAACTGAATCACATAGCTTAGCAACATCATGCTAAAAGAACCAAGATTAGTCACACAAAACATGCCAAGTCAGATCAATCTGTTTGTATCACACCAAGAAATGAGTCTCTAGAAAGATTAGATTCATATAGTTGTACAAAACTGATAGGACCAAAGTAGATAAACATTTTTCACCGGAAACAACTTCTAACATAACATGTGGTAATTTTAGGAATTGTACACTGTCTTCAGAGTGACATGTTAACACTACTGGCGCAAACACGCCCACACACACACACACACACACACACACACACATATATAGGAAAAATACAAGATGGGTCCATACTCTGAAGGAGGTGTATCCATGCAAAATGAAAAAACTATTTTCCAGAACAGATGTATCCGAACTACCAAAACTAAGTCAATACAAGACTTTCAACAGTTAAATGACCCCATTTACTTCACATAGAACAAGAGCATCGACAAATTTCGCGATACTCAATCTAACACAAACAAACACGCACATTTCAACTCAAGTGCAAATACAGCATGATTTAAGCAAAAACAAATCCAAACTCAAGACCTGTCTGGCGGAGTCTGGGGTCGAAAAGTCTTTCCCGAGGTCCTGCAAAATCCAGAAATATACATATATATACAATAGAAAAGAAAATCAGCAAGCAAGAAACAAAAAATATAGCAAGGATACAAAATCAATGCCAACAAAAGACCTCGATTTTGGAGAGCTTTCCTTCATCCAAGACTTTAAATAGAGCAAACCCAGCCGGAGTTTCAAACAAGAGCAACATTCTTGCTTCTCCTCAACCTAAGAAATGTCTCTCAACTGTCAAAACACAGCAAGCAACTGAGGTCTCTCTTTAGCGTTTGCTTCGGTTTTATAGTCTAGGGCATCGTCGTTTACTTTTTTTTTTTTTTATTTTCATTTAGTGCGGCGGATGAAAAATGGGCCTGGGTATGCGTAGTGTTCGGTATATGGGCCGTCGGATACGTTCTCTATGGAGGGTTTGGGGAAAATTTTATAACTGTCCCATTTCTAATACACATTTCTACAAAGACCAACGGGTATGAGAATTTCAAAAATGGGTATTATGAATTCCAAAAATGCTTGAATAGGAAGTTACATTAATCAAAATTCAAAATAATAACTCTTTTTTTCTCTCTCTTTCTCTTCTCTTTTTTCCTTCTCTCTCTTCCTTCTCACAGTTCGTTTTTTGCTCTGTTCTTTTTTTTTTCTCCTCCTCTTCTTCTTCTTCTTCTTCTTCTTCAAACAAAAAAACCGAAAAAAAAACAATAAAAAAGAATAATCAATTAGTACTACTACGTCTGCAATATGATTTGATTTCCATTAATTTCTGTCATTTTTTCTCAATCTTAAAAAAAATAAAAAAATATAAAATTACAAAATAAACATATATTATAAGAGGTCTGAAATTAGATATAGTCAAAGCGGAAAAGATATAAACAAGATTCTGAGCAACAAATAAGTAATAACACAACAACTAAATATGTGGATTATATTAAAAAAAACTTAAATTGAAAAAGCAACACGAAAATAACATAACATTGAAAAAACAACATGAAAAAAACTTTAAAGCAACATGATAAAAACATGAAAATAACTTAAAAGAAAAGAGAAAAAGTTCATAAAAGCAAACATCCAAAAGAATAATCAAATCCCAAAAAAATCAGGCTATAAATTTAAAAAAAAAAATAAAAATTTGCAAAACTAATCTAAAAAAACAGGCTTTTAATATATCCTGCAAATGATTAATGGAAATTTACTAAAAATCACACAAAAAAAATATAAACATGCAAAACTAAACTTGAACACTCTGCACGAACCACCGTCGACGGGTAACACAGATCCGAAGCAACCAATCCCAGATCTACTAACAGCCGTCGGTGCTCGCCACTCTCTGCCGCTCATGAACCGATACCAAGCGTCAGGCGACTCAGGCCCTTGCTCAAACCACGCAATTGGTAATGAACTTCAGTTATAGAAATACAAGGAATTGGGATTGGGTCACTAAACGAAGAATTTTTCTGTTAATTTGCGATAATTATTTTTAAACATGAGAAATCTGGAAAGAGGAGACGAAGAGAAGAAAAGAAAATAAAAAGAAGAAGAAGAGATATAATTAAAAGATAAAAGAAAGAGAAAAAAGTAGGAAAAAGGATTGAAGAAAGAGGGAGAAAGTTGTGGGAACGGTTAATGGGATAAAGGGGTATATATGAAAATGAAATGGAGTAAAATTGTATAAATAGTGAATAGGCCTTTTATTGTAAAATGTGTAAATAAATAGTCAAGGGACGTCTCAAACAGACCCACATATAATTGAGGAAATTACGTGGTGCACTATATATTGACAACTTTATTATATTATTACTAGCCAGATTTATTTGCAAAGGAACTAAAGATATATATTTTATTTACAAATATATCAAAAAATTAATATAGAAATTAATTTTATAATAAATTTGGTAACATCAGTTTTTTAGAAAGTTATTACAAGTGATTTATCTCTCTCACCTTCTCTGAACATACTACCAACGATGGGAAAGGTGGAGAAGAAAGCCATATCTCAAAAAGCTCTATCCCAGTCGCAGTTCTGGCTGAGCACGACGAATTTGGTGCGGCAGAAGATCGAGGACAAAGAGGAATTGCACGAAGTGCAGGGGAGGGACAGCACGTGCTTCCTGAAGAGCGGGTTTGTGGAGTGTACCTCGAGGTCACAACGGAAGCAGAGCTTGGCCGAGTCGGCGAGGCAGTAGAGTAAAGCTAACGATTCTTCATGATTCTTCATAGAAATCGCACAACTGGTCGGTTGTCTCGTCGGAAACGTAGTTTTCTTGGTCTGGTGCGTTCATGGCGGTGATTTTTTATTTTTTATTTTTTCCTTTCCCCCTTTTTTACCTTTTTTTTCTTCTGTGTTTAGGTGATCATTTGATGGGTTTGGATTTTCAGCAAAAGATTATCAAAAGATGGGATTTTGAGTCATGGTTTAAGTGTTGTGGCCGTGTAGTGTAGAGAAAGATAGTGGGAAAAGGGGACAAATCCTTAGGGCAAATCCAAGCACAACAAGAAAACATGTTATTAATTCTTCCTCATATTGTATCGGTCTCCCTGTAATTGAAACTTTTCAGTTTTTGTATGATTTATATTTAGTATAATTTCGGTATATTTTTATTCATCATATTGTGTCGTGTTTGTATCGGTCCCCCTGTTATATGTATGGTTTATATTTAGTATATCTTCGGTATATGTATGGTTTATATTTAATAAAATAATAGAAAACATATACATTACATCTACCACCATTGCGGTTTGTATTGTAAGTATATATATCGACATTATATTTTATATATTCATTATATATACCGGGATTATGTTTTATATTTACTATAATCACTTAAATATATACATTTTTTATGGTATATTTTATGTATATATATTAAACATATACTGAATATATACTAACATAAACGCAACATATACCCGCCCCTGGACACCTGTGTGAATTACAATACATGTTTTTTTTCCTTCTTTTTTTGGTATTTGTAATGGAATACACACGACAATTAAGGGTGGAGCATTTTATTTGTATGGTTATTCAGGGTTTATAGTTAGTATATTTTCAGTATATCGGTATATTCTCAAAAGAGCAACATTTTAAAAAAACGATTAAAATAAACTATATATATATATACCATAAAAAACTAAAAAATCCATTTAAGTGTGAATGATATGGTAACTTACTTTAGACATTAATATAGATAAATTAGGTATAAACATAATATAGAATGTGATATGTGTTATAAAATGAGGGGAATATAAAGAACACAATGTATAAAAACTGGATATAATTTCAAACTGTTCTTTCTATCTTCTTTTTTTTTCGTTCCTGTATCTCCAAATGTTGTACATACATTGCCTTTTATAGGCAAAGTTGGCACGCTTTTCAATACGAATTAAATATAATAATGTAAAGATGATAAGATTAGGAGTGGTAAATTCCACTTTTACATAACACTCCTCCTTGGAATTACCACTACTAAATGTGCGTTATGCTGCCTCGTTAAAAACCTTATCTGGAAAAACACTGTGGGAAAAAAAATCGAGATAAGGAAAAAAGAGTACAGCCGCACATACTCCCCCTCGAGTTATCATTCGTGCAAATCCCAAAGATGTTTCATCCCAATATTGTGTACGTGCTTTCGAAATATTGTCGTCGGAAGTGCCTTCGTAAACAAATCTGCTGCATTATCGCTTGATCGAATGTATTGAACTTTGATTTGTTTGTTCCTTTCAAGCTCTTGCGCATACGAGAAGAACTTTGGCGGGATATGTTTAGTTCTGTCATTCTTGATGTATCCTTCTTTGGTTTGAGCGACACATGCTGCATTGTCCTCGTATATCACCGTCGGGTCATTATTATTCGATAGTCCACTGGCTTGCTGAATATGTTGAGTCATGTTTCTGAGCCAGATGCTTTCCCTAGTTGCTTCATGAAGTGCGATGATCTCAGCATGGTTTGAAGATGTCGCAACTAATGTTTGTTTCTGGAAACGCCAAGAAAATGCAGTTCCGCCAATTGTAAAAACGTATCCAGTTTGAGATCTTGCTTTATGGGGATCTGAGAGATATCCTGCATCTGCAAAATCGATTATTTTTTATCGTTGGAGTAAAACAGTCCCAAATCGATTGTCCCTTGGAGATAACGGAATATGTGCTTGATTCCATTCCAATGTCTCCTCGTAGGTGCCGAGTTATATCTTGCTAATAAATTGGTAGCAAAAGATATATCTGGTCTGGTACAATTAGCAAGATACATAAGAGCTCCTATGGCACTCATATATGGTATTTCAGGACCAAGTATTCATCTTCTTCACAAGGTCGAAATGGATCCTTTTCAACATCTAATGTTCGATTGACCATTGGGGTACTAAGTGGATTCGCCTTGTCCATATTGAATCGTTTCAGTATTCTTTTAGTGTAATTAGATTGATGGACAAATATCCCATTTTGGACTCGTTCTATTTGCAAGCCGAGACAATATGTGGTCCGTCCGAGATCTTTCATTTCAAATTCGCCTTTTAGTAAAGTGACTGCTTCTTGGATTTCATTTGTAGTCCCAATAATATTAAGATCATCGACATAGACAGCAATTATCACAACTCCATCTTGTGATCTTTTTATAAAAACACACGGGCATATTTGATTATTTATGTATCCCCGTTTCAGTAATTGTTCACTCAAACAATTATACCACATACGCCCGGATTGTTTCAAGCCATACAATGATCTTTGCAGTTTTATCGCACATAACTCTTTAGGTTTGGACTTTAGTGCTTCGGGTATTCTAATTTCTTCTGAAATTTTCATATAAATGTCCGCGTCTAGCGATCCATATAAGTAAGCAGTCACAACATCCATGAGACGCATCTCAAGATTTTTATGGATGGCTAAACTAATCAAGTATCTGAAAGTAATTGCATCCATAACAGGGGAATATGTTTCATCATAATCGATTCCAGGCCTCTGGGAGAATCCCTGTGCTACAAGGCGAGCTTTATATCTTGTGATCTCATTTTTCTCATTTCTTTTTCTAACAAAAACCCATTTGTACCCAATAGGTTTTATGTCTTTGGGTATAATGGTTATAGGTCCAAAAACCTTTCGTTTATTAAGAGAATTTAACTCGGCTTGAATTGTTGGAACCCACGAGGATCTCGATATGCACAAATCACAGACAAACATTCAA
>CACSLK010007779.1:8000120-8027626 GCA_902706635.1 Striga hermonthica | reverse complement strand
TTTTTTTTTTTCCTGGTAACCCTACGCAAATCACGTAACCCATTTGGGATGGAGGAAGTTACAATTTGTAACTGATTTTTAGGCCATCAAATAATTAAAATTGGTTGATTAGGTATATAGCAAATTATTTGTTGTAGGAAGGTAAATTTGAAAATATTTTATTTTCGTGTAGTATGGATAAAATTTTCCTCATATAATTTACCTATTCACCCGTTAACGGCTAGTGATCTTCGGGTTTGAGTCGGATTTTACTCAGTGGGTTAGCAGGTTTTCGTCGGGTAAATAGGTAACATGAGTTCTTAAATTTGAATTTTACCCGGTCTCAACCCGACCTAACCCGCTTCATTTGAAAAAATAAAATAAATAAATTCACAGTTAATTATATTGTAACAAACAATTTATTAGCTAAGTTTGAAAATAAAAAAACTATAAAAAAATTATATTATTTTTAGAATAAATAATGGGATATAATTATTTACCTTTTATACTTTAGCTAATAATATAACGTTTACAAATTAAATATTTAAAATTTTTATTGTACAATTAATAAATATTGATAAAAAATATTATAAAATTGAAATAAAATTTAACATTAACCAAATTCTAATAAATAATATAATTTTTAATGTTAACAACAAATGGCTACTTTTATATTTTATATATCCGACTCGACCTGTAGTTTGGGTGGCAAAATTCTATCTAAATCTGACCCGAAACCTGGTCATCCTGGGTTTACCCGACCAAAAAATGCGGGACCCGGCCCAAAAATACGGGACCCAACCCCTTTGGGTTTTATTGACATGTCTAATCTATAAGCAAAATTACACCATTCACTATTTTGAGTTTTTTATTGAGAAAATTTCTTTGTATATTTTTAATTTTTCTATTTAGTTTTGAGTTTATTTCATCATAATTATAATAATTTTCACTATCTATTTTTGTTTTCTCGAAGCGAAAGGAAACTCAATAAACTCAAAATGAATATAATGTCCAAATACAAGCCAAAACAGTAGAACCCCTGTAGCGCCCCATTTGTTCCGGATTAATTTAGAATTATTATTATTAGTTTTATTTTTTCGATTTTTTTTTATTCGTGCTCGATTATTAATTCCTATGTAACTATATGCTCATAATTGTATTAATTTTAAAATCGAGCCGAATTGTATTATTAAGGTAATTATCGATCGAGCTAATCAACGTGTTTAGTCGGGGTTTTAATCGCGCCAAACAACCAAGCCTCGAACCCGCGCGCCATTTTCTACCCGCGCCCCGTTCACGCCAATGGTCCGCATGTTCCCGCAACCCGCACCCACGTGGTCAGCCCGACCCTTGCCCGAATTTTCCCCTGCATGCATGGCTTAATTTGAAATTTTGAATTCAATTTGTAACAACCCTATCCCTTAATATCAGCTTTTATTTCCCCAATTTTAATTCCTCATTATGAGCTTGACCAAGTATTGTGGAGGGAGGTTACAATTTGCATTAAAAAGGGAAGACCCTATTATTTTTCCACTCATTCTCTCCCTTTCACTCCCTCTCCCTCTCCCTCTCCCTCTTCTTCTCTCATAATTTTCCAGCATCTTCCCTTCCATCTCTCTCTCTCTCTCTCTCTCTCTCTCTCTCTCTCTCTCTCTCTCTCTCTCTCTCTCTCTCTCTCATTTTTCTTGGAAATTTCATCAAACTCGCTGGAGAACTTCGAAAAAATCACCACACATGCCACCCTCGCGCGTGATGTCTGTCGGCAACAACGAGAGCTATCCATGACGTGCTGCAAATCCGACCACCATCCACGAACCAAGGAGTTACCGAGGACCCTTGGACATACCCTTAGCCGTGCGAGCCACCGTTAGACGTCGAGCGAGCCAAGCGGATGATTTCTCCGCCCGTAGGAGCCGAACCATGCCCGTGACCGTACTTGTGTGTTCTCCCAATTGGTGTTTAGTATATAAACTCCATTATTTATTATTGTATTGTAACACCCCGCTTTCTTATTAAAATCATAGTCAAATTTTAGCAATATCTTATCTGAAAAAAACCTATTAACTTGCGAAATCGTGATTCGGGATGCTACTGAGAAACCTTTCTTTTCTGAAAATCCGTTATATTTTCTAAGTTAAACCTATTAAGAACAACTGATTATCTTTACTTAAACAAGCATGTAGAACTGTACAAAATCCGACCGGTAAGTCAGATCCAAAAGCTGGAAATCAACATGCAAGTTCGAAAACCTGAGAATGTCAGTGGAAGTAAAAATGTGGCAAAATATATATGCACATGTCAAAAGTCTGCAAAATGATATATAATCGAACCCACGACCACCGGCTCAGCTCACTCCTTTGGACCGACCCTGTGACCTGAAAAAGATAATATAATGGGGGCGTGAGCACTAAAAACCACTATGCTCCGCAGAAACTCATGCCGAAATAAAACAATAATAATAATTGCGGTATCATGATCAGAGGCATATATATAACCTGTGTCTATGTCTATGACTGGCTGATCAACAATATAAACTGCTACTAGATCAGATAGTGTATCTATCGACTATAATAAACTCCGTCGGAACCATGTACACACCCTAGTGGGCAGATTAATTTTTTTTTTTTTGGATTAGGGAATTGTGGATAGGCTAACAAAAAAGGACGCCACTAGAACTCAGAATGGATTTACGGCACCTGAACCGGCCACCATTCTAAGCGGAAACTGGATATACATACCTTGAACATGATAACTGTAATTATACTCAATGTAACACTCAGTCTGAATCCCCACCTGAACTGCTGGTTTGAGAGTGTAAGTGATGCTGCTGATTATACTGTCAAAATATATAAATAAACAAACACTAAGTACTATGTGTTGGGATCAATGAAGATCTCGTTATGCACAAATCACGAATTCAATAGCAAAACGTAAACCTATGCGTAGTAGATCTAAAGGTTTGCGTAGAGAACTTACGGCTTAAAATTTATGAACTTCGCTTCGCTTCGAAAAGTCTCACTTTGCTCTCCTTGGAGGCGATCAACATCACTTTGATATTCACCTAGGCGGACTCCCTTCGGTAGGAAGACAGCCACTAGGCCTATGAAGGAGCTGCGATCTGGCTGACCTTCTGGATGGTCGTACACATCACGCCAATGAATTGTTGAGTGCAAATCGCGTCCTAGGATTGCACGAACAAGATCGGATCGAAAACCAGATTGAACGAGTGCAAAACGGATGAAGACAAGTTGCAGTCCTGGGACCTTGCGGCAGCGCGTGGGTGGTCAGACAGCTACGATCTCAGCAGCGTTGGAAACCTCTCGTCGAGATGGTTGTCTGGGTATGCTGCACGTCTTGATCGGACCTCCGGTTAGTTCTGTACGACCAAATATATTTCGTCTCACTTTACCCAAAGATCTTCTACTGTATATCTCAAACACCTCTTAATCTTGTACCAGTGGAACAACAAGAAGAAGATAAAACTCAAATGGGAACTGAGAGAGAGAAGAGAGGCGTGGGGCATGTTTCACAAGATGTGGAAATCTTCTCTCTTCCCATGAGCTTAATAATGTATATATAGAGCTACAATAGGGATTCTTAGGAGATTAGAATTAGGGCTCCTTAATTAATTAAAATACTTGTGTACCAAGCCACTTATTTTAAATTAAATAATATTAAATAGCCACCAACATAATATTATTGCACTCCCTTTTCCTAGCCTAATTTACAATTGAGACTCCAATAATAATTACTCGATTTATCTCCTCATGTTTAAGATATAATGTCCATTAATTAATTCAATTACTGAAAATCAAGAATTAATTAATTTATTATTATTTCACCAAAACTAGCGCTCGTTCACCACATTATTACTATGCCAAAATTTAATCCACCTGCAGGGTTTAGCATAATGATCCTTCATGAACTCACTCCGGAGATATCATCAAACTAACGCACATGGTGACCGTAAATATCCTAACAACACATCCTACATGTAGTAATATTACGCAAAACAGCGGGTCTATTGGCCAGTTCACTAAGCCTCACCCATGTGAATCAAAGTAATAAATACTACACATATATGCCTATTTAATATCTTACGGGTTAAGAGTACGCATTAATTAACCGAGGCCTAGTTCGTTTACGACGATCAGTATAAAACGAACTGCTTCTCTTTGGGATCTTATTCAATACATAAATGTACTAGTGTAACTAATCAGTCAAGACAAACTGTACAGTTGACACTACAACCGTTCACGATAGGGTGTTCATGTCCATTTGGGTTGTGAACCACTTATTCTTGTTTCGCGAGTAACTGATAACATGATCTTCGGTTTGCCCGATGACGACCCACACTATCTAATGCAAAACAACAAAACGTAGAACTTGTTTAATCTAACATGTTTCTCATTCATAAAGGATAAAGGGTAATATCATCCAAAGCCAAGCTTTCAGTATATAACACTAACAATCTACCACTTATACTTAAAGCTTTCGCTTTTACAAGTATAGTCCTATCAATCTGTTATTCTAAAAGACCTATGTCGATTCTATCGCCATGCACTGGACTCTCATTCCTATCACGTGTTTGACAAAGACCTTCTCCGGCAAACTCTTCGTGAATGGACCAGCTAGGTTGTCCTCAGATCCAATCTTGGCAACATCAACGTCTCCTCTACCAACTATCTCTCAGATCAGATGGTACTTGCGCTCTATGTGTTTACTTGCTCTGTGGGCTCGTGGTTCCCTTGAGTTTGCTACTGCTCTACTGTTATCACAGTACACGGTGATACCACGTGGCAAACTCGGAATCACCTCTAAGTCCACTAAGAAGTTTCTGAGTCAAATTGCCTCTTTCGCTGCCTCTGAGGCTGCTATGTGCTCGGCTTCCGTGGTGGAGTCTGCCACGCATTTCTGCTTAGCACTCCTCCATGAAATGGCTCCACCTCCCAAGGTAAACACATAACCAGAGGTTGACTTACTCTCGTCCCTATCTGACTAGAAATCAGAATCGAATTTGAGTCGGACTTTACTCAGTGGGTTAGCAGGTTTTCGTCGGGTAAATAGGTAACATGAGTTCTTAAATTTGAATTTTACCCGGTCTCAACCCGACCTAACTCGCTTCATTTGAAAAAATAAAATAAATAATTTCACAATTAATTATATGGTGACAAACAATTTATTAGCTAAGTTTGAAAATGAAAAACTATAAAAAAATTATATTATTTTTAGAATAAATAATGGGATATAATTATTTATCTTTTATACTTTAACTAATAATGTAACGTTTACAAATTAAATATTTCAAATTTCTATTGTACAATTAACAAAAATTGATAAAAAAAATTATCATAAAATTGAAATAAAATTTAACCATTAACCAAATTCTAATAAATAATATAATTTTTAATGTTAATAACAAATGTCTACTTTTATATTTTATATATCCGACTCGACCCGTAGTTCGGGTGGCAAAATTCTATCTAAACCTGACCCAAAACTCGGTCATCTTGGGTTTACCTGACCCAAAAATGTGTGACCCAACCCGAAAATGTGGGACCCAACCCCTTTGGGTTTTATTGACATGTCTAATCTATAAACAAAACTACACCATTCACTATTTTAAGTTTTTTATTGAGAAAATTTCTTTGTATATTTTTAATTTTTCTATTTAGTTTTGAGTTTATTTCATCATAATTATAATAATTTTCACTATCTATTTTCGTTTTCTCGAAGCGATAGGAAACTCAATAAACTCAAAATGAATATAATGTCCAAATACAAGCCAAAACGGGAGAACCCCTGTAGCGCCCCATTTGTTCCGGATTATTTTAGAATTATTATTATTATTTTATTTTCTAGATTTATTTTTATTCATGCTCGATTACTAATTCCTATGTGACTATATGCTTGTAATTGTATTAATTATAAAATCGAGTCGAATTGTATTATTAAGTTAATTATCGATCGAGCTGATGAACGTGTTTAGTCGGGGTTTTAATCACGCCAAGCAACCGAGCCTCGAACCCGCGTGCCATTTCCTACCCGCGCCCCGTTCACGCCAATGGCCCGCATGTTCCCGCAGCCCGCAACCGCGTGGCCAGTCCGGCCCTTTCCAGAATTTTCCCATGCATGCATGGCTTAATTTGAAATTTGAATTCAATTTGTAACAACCCTATCCCTTAATGTCAGCTATCATTTTCCCAATTTTAATTCCTCATTATGAGCTTGACCAAGTATTATGGAGGGAGGTTACATTTGCATTAAAAAAGGATGACCCCATTATTTTTCCCCTCATTCTCTCCCTTTCACTCCCTCTCCCTCTCCCTCTCCTTCTCTCATAATTTTCCAGCATCTTCTCTCATTCCCTCTCCTCTCTCTCTCTCTCTCTCTCTCTCTCTCTCTCTCTCTCTCTCTCTCTCTCTCTCTCATTTTGCTTGGAAATTTCATCAAACTCGCCGGAGAACTTCAAAAAAATCACCGCACACGCTACCCTCGCGCGCGACGTCTGCCGGCAACACCGAGAGCTACCCATGACCTGCTGCAAATCCGACCACCGTCCACAAACCAAGGAGTTACCGAGAACCCCTGGACGTACCCTTAGTCGTGCGAGCCACCGTTAGACGTCGAGCGAGCCAAGCGGACGATTTCCCCGCCCGTAGGAGCCGAACCACGCCTGTGACCATACTTGTTTGTTCTCCCCATTGGTGTTTGGTATATAATGCTAAACTCCATTATTTATTATTGTATTATATGTGTTTTTGCTGAATATGTGATAATATATGATGTTATGATTTATTTGATTTAAAAATGTTAAGGTATGGTATTATATGTATTTTAAATTATTAGATCTATAGGGTTTAATGTGAAACCTTTATGATCTGATTTGAACTCGTGGAGATCTCATGGATTTTGGAACATATTTGTGTTCTTGTGATAATGGTCTTGACCTTGTGTCATTTGGAGTTGTAGATTTTAAGTAATGAATTTTTGAATATATTGATGTTGTTGTGAATTGTTAAATTCGTGATAATTTGAGATGTTGTCCAAAAATTCTGAATTTTGGATATATTGTTATTCTGATGCATGTTGACCTTGTGATAAAATTTTATGATTTTTGGAAATCAATTGCTAGAGTAAATGTTTAATTGACTATTTCTGCTGAAACTTGTTAAATTCATGAAAATTTGGATTCTTAATGAAAATGCATGAAACTTGGTTTATATTTTTGTTTGATGTTGTGTTTAATTATGTAAAAATCTCAGGTTTTATTGAATTCATTAGGTTAGGTTTTTATTTAAATCTTAGATTCTGCTAAAATTTGCAATAATTACCATAATTCATGTGTTCAGTGTTTATACCTGGAATTTTTATATGTTGCTCCTAGCATGTTGACGTTATTTCTATAAAAATATTAGGTCTTAAATCATTCATTTGGTCAGTCATTAAATTTGTACTTGTTTTTGCTGAAATCTTGTGTTAATTTTATAAAATAGCATGTTTAGGTGATATGGCTGAAACTTGGTGGTTTCGGTTTTGTTAGTAATGTCTATTATGTGTTCAAATCTCAAGTCCAAACTCGTTCAATTTCATGGTCATCTTGAAATGTGATTTACTTGTCATATTTTGCAAAGATTAGTTCATAATGTTAAAGTATGATCTTCTATGTGATTTTTCATGAGTGTTGCTCCCCATTGATGTTTGATATGTGTTTGTTTATTTGGAGTCTAACAGCGGGTTGAGTTTGAGATAGCCCGATTTTGTAACACGGTCTTCGGACTTTCTCCCGAGCCGTTGACCCTAATTGACCCTTTTGACTTTTGTTTGACTTGGTCAACCCTTATGTGAATACTATGTTCCTTTCCCATTTATGGTTTCGAGTCAAGTCAAATGTTTCATAACTCCACGAGCATTTCCACGAGCCACTTAATTGAAGTGTTTCAACTAAGTTTATATGTTTGTTGGATTAGATTGTAATCGAGAGGCTATCTTGATTTCGTGTAGGTGTTTTAAGGTGTTGACCTCACCACTTACTGAAGCCTCGCTTTTGTGTTTGTCGCTGCTTTCAGGTGGGTACATGTTAAGTTGTATCTATATTTATCGCACTCGTTATTTCGTATAAATGTTCGTCTCGATAGCTGTTGTATGATATTTATCGCACTCGTTATTTCGTATAAATGTTCGTCTCGATAGTTGTTGTATGCGTGAGAACCCAAGTCTAAGTATCCCGTCAATAGTGCCTTTGATAAATGCATAAGCAGTGAGAGGTCACCTGCCCGTTGTATCCGGGAGGAGGACGCCCTGGCTTGTGTGTTGGAGAAAAACAACTCTACTGTCTCCTGGAGAGGATCCCTTAGCCCGTGTCGAGCCGGGGTGGGAAGGTTTTTGGTTACTCCTTGCCGATGTCTGATCAGAAGGTTGTTATATGTACATTGGAGGTTTGCTATAGGGCCATATAGGGAGTTAGAGCTTGGATTCTATGCATACTTTATTTATGGTTTTGAATCTTTATGCGAGATATACTGTGTGGTAATGGTGAGCATGATGGTTATGCTCACCCCCATTGTTGTTCCTCTTGTTTCCTCTTCCTATCTTTAGGTTGAGCACGGCTGGCGGCGGCGGCGAGAGACGATCGTGTGGTGGTCATTTGTTGATGTGTCTTTTGCTTCCGCTATCATTATCTATGTTGGATTACCTGTTTTCATTTTGGATTATTTATGCTTCCGCTATGAACACCATGTTTATGATTGATGAACCGTTGATTCATGTTGAACCTTGTGGATGTTTTTGGAATTATTGAATAAGTTAGTTGACTTATTTTATAACTGTTAGATTATGCTTGAGTAGGTTTATTATATTTGTTCGTATGTGTGTAATTGTTTTAAGTAGTTAAGTAGCGCACATTGATGATTAAAGTTTTAAATTGGAATTTTGTGAAAAATTAACTCTGATTTTTATAAATAAATTCGGTAAACTCTTTAAAATAAAATGGGGCGTTAGAACCACAAACACACTTCTAGGCACATCGAGAGAACTATATGAATATCCCATACTAGAACAGGAAGCCAAAGGCAAATTAAACAAATTTGATCCTTCAGCTAAGCAACACCAGCAACAAGAAAAACCACCAACACACAAACCTAACCTAACAGAATATCAACTTGAGCTTGCACCAGAACGATTTAAGCAAACTTCAACCATTCCTGGACTACATTGTGAACTTTAACATGTTCAGTCGACCAAAACTTCTGAAAAACTCAAAGGTTGCGGGATTTCCACAACCACCACAAAAGATAAATAGTTTACTAGATCATGTCTTCAATAATAGCCTTAAGCTTAAATACAAATGCTCCCCCACCAATCACATAAGATTAAACATGCATTATGAGTTCCTTGCAATTGGATTTATGCAAGTTCCTAGGTCCTTCTAGCTCTTCTAAAATCCTAGAACAAGTGCTCAGTAGAATCCTCCTCTCTCGGAAAAATAATTCTTACTCAAAGTCAATACCCTTCTACTCAAGTTCACTGGTAGAATCCCAGAAAAACACTTCCAAATGTAGTGTTTTGTCTTACCCTTTATCTTCAGTTTCCAATATCTCTCTCTTTCTTACTTGTTGTAGTTGTTTTATGTTGTACTCCCTTTAGGAATATGCACCAGGTTTAGCTTCTTATGGATGAGCTGAGAGTAAGATGTGACAGTAGAAAAAAAAAACACCTTTGCTGCCTAACTTCTAACTCACATGTCATGCTCCTGCTCCTCTAATCTCAAAGAATTTATCTTTAGAATAGCCTCTACCATTTACTCTACCATTTTTATCATTTATATGTTATCTAATGATCATATATTTGAAAAGGTTTTAAAAATATACAAAACATTAATTTTTTTTTTTTTGAAATATACCTATTTTATTTTTATATATACAATCTTCTTATTTTAATTAGCTTCTATAAATATTTTCTCTATACCATGTCCTTTCACTTTTATCAAAATAATTTTCTTTCTTTTTTTTTTTTTTTATAAACACCCTCACCCTCATCTCATCTTGTTTTATGGGTCCATGATAATCATCTAGACCTGTGCGTTCGTTTGTGTACGATTAAAATCCTATGCTCAATGAAAATAAGATTATGAAATCATACCAATTAACCATAGAAGACCCTGAGAAGATACACAATCTATGGAATCGGTGTTGGGTTCTAGGAGAAATGTTGTCCATGTACACATTCGAATCTATTCAAAATATAAAACGTATGGTGTCATGTCTATCCTCTTCTATTAACTACTTTAGTGGCAATATCGTTCTTCTAAACGGATCTTTCATTCAAAACACAAGCCTTGAAACGTTCTGATCATCTTTTCTGATTATCCATCGATCTGTAAAACCAACAAAGACAACTAACAACAGTGGTTCGACTCATCGTGACTCGACTTCTAACGAGAAGGCAAATGCGCGCGGCATGCCACATGCTATTTGTTAGTGTTATATACTGAAAGCGTGGCTTTGGATCATATTGCACCCTTGATGAATGAGAAACATGTTAGATTAAACAAGTTCTACGTTCTATTGTTTTGCAATAGATAGTGTGGGTCGTCATCGGGCAAACCGAAGATCATACTATCAATTACTCGCGAAACAAGAATAATGGTTCACAACCTAGATGGACATGAACAGCCCATCGTGGGCGGTTGTAGTGTCAACGGTACAGTTTGTCTTGACTGATTAGTTGCACTAGTACATTTATGTATTGAACAAAATCCCAGAGAGGAGCAGTTCGTTTTGTGCTGATCGTTGTAAACGAACTAGCCCTCGGTTAATTACTGCGTACTCTTAACTCGTAAGATATTAAACAGGCATATATATGTAGTACTTATTACTTTGATTCATATGGGTGAGGCTTAGTAAATTGGGCCAATAGACCCCCTGTCTTTGGTAATATTGCTACATGTAGGGTCTGCTGTTAGGATATTTACGGTCACCATATGCTTTACTTTGATGATGTCCCCAGAGTGAGTTCATGAAGGAATGTTATGTTAAATTATGCAGGTGGATTAAATTCCGGCATAATATGAATGTGATGAACGAGCGCTAGCTTCGGTGAAATAATAATAAATTAATTCTTGATTGTGAGTGATCGAATTAATTAATGGACATTATATCTTAAACATTGGGAGATAAATCGAGTAATTATTATTGGAGTCTAAATTGTAAATTGGGCTAGGAAAAGGGAGTCCAATAATATTATGTTGGTGAATCATTTAATATTATTTAATTAATTAGAGTAAGTGTGCAGACCCACAAGTATATTTAATTAATTAAGGAGTCCTTCTCCTAATCTCCTAAGTGTCCCTACTGTAGCTCTATATATACATCATTAAGCTCATGGGAAGAGAACAAGTCTCTCATAAACACACGCCAATCACGCTGCCCCTCTCTCTCTCTCAGTTCTCAATCGAGCTTTGTCTTCTTCTTGTTGCTCCACTGATACAAGTTGAAGAAGGGTGTATTGAGTAATACAGTAGAAGATCTGTTGGTAAACTGAGACGAAATATATTTAATCGTACAGATCTAACCGGAGATCCGATCAAGGTGAGCAGCATACCCAGATGACCGTCTCGACATCAGCTTTCCATCGCCGCTGTCTGCCACTGTGCGCACCCGCACGCGCCGCCGGAAGCTCCCAGACTACAAGTTTTGTCTTTATCCATTTGTACCCCATTTGATCCATTTTTCGTCCGATCTTGTTCGTGCAATCTCAAGATGTGATTTGTGGTCAACCGTTCATGTGATCTGATTCATTGGTGTGTTGTGTACTGTCATCCAGAAGATCAACCAGATTGCCATAAATTTTAAGCCCATACCCAGACGACCTTCTCAACGTCAGCTTTCCATCGTCGCGCCGCCGAGCTCCCAGACTTCAAGTTTTGTTTTCATCCGTTTGCACCCGTTTGATCCATTTTTCGATTTGATCTTATTCGTGCAATCCCAAGATGTGATTTGCGGTCAACCATTCGTGTGATCTGATTCATTGGTGTGCTGTGTACGGTCATCCAGAAGATCAGCCAGATCGCCATAAATTTTAAGTCGTACGTTCTATACGCAAACCTTTTGACCCGCTGCGCATAGGTTTACGTTTTGCTATTGAATTCGTGATTTGTACATAACGAGATCCTCATAGATCCCAACAAGTGGTATCACTATCACAGTATTTGGTTTAATTCATTTTGTACAAGTTTGAATTTGTCATGGCTTTATTTGTCAATGAAGTTTGATACTCGTACACCAAGTATCCAGAGTTGCATATAAATTAATTAAAACAGAACTAAGCGAAGATTCACAAAAATGCAGAAGCATATTCACTGAGAATTGAACCTGCAAGAGAGCGTCCCACTCTCCCTTCAGATCTCTTTCATTAATGTGAATATCACAAACACTCTCCAAGGGTTTATAGTATAAACTCTCTTTACACTACTTGAATAGTGGTTCACACAACTACTTTTCTGACCACAACTCCCTTGTGGATTTTCTAGTTTGAATCCTTCAAATTATTTCAGAATGAACCTCCGAACACTCTGTTGTAAAACTCACTCAAGATAAAAGTATATCGACTTTCGTTCACTCTTCACAAAGAAAATAGAAATACTTCAGAGAATAAAAATCCTAGCTTCAAAATTCATCCTCAACATCAGTCTCGTCCTCCTTTTATCCTCGTGCTTCATTTGGAAGGTCTCCTCTTTATCTTTGCATTCAAGTTAAACCTTCACAAGGAAAGTCTTGATATTTAGAACCACGATCTCTCGTTTGCTTTTAAGGTAGGTGAATCTCGATTTGATTCCCATTGAACTGCCATAATGAAACATTTATTAAAAATCAATAGTAGTAAATAATAAATAAAAACTTCCATTCAAATTAACACACACTTCTCTTAAATAGTCTTGCGTATTTCTGAATCCTGTGAACATTAGAAGGTTCATCGATTTACTGCCAAAATTCAGAACTTACAATCTCCCCCTATGGCAGATAAATCGAAAACCATTTCGTTGTACCTGCATGAATTAAATACACATCATACACTACAGATATTAACCCCAAGAGTACTTATCTCATCACATAAGTGTTGTTCATAAGAACAACTCAAATACCTGAATAAAAGCAAAATAGTTCACAGGATAGTAATAAGGAAAAGGTTCATCACAAGCAAAAGAAAGGACAATAGAAGGGAATGAGTTCAAACAACCACACACAGATCAAATAGTTTTTAACAAAACGCATATGAATGTCCAGCTGAGAGATCTATGCATGCTCTTCTTCTTCAGATTCCTCCCCCAAACCTTCTTCAGTACCATCCTCGGTCTCTTCTTCAGAAGCCATCTCTTCTTCTTCATTCTCAGCATCAAGAGTCTGCTTCTTCGTCATCTTCTTCATCAGAACCTTCGTCCTCTTCCACAACCTTCTCCTTTCCCTTGTCCTTGGTAGTAACGACCTTTTTCTTTTCCTTTAGCCGTTTCATTAGCAGCAGCCTTTGCATTCTTTCCCTCAGCAGCAGTCTTTGACTTCTCCCCCTTAGCAAGTACCTTTTTCTTCCCAGCAGCAACAACGACCTTCTTTTTTATCTCCCCTTTTCCAGCAGCTTTCTTTATCTCTTCCTTTATCGATTTAGACACCAAAGGGGCCCGTGACTTCAACGCACCTAGAACCTTCTTATAGTACCTTCGTTGATCAGTCAGCTTCTTTTTAAGCCCAGAGAGGACAACCACTTGTTGGTTCAAGAATCCGCGCAAGTGAGAAGGAACGTCAGAGGCTTTGACAAGAGATGGGTGTGGAGGTGCAAACTTAACACCAACAAAGGCAAGAGATTTGAGCGTAGGGGAAAAATTATCACCCACACGAGGGTCCATTTTGACACCAGCCTTGAAAAGAATGCACAAATGGTAGACGGATAAAGCAGCAATTTGTGGGGCTTGGAGATCTCATCAAACGACACCACGACATCAAAAATTACAGAACCAACATCAAAGGGAACACCATTGAGAATGCAGTATATAACTCAAGCCTGAGTAGGAGTCACAAACTGTTTGTGAGAGGTCAATGTCCAGTTCGACGCTCCAATTTTCTGTAGAGCATCTGCAGGTGGAGTGAGACTTTTGACAGAGAGTCCGGGAGTAAGCCACTTGTTCAATTTCCCACCAGTCAGAGTATGGGCAACCTCATTAAGATCATCAGAGAGTGGAGAGAGAGAGAGAGAGGGAGAGAGAGAGAGAGAGAGAGAGAGAGAGAGAGAGAGAGAGAGAGAGAGAGAGGAACTTTCAGCCAATCCAAGCACAGAGTTAACGACGGATGGAGAAAACACAATGATACTATTTCCGAACAAATACTTTTTGAAACTTCATGGATCTGGGGTCAGAAGAGATGTAGATAAGTTCGAATAAAATTTAGCAACAAGTTGAGGGCAATATTTACCAACAGACGTCACAGAACCTTCAAGACCAACCTTTTTCAACAGTTCAAGCAAACCAAGTTGTTCAAAGTGCTCACTAACAATCATTCTCTCAGGACGAAATTTTATTCGAGAAAATATACTGGAAAAGCGAGTTTCAGACATAGGATTGTAATATTTGCGGGAGAAAGCGTTACATATATCAAGAGGACTACCTGGACCGTCACCTTCAGCATCATCGACGATCTTCTTTTCAACAGCAGGGGAACTTTCCTTGTCAACTGCAACCTTGTTGTCAGATTTTTCAGGTTCACCATCATAATTATCAATTTCTTTTGTTGTAGAGTCATTATCAGAATCCGAAGAGGATTCTCCACTGGACTTGGAGATAGCAACAACAACAGTTGAATGTGCAGGAACATGAATGGCCGTTTTTTCCTTTTTTAGTTTTCCTCCATAAGGTGTTGGACCCTTCTTCCGTTCCTTCAGAGATATCATGACAGAATGAGATCCTTTTCCACCTTTATCGCTGGTACCGGCAACATCGGGTTGAACATCTTTGGTTGTGGAGGACTTCTTAGGACTCGGTGAAACCCTAGGTGCGACTTATTCAGCGGGTTGAACTTTATCAGTTGCCATATCATAAGTAGTAGGGTTTGGTGGAGTTTCAGTGCTTTGGCTTTGACGAGTTGAAAGCCGAGAGGGTGGAGGAACATTCTTCTTCGACTTTTCGGTTCCCTGTTTGGATTTAGGCATGATTTCGAGAGAAAAACTTCACACGAAAAATATAGGTTAGATAATTTTGGTGAGAAAGGAGAAATCGGGAGAAGATTGATATGAGAGAGATAAGCAAAGGTGATATGATAGATATAGAGAACTGGGATAGCAGTTATCGAGACAAGTTACAAGACGGTTCAGCTCAAGGATTTGAATTTTAAAATTTGACTAACACTCAATGCAGTGATTAAACCGTTCCCTCCAAAACGAATATCCACTTACCAAATTTTCTCGACACTGCTATCATATATACCATATGAAGTTTTAGACGAAAATATGTTCATAATAATGTACCAAAACTAGATTAAGCACTTTTTAGAAACTGAATCAACACACGGAAAACTTGATGCACATGCCTTAATATAATATTTAGTAAGCAATACCCAAGAACTTCTGATCATGCAATATTGAAAAAATCCATTAACTGATTACCCTACAAATCTTTCAAAATCAATTTTAGAAGAGCTCGACACTAAAAAAAGGGGGAGAAATTAAATTTTCTTCAAGCACAACTCAGCCCCTATTACTCCAACTTTTGTAAAACACGGAATTAATACAAGTTCATTCATCACTTTCTCTTGGCAAAAAGCAAAATTTCCGTTCGCAATTCATCCCCAATACTTATGATGAACTTAATCCGTTCTATGAGCTTCCACCAATTCACTAACTAACATCAACTATACGCCAATGTCAAGCCCATTACTTCAGAACGTGCTGAGAAGATCTAAGGATGATCAACCTTATTTCACCAATGAACTTTCATTCGTTAGAATGACTACCTGTAGCTATCACACCTTGCTTATTGTTAAGCACAAACTCGTTTCACATGTGATCAAGTAAACACCTCATGTGATAGTTGCCCGATGCTTCTTTTTACAAGAAAAGCTTTTACAAGTATATATGAATGATCATCATGACAAGCTCCCCCAAAAATGACCAGTTAGAATCCATAGACCACCAATCAACAAATTCGACAATAAATAATTCAAAGAAGTTTCTAGGGATGAACCTACACACTATAATGCTTAAATGCAGAAGGTTACCTATATGAGACTCCAAAATATATACAAATGCAACTGACACTTATGCATATATATTATATAGCACACATTTCTAAGGATTTCCTTAGTGACAGAAAACGTTTCGCATCAAGTGCTTTTGTAAAAAAGTTAGCAAGCTGATCATCACTAGGTACATGATCCAAAACAATACTTCCATCTTCTACCAAATTTCGAATGAAATGATAGCGAATGTCAATATGTTTGGTACGGGAATGTTGGACAGGATTTTTCAAAATATTTATTGCACTTGTAGTTGAGCAGAAGGAACGTTCATACCATACTCAGAAAGAATTTTATTCATCCATACCAATTATGAAGAACAGCTCCCAGCCGCGATGTACTCGACTTTAACAGTAGAGAGTGAGATGCAATTTTGCTTCTTACAGAACCAGGCCACCAAATTTGTTCCTATATAGAACCATCCGCCCGACGTACTTTTCCTATCATCAAGATTTCCAGCCCAGTCAGTGTCACAATAACCTGCAAGATGTAGGTTCGTGTCAGTAGAATAGAATAACCCGTAGTCAAATGTACCTCCCACGTATTTGATGATATGCTTGACTACCTACATGTGGGATTCTTTGGGAGCAGACTGATACTTGGCACAAAGACCAACACTAAAGCAAATGTCAGGTCTACTAGTAGTAAGGTATAGAAGGCTACCAATCATGCTTCTGTAATGAGTTTGATCAACTGATGTACCTTCATCATCCTTAGATACCTTTACATGCGTACCCATGGGAGTTTGAGGGTTTTTAGAATTTTCTAAACCAAACTTTTTAACAAGGTTCTTAGCATATTTACTTTGATGTAACAAGATATCATCTTTACCTTGTTTTACCTGGAGCCCGAGGAAGTATGAAAGTTCACCTACCCGACTCATCTCAAATTCAGATGACATAAGTTTGACAAAATGATTGACCAGCTTCTTGGATGTTGATCCAAAGATGATGTCGTCCACATAGATTTGAACTGCCAACAGGTCTTCATCTGGTCAAAGAGCAAAGAATGTATGATCTACTCTCCCTCTTTTGAAACCTTTTTCCAGAAGGTACATGGTAAGACGCTCATACCACGCACGAGGTGCTTGCTTTAGACCGTACATGGCTTTCTTGATTCGGTAAACGTGATTTGGATTTTTGGGGATCCTGGAACCCTTTAGGCTGTTTCACGTATGCTTCTTCATGCAAGATACCGTTTAGAAAGGCTGACTTCACATCCATCTGGTAGACAATGAACTTCATTAGACAAGCAATTGACAAGAATATACGTACCGATTCAAGTCTTGCAACTGGAGCGAAGGTTTCATTGAAGTCAATTCCTTGAGTCTAAGTATAGCCTTGAGCAACCAATCTTGCCTTGTAGCATGTCACATTTCCAAAATCATCAGCCTTGTTCTTGAAAATTCACTTGGTTCCGATGACATTTCCAGACGAAGGTTCAGGCACAAGCTCCCAAACATCATTTCTAGAGAACTGCTTCAGTTTTTCTTGCATTGCCAAGATCCGACACTCATCTTTCAATGCTTCTTCAGCATTCTTTGGTTCAATCAGAGAAGTGTAGCATGCAAAGTGAGAAACCCCCATGAGTTCTTTGACTGAATTCTTTGAGTTCCTAGTTACTCTGTCATTGAGATCACCAATGACCAGTTCTGGTGGATGGTCTTTCTGGACCCTTAAGGGAGGATCACGCTTAGGTTGTGCTGGACTTCCAAGTGTAGCAGGTACAATATACTCAGTCGGAGTTTTTTCTGACTCTTCAGCCCCAACTGAAGGTTCATGAGTCTCACTGTCTACAGAACTGTTAACATTTTGAGTATCCTGCATATTCTCAACACTTTCACAAGGATTAAAGAACACTGATGAACCAACATGAAAGGTTTCTCATCAAAGGTCATATTCATGGACTCTATTACAGTGAAGGTACTTGTGTTGTAAACATGGTATACTCGACTGTTGTTAGAGTAACCAATAAAGAACCCTACATCATCAAATTTCCCAACTTGTTCACGATCATTATAGATAAAACATTTACAACAAAAAATATGCAAATGACTAAGGTTAGGACTCTTACCTTTCCAGAGTTCATATGATGTCAGACCAATACCTCGACGAAGGTACACTAGACTCACGAGATAGCACGCTGTATCGATTGCCTCTGCCCACCACCTATGAGAAATTTTCTTGGATTTTAACATGACTCTGGCCATTTCTTGAAGAGTGCGATTCTTCCTTTCCACAACTCCATTCTGCTGCGGGGGCATATGAGCAGAAAAATCATGAAGAATACCCAGTGAGTCATAAAAGTTAGCAAACTCAAAATTTTGAAATTCTCATCCATGGTCACTCAGAATGCTTATTATGGAAAAACGTTTTTCATTTTGAAGCTTCAGACAAAGTGACTTAAAGGCAGATAATGTGCCAGACTTTTCTCGTAAAAAATCAACCCATGTATATCGAGAGAATCATCTACGCACACAAAAATATATTTCTTACCTTGGTAGCTCTTAAACTGAATGGGACCCATTAGATCAATGTGAAGAAGATCTAGGATCTGCTTAGAGGCAATGTGGTTCAGTGACTTGTGAGATGCACGAGTTTGCTTACCTAGTTGACATGGCTCGCAGATTGGTTGGTCCTTCATAGAAATTTTTTGAACACCCCTGACCACACCTGCATTAGACAACTTGACCAAGTGAGAGTGTTCAATATGGCCTAAGCATTGATGCTAGATTTCAGATTCACTAACATTTGTTAAAAGGCATTTTTCATTAAAGTCAACAAGATAACAGTTGTCAGTTGAACGAGAACCAGTAAGCACACATGTACCTTCACTATTTTTCACATAGCACTTATCACATAAAAAACTGGCACTAAGACCTGTATCACAAAGTTGACTTACACTCAAGAGATTTGCCTTCAATTCATTCACAAGCAACACATCAGTTAATCTAGGTAAACCACCCAAATTTAAGCAACTTGTTCCACTAACTTATTGCTCACACCATCACCAAAAGTGACTTCTCCATTTGAACCAGTTTGAATATTCAACAAGTATGCTGGTTCTCCAGTCATATGTCTAGAATCCACTATCTAGATACTACTTTTTCTAAGAGAGAATCTGAGAGAAAGTACTGAAGCAAAACACTTAAGGGATTTCTTTGCAACCCACACTTAACGATTTTTAGAAATGTTTTTTGGAGAACATACAGTATCAACGTTCACTGGGATACCAGAACGATTCCAATTAAAAACATTCCTTGTACAAAGATCATGCTGCATTTTATAACACTTGGGTCTTATGTGACCAGTTACACCACAGTAATGACAGATGGGAACAAAATTATGATGGCTTTTTCTAAAAGGTTCCTACACCAGTAAATGAACCTTTAACGGAGATTTGCAGAGGGAGGTTACTTATAGAGCTTTTTACAAACCTGCCGAACATGTTCCTGGATGGTTTTCCGTGAAGACTCGTGCCACCAACTCCTGACTTGTCCACAAAGCGAAGACCTGGATGTTTTGCATTTGAAGCTTCAGCAGAGGATTTAGGATTATCCTCCTTAGATTTTCCTTTGTTAAGTTTCTGAACCGCTTCGGCAGTACGATTCATCTCAGCAGAGTTTGCTCTCAGATTACTTTCCATGCTCGCATGTTCGTTCATAAGTCAATCGACTTCAGTTTTCAGCTTCAAGATCTACTTGTTCCGTTCTGCAAGAAGTTTCTGAGTGGAGAATAGTTCAGACCTCAAGCATTCAATGGTCTGAGATTTTTCCAATCCATCTTGTTTAGCAAGTTTGAAACTGCTCTCAAGAATAGAAGTTCAAGCCTTTGCAGTATCCAGTTCACAATCTTTCGCAATAGAGAAGAAGGAGGCTTGTTCATTAAACATCCTATTTGCTCTTAACAGTCTAAACACTTCATTTTGAAGCTTTTGCATGGCTTCAGAGGCTTCTGCACATTTCTCCATGGCGAGCAAGTGTACTGGATCAACACATAAATTATGGTATGTTTCGTCGTCAGATGCTTTAGCTTATATCAAACATTCTTCAAATTTGGTTGGAGCGTGAGAAGTGGTGAAACACATGAACTTCTTAACGGAGGTGTGGATCGCCATATTACTAGTGTGTGATGGAGGTTTGACTGTGCCCTCGTCATCCGAATCTTCCCAGGTTGCCTTCAGAGACTTGTTTTACTTCTTGAGGTTAGCACACTCATCCTGAAAGTGCCCAAAGCCACGACACTCCCTGCATTGATCCTTTTCAACTCGTTGTGAGTCAGGTTGTGAGAGTGACGTACTAATCTTCTTGTCTTGAAACATATTTTTGCTGAAATTGTTGCCTTTCTTCCCAGAGAACTTATTCTTGTACAACCTTTGACTCATCTTTCCATAGTTTCTCGCAATCAGTACAAGAGCTTCTTTCAGCTCGCTATCGTCAGCCAAAGAACCTTCATCGTCATCACTCTTTTCTTTTTCTTCAACTACAGCAGCTTTGAGAGCTAGACCCTTGCTTTTGACTTTGTCATAATTGTTGTTGATTTCAAACGTCCTGAGCTCTCCGAGGAGTTCATCAACATCTAGAGATGCCACTCTTTGGAAACTCTCAAGGGCTGTATTTTTGTCTCTGAACCTGGGGGCAACAGTTCTCATAATCTTTTGAACTTGACGCTTCTTAGAAATTTCTTCTCCAAGCATCGCACTTTGATTCACTAGATCACAGAATCTGGTATAGTATATGTCAATTGTTTCTTCATCCCTCACTCTGAGTTCAGCAAATTCAAGGTCACCCGTTGAAGTCTGGATGCTTTGACAACCGTTGAACCTTCAAATTGACGCTGTAAGACCCGCCAAGCATCTTTCGCAGTCTTGCATTGAACTATCATCTTGTGTCTTATCTGATCCACTACCATCATAACATACAAGGCACGATAGTTAGCTTCTTGTTGAAGCTTCTCAGCATCTGTCCAGTTGTCTTTAGGTTTAGGAACTGTAGCTGTCGTAGCTCCTTTTCCTTGATCAGGTGCTTGTGCCATGACTGGATGCACCCAACCATTTTCAACACTTTCCCACACACCTTTTCCAAGCGATCTTATGAAGATCGTCATCATAGACTTTCAATACGAGTAATTAAAACTGTCCAATTGCGGAGGCCTAAACATCGATCCACTTTCTTGATTCATGATTGCCCTGCAACACAAGTCCTTAGATATTTCGTAATGTAAACGAAAACCCACTCTGGTGCCAATTGAATTTTGATACTCGTACACCAAGTATCCAGAGTTGCATATAAATTAATTAAAACAGAACTAAGTGAAGATTCACACAAACGCGAAAGCAGATTCATTGAGAATTGAACCTTCAGGAGAGCGTCCGACTCTCACTTCAGATCTCTTTCATTAATGTGAATATCACAAACACTCTCCAAGGTTTTACAGTATAGACTCCCTCTACACTACTTGAACAGTGATTCACACAACTACTTATCTGACCACAACTCCCTTGTGGATTTTTTAGTTCGAATCTCTCGAACTATTTCAGAATGAACCTCCGAACACTCTGTTGTAAAACTCACTCAAGATAAAAGTATATCGACTTTCGCTCACTCTTCACAAAGAAAATAAAAATACATCAAAGAATAAAAATCCCAACTTCAAAAGTCATCCTCAACATCAGTCTCGTCCTCCTCCTCGTGCTTCATTTGGAATGTCTTCTCTTTATCTTTGCGTCCAAGTTAAACCTTCACAAGAAAAGTCTTGATATTTAGAACCGCGATCTCTCGTTTGCATTTAAGGAAGGTGAATTCTGATTTTATTCCCATGGACCTGCCATAATGAAACACTTATTAATAGTCAATAATAATAATTAATAAATAAAATCTTCTATTCAAATTAACACACACTTCCCTTAAATAGTCTCGCGTATTTCTGAATCCTGTGAACATCAGAAGGTTTATCGATTTACTGCCAAACTTCAGAACTTACAGTCAAGATGTGTTCAAACGCAGCCATATATTGGATTATATTCGCATAACTCGATTTTGCAGGAATTAGTTTAATCCACGATTATGACCGACTATGTGTGTTTGATGAATTTTGATGAATGTGATATATGGATTTTAAATTTGTTTTTAAAGCCTCGGGCTTGTCGAGGAATTTTATGGATGAATGTTTGTAATAATTATTTGCCCGGGGGTTGACCGGATAGATTTAATTATTTTTTTAGAAGACATGTACATCCATTCATTGGATCTAAGATCAGATTATGTAATTTTGTTGATTATTGTTCGTGTTGTAATCATGGATTTATTACCGAGAAATTACAAAAGATCAACGAGCCTCGAAATATCAACCGGACCGAAGCCCGGAGACCACGCGTGCAAGGCGTAGAAATCGAGAAAAAAAATATTGCCGCCAGATTTTCACCGGCGGCTGACGGGCGGCGGCGGCTCAGCAGCAAGGGTTGAGGTGTTTTACTTGGTTGGCAAGCAGTACGATATCTATAAGGATTCTACTGCATTTGGAGTTCCAGTTGAACAGGGAAAGAATATACAAGGTTTCCTTGTTTAAGGAGACTCAATATTTAATGGACATAATAGTGGATTTATTTATTTATTTATTTAAATTTATTATGCCATTATTTATTTATTTATTTATTTATGCATGTTAATTAATTATTGTATTTGCATGAGATTAATATAGAATTGCATATTTATTTATGGATTTTAACTAATTATTGCACTTACATAGGATTAATTTGGAATTGCATAGATATTTAAATAAGTAAAAATTCTCATTTAAATAATACTAAGTTTAAGAAGGGATTTTAAATTAAAGCTAATTGTAAAATTTCTAAGGCATGCATTTCTAATTTGTTGGTAAATCAATTAATTAAGGTATGGGCTTCCCCACGGATGACATTACTAAGATTAATTGTAGGTAATTACCAGAACAAATTTATAAAATTAGACGGTTAGAGGAAAGCTTAATTGAGCATACGAGCCGCCCTACGGAAGACGTATAATCTTTTTCGTCTGACCTCAGTGCCGAGAAATGGGATTCACTTGGAATGCGATTTATTTATAAACTCCCCACGGGGACCCTGAAACTATTTCATGACCAAATGAAGACCGGCTATTAATTTCGTTTGTCATGAATCTGATTTTGACTTATGAAAATTAATGGGCCTTGAAAGCCCTTCTTTTGCCAATTCTGAGTAGTAGGGCGACTTACGTAATACTTACTCACGGTGTTTTGAGATGTCGGTGGATTAAGTTAATATTGTTTTGAGGATGTCAATATTAGAAGTTAAATTCAAAAGTGTTCAATCTGTAAAATTATTTCGTGTTTCTCAGGCTATATTCATCATGTCGTTCAATCTATTATCTGTCATTCTAAAAGAAAATCAACTTACTGGCCCTAATTATACTGATTAGAAGAGGAACTTAGACATTGTGTTGACTGCTGAAGGTTACAAGTATGCTATCACAGAGGCTTGCCCGACAGAGCCTGCGGCTGATGCTACTGATCAGGTGAAATAGGAGTATGATCGATGGAAAAGGCTGATGAGATGGCGAAGTGTTACATTCTGGCATCTATGTCAAAAATGTCTTCAACATCAGCATCAGTCTATGAACACTACGGGAGATATGCTCCTCAATCTCAGGAATCTGTTCGGACACCAGTTTAGGGCTGCTAGGCAAGAGGCTATGAGTGCTCTGATGACTATGCATATGGCCGAGGGCACACCCATAAGGGAGCATGCCCTCAGGGTTATGGCGCTTCTCAATGAGCTTGAGGTTATGAGGGGTTTTATCGATGGGGAAATGGAGGTTGATATTATGCTCCAATCTCTGCCGAAGGGCTTTGATCAGTTTCGATTAAACTACAACATGCACAAGATGCATATGGCTCTTCCAGAACTGCTAGCAGAGCTTTAGTCGGCAGAGGCCTTATTCACTCAGGCATTTCATGCACTGGTTGCTGAGCAGGTTGGACCTTCCAAGCCTCATAAGGGCGGGAAGAGAAAAAAAGTATACAAGAAAGGCAAAGGTGCAGGATGCCCAGTTGCACAGTGACCGACCTCTCAGGCAGTGGCAAAGAAGCCGAATTCTAGATACCACAAGTGCAATAAGTCAGGACACTGGAAGGTCGACTTCCCTCTCCTCAAGAAAGGTAACTCTCTCGTTAATGTTGTAGAAACATGTTTAGCGTTTGTATCTACCAGAACCTGGTGTGTAGATACTGGAGCCACTGATCATGTCTGTAATTCATTACAGAGGTTCCAGGAAACCAGGCGGTTTGGGGAGGGAGAGATCACCGTCTACATGGTCGATGCTATGAAAGTGGCAGTTGTTGTTGTGGGAGACGTTACTTTATCTTTTGATAGTAGTATTTTGTTTTTAAGATATTGCCTTTTTGTTACTAGTTTTAGAAAGAAACTTGTTTCAGTTTCTGAACTTGTTGTGAATGGTTTTTCATTTATGTTTGATGATATGCTTATTATTCATTATGGGAAGCATTTCATATGTTCTGGTTCATTAGTTGGCAATTTATATGTTCTTAAACCAAACTCTCCCACACTGCAACAAACTGAATTTAATAATGTCATGACTAAATCTGATAAGAGAAAGGAATCTTCAAGTATGAATCAAGCACATGTTTGGCACCTTAGATTTGTACACATCAACCTTAGGAGGATTCATAAGTTAGTGGCCAGTGGACTCCTTGGTCCATTGGAAGAGCACTATCCAACATGTGAATATGCCTGGAAGGTAAGATGGCCAAGAGGCCATTTTCGGCAAAGGGGTATAGGAGCCAAGAAGTGCTAGGATTGATTTATTGTGATTTGTGTGGTCCTATGTCGATCCAAGCTAGAGGAGGTTTCGAGTGCTTCGTCTCTTTTATAGATGATTACTCGAGATTTGGGTACATTTATCGGTTGCACCGCAAGTCCGAATGCTTCAAGAAATTCAAGGAGTATCAGGCAGTTGTGGAGAAGCCTCATGGTAAAAGTATCAAGTCGCTTTGATCTGATCGAGGTGGCTAATACCTCTTTGGAGAGTTCAGGACATACTTATCAGAGGCTGGGTTTGAATCCCAATTGAATGCACCCGACACACCCCAACAGAACGGGGCTGCAGAGCAAAGAAATATGACTCTTATGGAAAAGGTTAGGTCGATAATGAGTTATTCAAAGTTACCAGATTCGTTTTGGAGATTGGCGCTCGAAACATCATCGTACGTTCTGAACTTGGTTCCATCAAAGTCAGTAGAAACTACTCCTTACGAATTGTGGAAATGGCGTAAGCAAGTTTCTCACTTATTCGAGTATGGGGTAGCCCTGCACACGTTTAGTGCAGAATGCTGGCAAATTGGAAAAACGTTGGAAGTACAAATTTTTGTGGGCTATCCCAAGGAAACGAAAGGTGGTTTATTTTATAGTCCCAAGGATCAGAAGGTGATCGTTAGCACGAGCACTAGATTCTTGGAAGAAGACTATATTATGAATCACAAGCCCGCCAGTAGACTAGTCTTAGAGGAGTTAAGGGGTGATTAAATAGTTCCCCACTGAGTGCGCAAGTAGATGCATCACATAATGCTGCAACACGTAAAACTGAGAGTGTACCAGTGTAGATAGTACCTCGTCGTAGTGGGAGGGTTTCTCAGTTACCTGAATGATGGATAGGACTTGGAGAGTCTTCGAAATCAGTTCCAGGAAACCTAGAATCGGACCTAAAAACCTACAATGAGACACTTCAAGATAGAGATACAGAATCATGGAATGTTGCAAAGAATGCTTAAATGGGGTCAATGGACTCTAATCAGGTCTGGGATCTTGTAGAACCACCCAGTGGGGTACGACTCATTGGATGAAATTGGATATAAAAGAGAAAGAGAGGATCGGATGGGGAGGTGCAAACCTTCAAAGCTAGGCTTGTTGTGAAAGGTTATACCCAGATTGAGGGTATAGACTATGATGAGATCTTTTCGCCAGTAGCTATGCTTAAGTCCATTCGGATTCTCTTGGCTATAGCCGCTCATATGGATTATGAGGTCTGGCAGATGGATGCCAAAACAACTTTACTTAATGGGAACCTACAGGAAGACATCTATATGTAACAACTAGAGGGATTTATTGCTAAAGGACGTGAGCATCTAATGTGTAAGCTTAATCGATCCATTTATGGATTGAAGCAATCTTCGAGGTATTAGAATATTCGGTTCGATGAGGTGATCCAGTTGCACGGGTTCACTCAATGTATGGATGAGCACTGCGTGTACAAGAAAATTAGTGGGAGCGTGGTGGTGTTTCTTGTGTGTACGTAGATGATATACTTTTTACTGGAAACAGTAAGAAGGAGTTGTTAGACATAAAGGTGTGGTTGTCTAAGCAGTTTGGTAATAAGGACCTAGGAAAAGCATGACACATTCTTGGTATTAGGGTCATTTAAGACCGTAAGAAGAGAATGTTGTGCTTATCCCAGTCTTCATACATAGATACTGTCTTGGCTAGGTTCAGCATGCAGGTTTCCAAGAAAGGTACTTTACCTTTCCGGAAAGGAATCTCTCTCTCTAAGGAGATGTCTCCTAAGATATCTCAAGAGATTGAGGACATGAAGACAGTTCCCTATGCATCGACAGTAGGTCTTATATATGCAATATTGTGTACTAGGCCAGATATCAGCTACTTTGTTGGCTTAGTAGCTAGATATCAAAGTAATCCGGGTAGCCAACATTGGTCTGTGGTGAAGCATATACTCAAGTACTTGAGAAAGACTAAGGAGTACATGTTAGTTTACCATGCAGACAGCTTGTTACCTCTGGGTTACAGTGATTCTGATTTACACTCAGATAGGGACAAAAGTAAGTCAACCTCCGGTTATGTGTTTACCTTGGGAGGTGGAGCTATTTCATGGAGGAGTGTTGGGTTCTGTGAGGAACGTCAAACAACATGCACAGTATTGAACTTATCGAAATAAATCCTAATGCAGCGGAATCTATAGTTAGGATATGGACGTTTACGTTTTAAAATTTTAGCCAACTCTGAGACGATATAGAGTACCGTTGATGAAGTTCCTCTAAACACCACAACCTAATGGGCAGATAGGTTTGGCCTTTAGTCGATTCTAATTGACACGTCAAACAGACCTCGGTCACACGGTGGTTTGGTCTCGGCGTCGGGTTGCAGCGGGCGTCGGTCGCGGGTGAGCAGCGGCTCGGTCGGGCGCGTCGGGCGCTGGGCAGACACGCGGAG
>CACSLK010007779.1:7941640-7978714 GCA_902706635.1 Striga hermonthica | reverse complement strand
AATAAAAATATATGCCTATTTTATATTATCTTACAACTTAAGAGAACGCATCAATCACTGAAGGACGAGGTTACAACTACGGTCAGTGAGTCTCATAACCTTTGCCTTCTGTGGTCCTGTTCAACACTTAACATAAGTGCTAGTGTAATTCTCCAGTCAAAGACCAAATGAATCAAGAATACACTACAGTCTTTTTCCAAGTGGGTCTCACTGCCAGTCTAGACTGCGAACGAATGATTCGGTCTTATAAGGAACCGATAGGTGATCTTTCTGTTCGAAACACTTCGAACCACACTACCTCAATATAAGACATGGAGTATGTATTGCATAAATAAATAAACTGCAAACATATGCACTTTGTCTGAAACATGATGGCCAGATCAAAATAGAATTGACAGAATCTGCAAAACATAGCTTTTACAGCATACCTCTAACAAGGAGTGCAAAGCAGAAATGCGTGGCAGACTCAACCATGGAAGTCGATTATATAGCAGCCTCAGAGGCACCGAAAGAGGCAGTTTGGCTTAAAAACTTCTTAGTGGACTTAGAGGTGATTCCGAGTTTGCCACGTGGTATCACAATGTATTGTGATAACTATAGAGCAATAGTAAAGTCAAGGGAACCACGAGCCCTCTGAGCAAGCAAACACATAGAGTGCAAGTACCATCTGATTCGAGAGATAGTTGGTAGAGGAGACGTTGATGTTGCCAAGATTGCATCCGAGGACAACCTAGCTGATCCATTGACGAAGAGTTTGCCGGAGAAAAACTTCATCAAACACGTGATAGGAATGAGAGTTAAGTGCATGGCGATAGAATCGACATAGGTCTTTTAGAATAACGGATTGATAGGACTATACTTGTAAAAGCGAAAGCTTTAAGTATAAGTGGAAGATTGTTAGTGTTATATACTGAAAGCTTGGCCTTGGATAATATTATACTTTTACCCTTTATAAATGAGAAACATGTTAGATCAAACGAGTTCTAAGTTCTACTGTTTTGCATTAGATAGTGTGGGTCGTCATCAGGTGAATCGAAGATCATACTATCAGCTACTCGTGAAACAAGAATAATGATTCACAACCCAGATGGACACGAACACCCCATCATGAACGATTGTAGTGTAAACGGTACAGTTTGTCTCGACTGATTAGTTACACTAGTACATTTATGTATTGAACAGGATCCCAGAGAGGAGCAGTTCGTTTTGTGCTGATCGTCGTAAACGAACTAGACCTTGGTTAATTACTACGTACTCGTAACCCGTAAGATATTAAATAGGCATATATGTGTAGTACTTATTACTTTTATTATATGAGTGAGGCTTAGTGAACTGGGTCAATAGACCCTCTGTCTTGGGTAATATTGCTACATGTAGGATGTGCTGTTAGGATATTTACGGTCACCATGTGCGTTAGTTGGATGATGTCCACGGAGTGAGTTCATGAAGGAATGTTATGCTAAACCTTGCTGGCGGATTAAATTTCGGCATAATATGAATGTGATGAATGAGCGTTAGCTTCGTTGAAATAATAATAAATTAATTAATTATTGATTGTCAGTGATCCAATTAATTTATGGACACTATATCTTAAACATGGGGAGATAAATCGATTAATTATTTTTGGAGTCTCAATTGTAAATAGGGCTAGGAAAAGGGAGTACAATATTATTATGTTGGTGGACCACTTAATATTATCTAATTAATTAGAGTAAGTGGGCTCACCCACAAGTATTTTAATAAGTTAAGGAGCCATTCTCATAATCTCCTAAGGGTCCCTACTGTAGCTTTATATATACATCATTAAGCTCATGAGGAGAGAGCAAGTCTTTCATAAACACACGCCAATCACGTCGTCCTTCTCTCTCTCTCTCTCTCTCTCAGTTCTCAATCGAGCTTTGTCTTCTTCTTGTTGCTGCACTGATACAAGTTGAATACAATAGAATATATGTAGGTAAACCGAGACAAAATATATTTAATCCTACTGATCTAACCGGAGGAACGATCAAGGTGGGCAGCATACCCAGACGACCGTCTCGACGTCAGCTTTCCATCGCCGCCGAGATCGCCGCAGTCCGCCGCCGCCAGAAGCTCCCAGACTACAATTTTTGTCTTTATCCGCTTGTACCCGTTTGTTCCGTTTTTAGATTCGGTCATGTTCCTGTAATCCCAAGACGCGATTTGTGGTCAACCATTCGTATGATCTAATTCATTAGTGTGATGTGTATGACCATCTAGAAGATCAGCCAGATCGCCATAAATTTTAAACCCATACCCAGACGATCGTCTCGACGTCAACTTTCCATCACCACCGTCCGCCGCCGCGCCCGCACGCATCGCCGGAAGTTCCCAGACTGAAAGTCTTGTCTTCATTCTTTTGCACCCGTTTGATCCGTTTTTTGCTCCGATCTTGTTCGTGCAATCCCAAGACATGATTTGCGGTTAACCGTTCATGTGATCTGATTCATTGGTCTGTGTACGGCCATCCAGAAGATCAGCCAGATCGTCATATATTTTAAGTCGTAAGTTCTCTACGCAAACCTTTAGATCCGCTGCGCATATGTTTACCTTTTGCTATTGAATTCGTGATTTGTACATAACGGGATCCTCATAGATCCAAACACGGTTTACCCACTACCTAGGGCCCACGGGTACGAAACACCTGCATGCGGTACCTGCGTGCTATGTACTTGCAGTGTCAGCGTCGCTTGTAGGCACAAACACTGTCGCGTCCACTTCTTACATTAGTAGCCTTATTGTCCTGCGACGCACGAGCTTTGAATGGTGCCACGACCACTAACAGAATCGACGCATTGACTGGTAGGTTGAATGGACACACGGGCGTTGGGCAAAGCGCAGGGGAGTGGCTCGGTCAAACTTGGTGCACGGGCACGCACTCGGTAGCTCGATCCCAATGATAGGGCGAGAGTGGGACAAAAGTGCAGATCATCGATACGCATTCAGGGTACATGCTAATGCTACCAGTTTTGCTCAGATCTAGTTGTTTCTTGGAACAAATCAAGTGTCTTACTGCTTAAATGGGTAAACTTTACCCAAGGGTACTAGTCTTACTATCAAGGTTTCTCTGTTCTCCTTTCATTTCACCACATTAGCTCTTCCTTACACTATGTCTCAGCTTAATATTGGAATATTGTTCTCCATTGTTGAGGAAATCTACTTTGCTCGCTTGGCAACTCTCTCAAACTATTCTTATGCTTATTACTTGTCTGTTTCAAAGTCTTATAAACCATTACACATCCCAAATATTACAACGATGAATAATTAGAGATATGTAGAAAAGCAACAAACATTCGCAGTTTCAATATCAAACTTCGGCATAGTCTCAAAAGTAGCAGAAGTCCCAAACACATGAGGATCTTAAATGAGTTTACGGAAAGAGTTAATACAGCCAAACAAAATATGACCATCTGATTGCGTCTTCTGGAGTTTGGATTCTACTAGTGGAGAGTGTAGACATGGGCACTACCTCATCTCTACCGCTCCTGGGCTGGCTGCTCAGCTATCTCCGTCTGGTTAAGGGCGTAGATACGTGCATGGGCTCCTCGTTGCTGGTTTTGGGCTAGTGGCCTCTGAGCTGGCTGTCTCGGGGCTGGCGGTCTCTGGTCCTGCTGGGGCTGTGGGCGATCTGGGCAGTCGGCAATCCTGTGACCGAGTCTGAGACAACGATAGCATATGTCCTGCCTAGCTAGAAATCTCCACGGTGGGCACGTCTGCATGTGGCACAAACTGGTGGAGGCTGCTAGACCGGTGGTGCTGCCTAAATTGGGACCCTCTACCGACGATCCCTTCTATCATAGCGACCCTCCACATTCTCTTGTTCTAGTTCAGTGCCTGCTGAGGTGGCTTTGGCAAGACTGGGTAGTAGATGCCTCCATCTGTCCGCTCGACGGTCTCAGCATTTTCGCTTTTGATATTCTTCCATAGTAATCTTTGGAAGCTCATTTAAGACAGTCGGCACGGTTAGCTACTTGACCAAGAGCTGACGTGATGGCCGACACTGTTAGTCAGAAGAGTCGAATGAGTTAAGCGTTCCATTATTCGGTAGTGAACGCTATGTCTGGGATTATTCCCGACTGAGGAACCAATCCTCGTTTCTTTGGGTAGTTTTATCTGACCTCTATCGTTGTTTGTTCGATGGAGACTGTGTTGATCAGGGAAGGTGGTGAACTTGGAACTCGGTTTATGCCTTATTAAAAATTTAAAACTCTTGAAACTATTAAAGCTATTCTATACCTGCATGATGGGGGAAATCATTTTTTTATTAAACCCCAAGTTGTTGTCTTTCGAAATTTTGTGGAAAACACGTGTTCCTCCCAATTACCTTGGAAATGTTTACCTCTGATTTGTTGAAGTTCTTCTCAAGACCTCGAACCCAAAGCCGGCCTTGACCGGGTGTAGCCACGCGAAGTGGTGGTCGAGCACGTATGTCCGTGCTGAGAGACGTAAGGCTAGTGCACGACCGACCGTTAACTCGCACGTGAGCGGCAGCCGCCATCACCGGACGCCAAACTCATCATGCCAGTACGTACGACCAAACCTTGACCTTACAGTTGCTCTCCGAACAGATACATACCCGCGTCCCAGCGCCCCGCTTATGCAGCGCCAGCGAGTGTGCCACCTCTCGGGGGACAGTGCATCGACCATACAGTTGATTCATTTTTTAACCGTTCAACCAGCTTCTATACCGGAATGTGTTGGGAAACCCCTTGAACTTTGTCTTCTGAACCTTGAATCGAGAGATCCAAGTTCCACTGAACCAATGTATGAATTCCTTAAATCACTTAATTCTCGATTAAGCGAGTTTGTTGATTATTGCTTAGACATATGAGGGAAGTCTCTCGAGCTGGCAGGAATTTGTGGTGCCACATTGTCGAGCAGAGTCTTGAGTCTTGGTTGGAGACTATGTAATCACCGTGGGATTGATGTTGGTATAAATGCCTTCCTGAAGGTCGCACCCCTGAGGGGCGTGATTTGCTTTGGGAAGAAGGGGAAGCTTCAGCCTCACTATATCGGACCCTTTCAGAATCTCGCACGAGTCAAAGACTTGGCCTATCGGTTAGCTTTACCGCCTATTTGTCGGAGTGCATGACCCTGAAAACGTGGTGGACTTCATCGAGTTGCAGGTCGAGCGAGGCCTTACCTATGAGTAGGTACCGGTGTTCGTACTAGACCGAAAGGTTCATCAGCTGAGGACCCGGGCAGTCAATCTAGTCGAGGTGCAATGGAACCGGCATGTCAAGTCCGAGGCGACTGGGGAGACTGAAATCGAGACTAGGAGGAGATATCCGAACTCCATGTTTGATGTTAGAGTTTGGATGTTTTAGTTTTTGAATTCCGAGGACATAATTCTTTTTATAGTGGGTAGATTGTAGCGCCCCGTTCGTTTATTAGTATATTCTGAATATTATATTATTATTTATTTGCTTAGATTATTTGCCTTTGTTTCATTTATTTGCGGGTTATTTTATTAATTGTCAGTCTCTTTTATCTGTTTAGTTATTTAATTGCTATGTGGCAATATTTATGTGAATATTATGTGTTTATTTATTATTTATGTGTTAGAATTATTAGGATTTATCTGGATTAGAATTTATTTGGTTCGGTAATTTCCGATTTAATCGCGTAATCCGGATTTAATCCATTTCGGTTTGTTTTCGAGCCCAATTTATGAATTAAATTTTTGGCCCAATAACAAGTATGTTTGGCCCAATATTTTCCTTTTTCTCTCGCCAGCAGACATAGGAGGGAGCATAACCCTTTTCTTCTTCTTCATCCCGCAAACATCGATAATCTCTCGCTCTCTATTGTCGTCTCCATCACTATCTCTCTCTTGAAAATTGATCAACACCATCTCTCTCACTCTCACCATATAATCCGATCACCCTCATCTCTTTCCATCGCGCGCAGAGCAACAAAAGAAGAGAAAGAAGAAGGAGCATCCCATCGCCGCCACTGTGCTCGCACCTCCGGCCTCCGCGTGCCACCAGGACTGACACCCGCTTCCCTTATTGTTCTCTGTTAAGCCGTCTCGAGCGCCAGCAGGTCGAGTGGTCGACGTCCCTCTCATCGAGCATCAACTGTCGGGAATCCATCGCCGGCGAATTTCCATGAGCAGCAGCGGGTCCTGTCTCCCTTTTCTTTCGAGCCTGCCGGAGAAGAGTACGCCACGCCGACCGTCCACATCGAACCAGCATCCCAGCCCTTACCGTGAGAGTTTACTGGGAAGCAGAGGAAGGCCGAGTTCGCCGGACAGCACATCGTTGAGCCAATTCCAGCCATTCTTCCCGTCGGCTTCTTTTTCGAGCAGTGAGCAGACACCGTGCTCCTCTAAAACAAGCAGCGGCCAGTTTGGACTCGTGCGAGAAGAACAGCCGCATACCTTGTCGGCCGTTCATTTCATAGCAGCACATTAGCGGACCCTTAATCGAGCACCCCGCTGATCGTTAGTCGCGTGGTAGCATCCCCATTCAGTCACCTTACTGGTGGGAGATTCCGAACATCAGTGGCTTGCTGGGAGTTTTGCACGAGGAGGGAAAAACAGGCCCCTTTAGTCGGGACTTAACCCCGACTTCCGGCGAGGTAGCAACCCCCCGGCCATCAAAAGGCCTTCCGATGACCACCGATGCACATCTCCGAGCGGTCCTTTATTGTCCAGCAACTACCCACGCACCCCATCGGCGAACCAAGCTTTGCCATAGAGCCCCGTCGGTGCATTCGTTAAGTTGTTTTAGCCCGTTTTGAGCCTTTCGTTCGAACATTTTCCCGAGAACGGTACCTAGGATCGAAATCCATTTCGTTTAATTTCATGATTGTGTTATTGTGATTTATTACGTGTCAATGTGCTGATCGTGTGAATTACAGTTGACTAAGTGCCTTGGATATGTTATTGTGTCGTATATTGAATTTATATGCGTTTTGGATATCAAAGTGATTGCCGTCACTTTAGTTTATTGTCGAACTGAGTTTTGAGTAGTATTTTCCATGGAAATCCTGGAATTATAGGTACTTTGAGTTTTCCTCGAGTTATTGGTTTTGGTTTGGGGTCGTTTCGATGTGTATATGCCGAGTTATGAATTTTCTAAACCGAATATGCTGTTGAATCGTAATTAATTCATGATAAATCGTGTAATTGTCTGAATGCCGTGAAATTTTATATGTGATGTCCTGTGATGAGTTTGTAAGTCGTGTAAGATTTTCAAGTCGAAACTCCTTCTGTAGCTATTTTAATAAATTAAATCGGTTTCTGGTCCGAATTTTGTAAAATTCATTAAAAATGGTACAGTTGGAGTTTTGAGCTGAAACTTTGAGGAGTATGTTATTTGTGTTATTCTGTGTTGTTTCAAAATTCTAGATTAAAATTCGAAGTGTAGCTATATGAACTACTACCTTTCGATTTTGGCGCTGTTTTTGCTTAAATTATTTAAAAATGCTTCCGGATGAATTTAGGGCTGAAACTTGGTGAGATTATGTGTTTTGTATACCTTGTGATGTGATAAAGTTTCAAGTTGATTGGTTGAGTCTAACTCCGGAATCTGAATTTTGTTTATTTTGGAGTCTTCATGCTCGGTTATCCGTTTTCTAGGTTTGGGTTGGATTTTATTGAAGTAGGCATGATTTATGTGTATTACCTGAGGTATAAGAGTTGTGTTCAAGTCTAGTAGTCACTCCATTGTACTTAACTCGGACAAGGAATCTATGAGTCACTTAGTCGATATGATTTCGACTAAGTATATGTGCTTTGTGTGTTGTCTTGTATTGGATAGTCAGTTGATAGGCTATTATAATTGTTGTAGGTTTTTCGAGCTGAATTTTTGCCATTTTTCCTTCAACCATGTGTTTGGCTATATCTCGGTATCCAGGTGGGTTATTCAAAATTTGTCTATGCCTTGAATGATAATTGCTTTATTTATGTGGGTATGATCAATGTATGCATGTGAGCATGTAATCTTCAATGTGAGATGTACCGACCGTCGAACGGTTATCCCCGTAGCTATAGAACGTACCCCACAAGGGTAATATCCACGTTTGTCCTTTGCAAAGGACCACGTCATCTGTAAGACCTTGGCAACGTGCCCTGGCCGGTGATGGATATCCTGTCCAAACACCAAGTGCGTGCTGTGACGGTTGAGCCTCCTGCTGTTTGGGCACCCCATTTATGTTCGCCGAAAGGCATACGAACGACAGTCTATTGTTATAGGTGTGCACATGAGAATACGTTGGTTAGGAGATGGGATATTTATTGATTATGTTCATACTGCGACCATGCCATTTAATTCCTCGTATATTATTGTTCATGTACATAGTAGTGAGCACTCCAGTTCATCGTGCTCATTCCCACCTGCTCTTCATGGATGCAGGTTAAGCAGGTGTTGGCTGACGAGACAAAAGACGAGTGGTGTTGGTCTTTGACTGACTTTATTTAGTTTATTCCGCATGCTAGTAGACTTGGGTTTATTTATGCTTATTTATGACTTGGGAACTTTGGTATTTATGATTTATGACTTTGAAATTTTGGGAACTTTGGATTGGGAGATGTTTCCCTTATGAACAATTTGGATGAACTTGAGATTTATGAAAACATTTGATTTATGATTTACGTTATTTATGTGATTTAGTTCGAGTAGCGCCACTGATTTATGAAAAGAAATCTGAAAAATTTAAGTTGCTTTTGACTTTCGTCAAAATAAAAGTTGGGCGTTACAATTTAAGTCCAAAAAATTGTGAAATTTGTTACTAAAATAAGTCCCTAAGATTATCGGCAATATATTGTGGCCCCGTTTGGTAGATAGCGGATTGAAGATAAATTATCAGATTGGACTTAATTTAGAGGTTTGACCCGTCAAATCCGCTATTGAGCCTGTTTGGTAAATAGCTTATTTGATAAGCTTTTTGGGCCAAAGCTCTAATTTAGAAAAACCTCATTAGAGCAGATTTTTGAGGATAGATGATTCACAAAAAAATCATTTATTTGGAACTTTTTAATTTATATTATTTATTTTACAATCTACATTGGTTTATGGTGCTAATAATAATAATATGTCTTCCATATGATTAATTTATCTAGAAAAATATAAAATTCATGACTTTTCCATCAAGTGTTAGTAATTTTTTTTTAAAAAAAATATAATTATAAATTACCAACTAAACAATATTAAATGTTTTAATATATTATTAGTAAAAGAATACACCCTAAATAATGAAATGTCCTTATTGGTCATGTTGCAATGTGAAACAGCTATAAGCTTTTAGCTATTTACCAAACACTTATTTAAAAACTGCTCATGCAATTCGCTGGTCAAATCAGCTAATATAATCCGCTATCGGTTATCCGCTGATACAATCTGCTATCCGTTGATTGCCAAACAAGACCTGTATAAATAACTATGAAGTGTGTTACCAAAAAAACTAATATTTTACAAAATTTGTTATCAAAATCCGAGATTTGTTATCACAATCAAAATTGGATTTGTTACCATAGTCAAATATTTGATATCAAAATCCGATCAATTTGTTACCAAAATCCGATTAAACTGGTTGACATGTTGTGAAACTGAAATTTGATCATATTTATTTCCAAGAGATTAATATGTTGTATGCTATTTTTTTTCTTATTTTTTTTTTTAATGTATTACATGGTTTTACAAAAAAACTTGAATTGAGAGGAAAAAAGAAATCACGTGTACATACTTAAATTTCTTTAAATTTTTATGAATTTTAAAAAAAATGCAGAAAAATAAAAATAAAAATATAGATCAAAACCAAATATCTGAACCTAAATTAAAAAAAATGGTTTGCAAGTGGTAAGATGTAACGCCCCGTTCGATTTATAGAATTTCTCGGAATATTCTATTTATCGAATATTATTTATAAGGTTATATTTATTTTATTAGTCGCGTTGTCGACTTAAATAAAAGGTTAGAGTACTCGATCGTTTTATTGAAAAACGTTCGTCGTAAGTCGATTTCGGTTTAATCTCGTGAACCGAATATAATTCGTTTGAATAATAGATTTTTTGGATATTTCGGCATTATTAATATTGTTATTTTGTTTTACTGTATTAAATGAATGCCTATTTGAAAATAAATGCCCAAATATTTATTATTATTATTAAATGAAATAATGGGTGTATTATGTATAGATATATTATCCGGTTTTATTTTATTTTCCGTGCGATGGAACCTTTATCTGTGTTAACTCGTTACCGAGCCCTTTCGACCCGAACCACGAACCTTGAGATTTTATTTTTAGCCCGTTAGTATTTTCTATCCGGACATAAACCTTAGTTTTAATCGACCCTCTTAGCAAGTATTTCATGCACTTAGTAAGGGGAAAAATTTGTAACTGCCCATTTTTAATACATATTTTGCAAAACAATTCTTATCTATACACAGTTACCATTATACTCCAAACAGTAGACAAAAACACCCATTCACGGAAAAAAAAATTAATAAAATGAAAAATTAAATAAAAAAAAAACTGAAAAGTTATCTGCAAAAAAACTGAAACGGTATAATTTGAATTTGACAAAATAAAAAATATTAAAAATAAATAAATAAATACAAAATTTAAACTTGAAAAAAATATTAAAAACATAAATAAATACAAAATTTAAACTTGAAAAACAAAAAAAAAAAAAATGAATAGTTTCAGAAAGAATAGTATGGCAACAACTTTGAATTTGAAAAATACCAGCTTACAACTAACAACCATAAACAAAAAAAGAAATAAAAAACACAAACCATTCAGAAAAAAAAAAATCTCGATTCATTCACAAAGGAATCTGGAAAAATAAAAAACAGTTGGAATGAAAAAAGCAAAACAAAGAAGAAATATTGAAGGTCACAAATCGATAACGATAGGCCAAAAAAATGTTGCTTGGACTCGTCGCAACTAATATTTTATTGGTACTTTTTTATGTTTTTATGTTAATTTAGTGTTGTTCTTAAGTTAATTAATCGTATTTGTAATGTTAATTTAGTGTTGTTTTGAAGTTAATTGATCGTATTTGTAATGTGACGGTGGTGTTACATTATATTATTTATTTAATATTTATTTTTAGCAAATTGCAGTGCATATTGTTATTTTTGTTTGATCATATTTTTTTAGAAAAAATGAGAGAACCTGGAAAAAAAATAAAATTGAGCAAGAATTGCACATGCAAAGACAATAATTATTGAAATTTGTCTTTCAATCAAAATAAAGTTTACGTAATACATCAGTAACAAAACATACACATCCAATCGACACAAAAACAACAATGAACTCCCTTAGAAAAAATAAAAAAAAGACTCTCCTACTCTAGCATCTGGGTCCAGATAAATCCCGCATGAGGATCTGATCCTATCATTCAAAGTCATTTGTAAATTAGATCTCACAAAATAAAATAAAAGGAAAAAAGAATAAAAAATTAATAAGTTCTGAAATTATTCTATTCTATTCTCGGCAATTGGAGTCCATCGGCGGTTTATATAGATAGAATCATAGTGTCGGCACTATCGAAATTGGGTCAATTGGAGGTGGTCGAATTGCAGTATCTCATATCCGCGAGTCGTCGAACGGTGGCAAGTGATTTCATCCCTTAACCAAAAAGCTATCCAACGGAGGCGAGCATACTAACCCCGCCGCGCGGCAACACGCCAGTGCTCTTCCTCCCCAAAACAACCGCGTTCATCTCATCCATCGCCGCCGCCTGAGGCGGAACCATAAGACCTTCCTTAAAATTCACCACTGCGTAATCTTGTTGGGCCACGCGGGTCCTCGCGCCCGCCTCCGCCCCCTTTAGCAGCTCGCCCACCACCATCCCCGACGCCGCCTTTGACTCGGCAGTCGCTGGCAATTAAGAACCTCGCGAAACCTCATCGTTGTTGTCGTTCGGTTTCTCCCCAAGGAACTAGACAAGGTCGGAGGAGTGTGATTTCTTCATAGAGACATCGTTGACATTGGATTTGAGTCATTGAAACCATATATATATATATATATATATATATATATATATATATATTAAACAGAGAAAAGCAGAAGAAATCGAAGGATAGAAGGATATATATACGAAACATAGAATAAAAAGTTTAGAAGAAAAATAGAAGACAAAATAATGAAGATGAAAGGAACATAAAGATATTAGAAATGTGAATAAAGCAGTTCTCCCAAAAAAAAACTGTAAACCCACCTTAAAGACGTGACTATTTACAATTAGAATAAAAAACAAACTAAAATGAAAAAAAAATAAAAAAATAAAAAAGATCTAAAACTAAAAAACCGTCATGTAAAGAGTATATTTGGAAATCAGAAAGATCAATTTTGTCTAAATAATAAGGGGGGTTAATTATATAAACTGTCTAGACTAACAGATAGGCAGTGTCATTATTTCCTTAGTAAGCTATTTTATTCTCGGCCCAACTTTTATTTTGAATATTTGTCGGCCCAATTTGCTAAAGCTAGGCCCAAATATTGTAAAACCGCCCATTACTTTTTCTCCCCCGAGTCGGCGTTGGCAGAATTCAGAAACCCTCAGAATTAAAGCTTTCCCGCAGCCTTATTCTATCTCGTGAGAAAACTACAGGACCCCGCAGCTTCCTTGTTCGGCTCCCTCCATCGCGCATCATCACTCAAACACCGGCCATCAGAATCCGTCCATCACCATCATAATCTGGTCACCCTCCATCCCTCTCTTATCATGCCATCGCCAATCATTTTCCTTGTGAGATCGCTGCCCCTGTCCGCTGCCATCAGCACCGCTCGACGTCGCCAGCCACCACCATCTCCGACCGCGACATCATCAGGCCAACATCATCATCATCGCTGCTATCAAGCCTCTGTCATCGTCATCACCGTGAGCAGCTCCTTCCAACGCGCGTAACTCCGGCCACCCTGCTCCACCGGCGAGCTCTCCTCCGTCAACGTCCGTTCTTAGCCGTCGGGTCCCGTCGGAGTGCCGAATGTAGCCGTTGAGTCCCGTCGTGTTCCGTCGGAGTGCCGAACTTAGCCGTCGGCGTCCCGTCCCGGTTTGCTGCTTGTGATTCCAGTGGCACGTCACCATCATCCACCGGTGAGTCTCCATCGTTGAACCCGCTGTTCGTTCAGTTGTTGTCAGGGGCGTAGCCAGAAAAAAAAAATACCCTGGGCTGAACAATTAAAAGAATAATTTAAATAATATGCTAAAATTTATAAAGGAAAAATAGAAAATAAGTTTTAATTAACAAATGCATATAAATTGCTCCATGTTCATTACAACTATTTAGAAAAAAAAAAGGTAAAGAAAAAATGTTACCTATTTAAGATGCGCCTCCGATTTTCATACTATAAAACTCGTCAATTATTAAATATGTGTCTATCTTTGAAGTAGACTCTCTCTCAATTTAGACAATCATAGAATCCGATAAGAAATCTTCTTCCATCTCATTTCGAAGAGGAGTTTTGAGAAGTTTAATAGCTGAAAATGATCGTTCAGTTGTTGGAGTAGACGGGGAGGATTTTCAAATTAAGGTGAATCAATCTATCAATTAACTGATTAAGTGAGAATGTCTGTCCTTTTTCGTCAACTAACCGCCGACATAAATAAAAAATGGTAGAAATATTGTGGAACCTCTCATTTTGGACAACATCAAACTTAATGCTTTAACTGACTCCCGAAATAATGTAGTTTTTGCCCACTAAAATCATTCGGATAGAACTTCTTGGCAAGAGTATAAATATCATCGCAATTGACAATTTAAAGTTATCTAGAGACTCCAATGCAAAGCTAAGCTGGAGAAGTTCTACAGCCCCATCACTAAATCTACTATGAAGCTCTTCCAAATGAAAATCTATCGTGCCATTAAATACATTATAGTGATAATGATGTTCAACTGTTGTGGGAAACTTCTGGTGGCAAGAACGCCCTCTAAAAGATCGATGACAAGCACTCATATTTGAAAAATCAACCAACAAATATTGATAAATTATCTTAATATAAATTTTAAAGAGAAAAATGCATTTTTCGTCTTGTATGTTTAACCCTCCAAACATTTTAGTCCTCTTCGAATTGTGTTTTTTATTTTCGTCCCGTATGTTTGAAAAAAAGTTACAAAAAGGTCTTTTTCATACATAAGGGATGAAAGTGGAACACCTTATTGCAAAACATAAAGGACCTTTTTATTGCGAAAAGGACCTTTCTGTAACCTTTTTTCAAACATACGGGACGAAAATAAAAAACGCAATTCGAAGAGGACTAAAATGTTTAGAGGGGTACACATACAGGACGAAAAATATATTTTACTCAATTTTAAAATACACTATTATTTTTCACATTTTCTATGCGGAATGACAAGAGGTCATGTAGGAAGTATATTTTGATCACTTTATTTATAAATATTAAGATGGATACATGAATACAATAAGATGGTGCTTAAAAATTGTATTGTTTTATGATTATTTTGGAGGATGGAGCAATTTCACATGTTTTTTTTATATTTATATATATAGTTTGGCAAATATTTGTGCTCAAGTCTCAACCCAATTAAATTTAAAGGATGGACTGATGAAGCATATGAATTTTGAGACTTTTATTGGTCTCATGGTCATGGGCTCATAGGATGTTCAATTCCTTTGCCCTAAAATTGGAATTTGCCTATAAGGCTATAAAACATTTTATATTTAGTTTGGCAAATATTTGTGCTCAAGTCTCAACCCAATTAAATTTAAAGGATGGACCGATGGAGCATATGATTTTTAAGACTTTTATTGGTCTCATGGTCATGGGCTCATAGGATGTTCAATTCCTTTGCCCTAAAATTGGAATTTGCCTATAAGGCTATAAAACATTTTATTCTCATTATCTTTCTCATCAAACATCAAAGCAGTTGAAGCAATTGAAGATTTTGCTCTAGGTAAATCTCTAATTAAAATAAAAAAATAAAACCTAAGAGAGAAAAAGATGACCACCGGACGTTGATCGGGGGCGGACGTCGGACTCGGACGAACGCGTCGATGCAAGATGACAAGGTGAAACTGAGGGTCGCCGGACGGGATTCTATCGGGCAGACGCCGGACATACTTCTCGCGGGTCGCGGGAATTGAGGGAAAAGGGCTTTAATTTCCGTTACCTCTGTTTAGAATTGAGGCGGACTCCGAACGAGAAGGAAAAAAGACGAGATTTCAGATGGCAAGTGAAGAAGATGAAGAGAAGAATGATTCCTTGCCTTCGACTTTTAGGAGAATTTGTTTCGGGTATTTGTGAAGAAGATGTTTCAATTCTCACCAAAATATATTTTATGTGCGGGCTAGTTATTTTTTTGGGCTAATTAAAATCTTTGCGCCGGGCTAACTGGGCTAAAATCATTAAATTGGGCTACCTAAATTGTTTTTTTTTTTTGTTTTTCTTGAAGTACCCTGGGCTGGAGCCCACCCCAGCCTTTGGGGTGGCTCCGCCCCTGGTTGTTGTCCTCAGGCCACCGTGGCAACTTCATCGTGACCAGACCCGAGCGATCCACATCGGCGCGACCCTCACCCATGTTCGTGAAGCAGCCCTGCAACTCCCGGCCCTTCTCTGCGAATGACGGGCCTCACCACAGCGGCGTCCTCCATCGTCGTGAGCCCGCTGTCCACGAGCCCGTTGCTCCTCCTCGATCGCCTCTCCGCCGCTGCTCCTCCATGAGTCCACCGGCGAGCCGAGCGTGAGCCGTCGAGCCCCGTTATGCGCCCTCGTCGACCTCCCTCGTTCTGTTTTTCAAGCGTTCCCCAGAACGGTATCGAGACTCGATCCCTCGTTAATTAATTACGTGTATATTCACAAATGAGCTTGAATACGTATGTGTATGTATATCTTGTTGATATGTATTTGTTTGGCTTGATGTTGATTATTATATGTGGTAGTCTCGTCGATTTTGTAAAATCGAGTGAGATCCTAATAAAAATGTGAAAGTGTTGTGGAATTGGAACTTAAGGTCGTTATGAACACAATGGTTTTGGCCTTGTGTCATTTGGATTGGTAAATTTAAAGTTATGAATTATTGATCGTGTATGATGGCTATTTTGGTATTAAATTCGTGAAAAAATTGTATACTGATCGGATTGCTTTGAAATTTTAACTGTAATTGCTTCTGTTGATTTTGTAGCCTGTTTAAAAATTTCATAATTTTTCAAGGACTATAGCTATTTTAAATAATTAAAGCGACTTCTGGGAAGAAGCATGTTAAATGCATAATAAATCGGTACGTGCTTGAATTGTGCAAAAAATTGAGTATGTTATGCATCTGACATGTTTATATGTTGGGTAAAATTGTTAGAAATTTTGGACTAAGATTGATAGGGTGTTTTAATTATGATAAATTGGTCAATGGCTGGAAAATTCTGAAATTTGGCTGAAGTGCTTCTTTTATGTGGAGTTTCATGCGGTAAAAAGATTAAAATTTTCGGAGTTCAAATTATTTAGATGTTAATTAAAATTCAAAAACTGCCGAAATTTGTATGAATTTTTGGAAATTTGTGTATTTAATTTTAATTGCTGGAATTTTTATATGTTGGTCCTTACCTGCTGTAGTTTCTCCAGTAAAAATTGCAATTATGACTCCATTCATTAGGTCTGGTTGTGAAATGTATATTTGTTTTTGCTATTAACTTGTAGGAATTTTATAAAATTATATAATGGGTTTGGAGCTGAAACTTGGTGGTTTAACTAAGTTCAATGAGGAGGATTTTATGTTAAAGTTTCAGAAACCTAACTCATTCAAAAACTTGATCAACCTAATTATGTGATATATCGTCTTTTATTTTTCTAAAATGAGGTTCTTTTGTAAAAATCTTTTAAACTGGATTTCTTGTTGAGGTTGTGACTTGTTTGAACTATCTTTTATGTGATAAATTGCATGAACCTCCGTGTTTGGTTGTCCGAGTCTAAGTCCTAGACTTCCAACATTCACAGGACTTCGCGAACGACTTGGTTGAATCAAGTTCGACCAAGTATGACTTGTGAATTTCTTCTAAGGTTAAGATAGGTATTGATCTTAGAATCTTGACAATTGTAGGTGTTTGAGGAGTCAAGCCTCAACCTACGTCTCTTATATTTTTGCTGTTATCAATCCGGAATCCAGGTGGATTTTATTTAAAATGCTATGTCGTAAATGTTATTTATGTTCTTGTGGTATGATCAATGTATGCATGTGAACCATGTAGCCTATCGACGTGAGCTGTTACGGCCGTTGGTACGGTTGTCCCTGTCGATGTAATACGGTGCCCTTGTGTGGCAGTCTCCCTAAGTCCCAAGTGGGTCATACCGGACTAAGTCACATGGCGTGCCTTCGATATGCGTGTCGAACTAAGTCACATGGCGTGCTTTCGACATGTACTCCTATTGTCTGGTTAACGAGCTAGGTCACATGGCGTGCCCTCGAACAGACCAACAGTAGCTAATGATAAGTGTGTACACATGAGTAATGAAATTGGTGTTTGTGATTGGAGATGTGACATGTTGATTAATTTATGTTCATGCTGAGACCACACCTTTTGATTATTAATTACTGTTTCATTATTGTAAATAACGTTTACTGCATAGTGGTGAGAACTACTATTCCACTTGTGCTCATCCCCACCTGCTCTTCATTGATGCAGGTTAGTATTGCGGGCACGACAGAGGGAGGCGAGTGGTGGTCTATAATTGAATGTTGCTTCTACCTATTGAATTGTCTTATGATATTATTGCGTTTTGGAATAATGGATATTGGATTATTGAGATTTGAATTATTGTTAAGGAGATTCTCCTTATTTCCCTTTGAGGATTTATGATGGTTTAAATGATGATTGATGATTGAGAATCGCGATTAATGTTGATTATTGGGAATTGCTTTTGAAAATGAGTAACGCCTCAATTAGTAATGAAATAAATTTTGAAAAATTTATTCTGACTTTCGTCTATTAAAAGCGGGGCGTTACATAAGATTTGTCAAATTCTGTTACATTTTTGCCAAAAATCTAAGCGTATGTATATTTCATTTTTGTTGTTGTGTGATTGTTAACAACAATTTTTAATACGAGATTAGCAAGGTGTTTTAGTTAATATGAACGTAAAGCATGCATCAACATAAGAACGATGGCCACGGTCTGAGGTGAACCGAGGTGAAAGATGTTCGGGCTATTTTTATATATGAAAGTCAAAATTTTCGATCCCTGTACAAGAATAAGAATCTTCTATTTATATTATCTTTTTGGGCCCCTTCCCCGAGACGTGTACGATTGCTTTTTGATAAAGGAGCTTTTCGATGGGCGGTTATGACAGTTGGGCCCACGCCAATAATGATGAGATATGTGGTGTGAAAGTATGTAGTGTAGGCGCCTCGTCACCTGCTTTGGTTTTGGTGACCTCGGTTTTGGACTGCAGATCGATAATGCAAGAGGACGTCAGTCTGAACACGGGTTAATCGGTAAGTCGGTCTTGGTTCTGAGCGAGCCGAAGTTCGGTTTGAGCTTTAAACCGGGGTAGGAGAGGTTCCGGTAGCACCAATTATGAACCACTAAGTATATGATTTCGTGTAGATAACGTGGATTACCAGGTCGGATGATAACAGAGAGACCTCCGGTGTTAACGAACATACACTTGTGATGGTTGCTGACAACGTAAAGGTAACATAAAAGAGAATCCGAGCTGTGAAAATGTTCAAGAGTTGCATTGACGTGTTTTGATGTTGTCACGAAGTACGGGTAAATTTTGAGGTGGCAATTTTGCTCCGATGTGAGGAGACTTGGTAGAATTTTTTATATTTTTTTTATTTCGAAAGCCAGACAGGCTTTAATTGCAGAAGCGGTGTAATATATAGTAATTAATGCGATGTGTAATGAAAGGCCGCGTCGCAATAAGAAGGGATAACGACCATATTACTAGGTTGACACATGTGTGATAGGTTCTGACAGTAGAACGGTCGTGTCGATCAAAGTGATACGTCGCGTTGGTTACACGCGCCCCCAATTAGGAACCCTAACGGTAAAAGTTTGAAGGGTACAAATATGGTTCTTAGAGAAATGTGATCGGACTTTTTCTATCATCTTCGCTTTCGAAATTTCTTGATTTTTCTCATTTGCTATCGATTGACTGAATTCTTGCGACTCTTTCTGGCTTGTGATTCTTTTCCTGTGGGAACCCTCAAATTCTTTGGTAAGCAACACTTTTGGTTCTTCCTATTTTCATTTATTTTCATTGTGTCAGGCATTACTGCTTCGTTTCTGGTTGAATGGCATCAAAGGCCAAAGCAGTAGTAAGTTCGTCTAGTAACGATTCTGTCCCGCTTGATATGTTTCACTACTCTGAAGTGGTTGAACTAGCCTTTGAATATCACCAGTGAGATCCGATGTTGGTGAGACATCTTGATATTAAGCCGAAATGACAAAGAGGGTGATAACCAGGTCGAGAAAGATGCTTTAGTTTTGGAAGACCATTGGAGACGGCCATTGAGAAAGTGGCCGAAACCGGATATTGATTTTTGGGGTGAACCCAGTATTTTGACGGACGCCGATGTAGTCATGTTGCGGGAACAAATTTGAATCCCGACATCTGTAAAGATTTTTGCATCATATCCGGGGGAGAGGATAACTTGCCCTCCTCCGGGGTTCGTTGGTGTATTTGCCGAAAGTTTGACATCGGGGTTGCGATTCCCTCTGCCAAATTTAATCACAGAGTACCTCCGTCGAACAGCTGGAAAATATCATCGGATTGATGCCTTTGCTGAACGAGAAGGGTTGGGACCTCCCCTCATGCGATGACATACGAAGCATTTACGCTTTCAAAAAAAGTCCAGGCAGGAGAGTTGTAGAGACTTCATGTTTCTTTTTCGCTGGGGCGAAGCCTCAACACGGCCTTAAGGTCGGAGAATTAATCACCGATATTCCGGAGATTCTCCACGGCTTCCAGGAAGAGTGGCTATGGGTTGGAGGGGAATGGCAATCGGTGGATTTTTTAGAGAACCCTGAATTGACGGGATGACTATCCCTATGAATATCCATTCTAGACATAGTAAGTTTGTTTTGCTATACTTTGAATACTTTCTGATATTGGGTTGTTTTGTGTACTAACAGGTCAAAACTTTTTCATATTTGTAGAAAAAGGGAGAGAAGTCGAAAGAGCCAAAGCTCAGTCCGGAATATGGTGGTCGGTTGTTGGAGCTCTCTGATTTGGATGAGGAGCTTCATAATTACAAAGCATTAGTTGTAATACCCCGCTTGATTATGGATTATTTGAGATTAATTATTTTGCATTATTGTTATTATTATTTACATTTAATATCTAATTTCCTAATTGATTATTGATGTTGTTGTTGTTGTTGTTGTTGTTGTTGTTATTATTATTATTATTATTATTATTATTATTATTATTATTATTATTATTATTATTATTATTATTATTATTATTATTTGTGCTAAATGCCTAAATGTTATTAAATTTCTAAATGCATATTACTATTATTAAATACATGTTATTTGTGTGTATTATATATGATTCTTATATATTAATAATTATTGTGTATTATATATATATATATATAAATATTTATGTTCCTGTTTTACTTTATTTTACCGTTTGATCGAACCAAAAAAATCCAGCCCGTGAGCCGTGACCCTTAATCTGCTGTGCACCATAACCGGTCCCCTCAATTTTCCCCTTTTTATTTACTTAAATGGCTCTTTAATTAGGGGATTTAATTCCTATTTAATTTCCATTTAAATGGCAACGAATTTCTTTAAAAATTTTCAAACCGTTCTCTTCTCTTCTCTTAAAGCACGGTCTTCACCTCTCTCTTTCAGAATTCTCGTTCATTAAAAAAAAAATCCTCCATCTTTTTCCTTGTTCAAACAAGCAACAGAAAGAGAAGCTTTCCCTTTCGTTTTTCCGACCAAGTTCTGCACCATCATCATCACTCATCCGATCATCACCATCGAGTGATCCTGCAATTCCGGTGAGACCTCCAACCTTTACTCTTGAGTTTCTAGCCGTCGGGTCCCGTCGAGTTCCGTCGGAGTGCCAAACGTAGCCGTCGAGTTCCGTCGGAGCGCACGTACGGTCCGTTCGCCCTATTCGTCCGACCCGCTTTCTGATAGCTCGTAGATTCTTGAAGACGAGTAACCTGTTGAACCTCCTCGTTATTTTGTCTTTGTTAGTGTATATTCACTGATTTTTATCATGTTCGTCGAAATGATTTCTCGTTGATAGTTTGGGTTATTCGTTTAGTATATTGCGAGTTGTTCGTGAATCTATCGTGGAAATGATTTGGAACTCTCATTTTAAAAAATAAAGTATGCTGCTGTTTGTCATCGGAATCTCAGTTTATCGTTTCAAGCCGTCGTCTTGTTGTTTGGAACGTTCGAATCCCCATCGTTTATTTCGTATTATTTCCGTCGTTTCGTCTTTATTTTTTTAACCAAAACCCGATTTTCCTATATTTTGAAACTACAAAAAGGTTCTATTTTCGAAAAATTTATTTATTACTTGAACCCCGGTTGCCGTTGGATTCGTCGTCATCAAGTTTGGGTCGAGTTTTGGTCAAGCCGATTGTATTTCGCGAGCCTCTGTATTTTTTTTCCCAGATTATGTTGGCATTCCCGACTTTGTTCTCTGTTCAGTTTTTCTTTAAGTCGCAGGCTTCTGTTCTAGGTTAATAATTTAAGATTTCATTCCAACTTGCAACCAAGCCGTGTAGTGCAGTGGTGTGCTACACTCCTTCCTGAGACTGAGGTCATACGAACGAATCCATCTCTTGTGTGTTGTGGCTATACTTTTTTTTTTTTTGAGTAAACCCCAAGCCTGCAGTCGGCCCGCGTTCCAGCCCGACCTCTCCCTCTGTCTCTTCAGCCTGCGAGCCCAATTTTGGCCCACGTCCAGCCCATTAGCAACCCGCAAATCTGCAGCCTTTGAGCGGCCCAATTCGCGCGTGATAGGCCCAAATTCTTTGGCATTTTTGGCCCAGTTTTAGAATAGCAGTCCAGTTCAACTTTTTTGACCCTTTTGTGTTCCAGAAACCTGTTTTTCGTACCCTTTTAAATTTTCAAAGTATTTGTGAAATGAGAAAAATATTGGAAAAATTATTTTTAGTCCCGAAATTCCAATTTAGTTCTTAGAGTCCTATTTTGCAAAAATGAGAGAGTTCCAAGTCCACGAAAAATCCGAATAAAACCCTTAAGTCTTAATTTTTATTAAATATGAGTTTTATAATAAATTCAGATAGTGAGATAGTTTATTGATAAATTATCTCGCTTAAATGTAGGTGTTTGAGGAGTCGAGCCTCATCCTACGTACCTACTTTGTGTGTAATTCTCTACCTTGATTTCCAGGTGGGTTGTAATTGTAAAATTTGCTATGCCTTAATTAAATGTTTTTGCTGTTGTATGATCAAAGTATGCATGCGAACCATGTAGCCTTCGATGTGAACTATATTGGTCGTCGAAGGGTTATCCCCGTAGCTATAGAATGTACCTTCGGGTAGTCTCCTTTATTATTGTTGGCAGTCAGGGCGTGAGCCTTAGCTGGTGATCCTCGTATGTAAGGCCAAGACATGAGTTTTTGCATTCGGCGTGGATTATTGCTCCTGCTGGCCGGGCACTCGTTGTAAGGACTTCGAGGAAGGCGTTCGGTATATAGCTCGGCAGTAGTCCATTGTTATAGGTGTGCACATGAGACCATTATTGATTATTGATAGGAGATGGGACAATTATTGATTCGTATACATGATGCGACCATACCTTTATTGTTATTGATTATTGATATTAATTATTGCATAGCGGTGAGCACCTCGATTTTCCTATTGTGCTCATCCCCACCAGCTTTTCATGGATGCAAGTTAGTTAAGCGGGCAAGGCGGAAGGGACGCGAGCGGTGGTCTTTATATTTGATTAAATGCTTCCGCCTTAAAAACTGAATTTGAATATTATTACATTATTGATTATTGTTTTTTTTCACTAGTACTGGATTATTGAATGATTGATAGGGATTATTTTCCCTAGGATTATTATTGGATTGGCATTATTGGGATATTAATATGGATTATGATTATTGATTATTGGTGAGTATTGAGGATGTGTTTAGTTTTGATTATTGCTTTGAAAATGAGTAGCTCCTCAAATATTGTTTTTGAAATAAATTTGAAAAATTTATTTTGGTTTTCGGGAAATAAAAGTGGGGCGTTACAGTATGGTATCAGAGCCAGTCTGCGTTTCTGTAGACTGGTTAGTGTGAATTATGTAATTATATGTTCTGACCTTAAGTTATGACCACTCGCTCTCGTCGTGCCGCGCCAGCTCAGGTATGAGTACCAGAATGACTATGAGATTATTTCATATTGTTGATTACTGATTATTTGAATGAAATCGAGGTTAGGGCTTATCCACCTTTTAAAATGCGAGCTCTAGTGTTGAACTCTAGATTTCTTTTACTATTGTGCTAAATTCCTCGACCATTTTTCAATGTAGAATAATGGCTCGCCAGACCCGCAATAGCAATCAGCAGCAACCACCTCCCCCGCCTCCACCTCCTCCTCAGCAGCATGCGCTGGGTAGAGATCTCATTTTCCAGTCTGTGCTCGATTTTCGTAACATGCATCCTCCAGCATTCACCGCGGTTGAGGGCCCCGAAGCTGTGGGTGAATGGCTTCAGCAGCTAGAGAGTATCTTCGATCTGCTATTCACCACGGATGAGGTGAAAATCCATTGTGCTTCATTCATGATGACCGAAGATGCTAGGACTTGGTGGGTCGACTATTGGAAGCTTTGTCCTCGTGCTGAGAGGGAAGCTTTGACTTGGGACCAGATGGTTGCTATAGTCAAGGACAAATATTACCCAGAGGCACCGTGCCCAGATGATGGACTTCTCGGAGCTTAAAAAAGGACCCCATCCCGTGGATGTTTACGAGCGTGAATTCATCCGTATGTGCGCGTTTGCCCCGATGCTTGTAGATACCGATCAGAAGAAGGCCTTTCGTTTCCGTGATGGTCTTCGCCCCGACCTTTGCTATACCCTGACTGGCCACGGAGTTCTGCCTTACTCCGAGATGGTTCGCCGAGCCACTAAGTTAGAATTATGTCAGAATTCTCAGAAGGTGGCTATCCTACCCTATCAACAGGCTCAGATGGTTCTGCTAGTTACAGCTATTGCGCCCGGCTCTAGTTCGGGAAAGAGAAAGTTTGATTCCCTTCGGGATAACCGAAAGGGAAAGCATGGCGGGAATGACAGTCGTGGCGAGCGCCCTGCATCTCATGATCAAAATCCAAAGTGCCCTAAATGCGGTCGTTATCATCCTGTAGATTGCCGTTTTACCGAGAGGGTCTGTTACAACTGCATGAAGCCCGATCACTTCTTCAGCCAATGCCCCAAAACCCCGAGACAACAGCCTTACCAGCAGCCCCATCAGCAGCAGCAACTTCCTCCTCCACCTTACGAGCAGCAGCAGCACAGGCAACCCCCACCACACCAGCAGAGGGCTGGCGGTCAGGCTCGTGTCATTTCTCACGATGAGGCGGCCAACAACGCAGGTACCATGTCTGGCATGATTTCTATATCCAATGTGCCCATCTTTGCGTTATGTGATACTGAAGCTACTCATTCCTTTATCTCTTCTCGATACTTGGAGGCCCTGTCTATTGATAATATGTGCAATTGTGATCCTCTCGAGGTTAGCTTAGCCTCGGGAAAGATTATTATCTCCAATTCTTTGATTCTTGGTCTTCCAGTCAATATTGGCAGGCGTGTTATGAAGGTCGACTCCTATGTTATTGAAATGCGAGACTTTGATGTAATCTTAGGCATGGATTGGCTTACTCGCTATCGAGCTGACATCCGGTGCCAAGAGCGTGAAGTCACACTCTTTCTCGATTCCAATCAGCCAGTTGTTTTCTATGTGGTGAAGTCGAGGACTGTACCTCGAGTCATCTCTTATATGCAAGCTAGGAAGAGTCTTTTCAAGGGTATCTGTCAAGGCTATCTTGTATCTATGGTATCCGAGGATGATTCCGAGCGAACTCCGAATAGAATTTCCATTGTTTGAGAATACCTCGAAGTCTTACCCGATGAGTTGCCTGAAGGACCGCCCGACCGCCAAGTGGAGTTTACCATTGATCTAGTACCAGGAGTCGGTCCCGTTTCTAAGGCTCCTTATCGTATGGCGCCGAAGGAGCTTCAAGAGCTCAAGGCCCAGATTCAGGAGTTGCTCAATATCGATTTCATTCGGCCGAGTGTTTCACCGTGGGGAGCGCCCGTTCTATTCGTGAAGAAGAAAGACGGATCGATGCGCATGTGTATTGACTATCGGGAGTTGAATGCCCTTACAGACAAGAACAAGTATCCCCTTCCTTGCATCGAGGACCTTTTCGACCAGCTGAGGAGAGTCAGCATCTTTTCGAAGATTGACTTGCGTTCTGGCTATCATCAGTTGAAGATCCAGGAGCATGATGTTTCTAAGACTGCCTTCCGTACCCGCTATGGCCATTATGAGTTAGTGGTTATGCCATTTGGACTTAGCAATGCCCCGACCGTGTTAATGGACCTTATGAATAGGGTTTTTTTATCCTTTCCTAGACTAGTTTGTCATTGTGTTCATCGACGACATCCTGGTTTATTCTCGAGATATCGACCAGCACAAGGAGCATCTGAGGACTGTGCAGGAGACTCTTCGCCGCGAGAAGTTGTATGCGAAATTCTCGAAGTGCGAGTTTTGGCTTGATCGTGTGACATTCCTTGGCCATATTGTGACAACGAGAGGCATTGAGGTGGATCCCAGTAAAATCGAGGCAGTGAGCAAATGGGATACACCAAGAAGTGCCGCTGATGTTCGTAGTTTCCTGGGGTTATCAGGATACTACAGGAGGTTTATTGAGGGCTTCTTGAAGATAGCCCAGCCACTAACCAACCTTACAAAGAAGGCCGTGAGGTTCGATTGGAGTCCTATGTGTGAGGAGATTTTCCAGGAGTTGAAGAGGAGATTCACTACCGTGCCCATTCTGTCGATATCCAATCCTACTTTGGAGTTCACGATCTACAGTGATGCTTCGAAGATGGGTTTGGGATGTGTTCTTATGCAGCAAGGGAGGGTTGTAGCCTATGCTTCGAGGTAGCTGAAGCCTCATGAGCAGAACTACCCCACTCATGATCTTGACTTAGCTGCGGTCGTTCATGCGTTGAAGATTTGGCGGCACTACCTCTATGGAGGCAAGTGTGAGATTTTCACCGACCACAAGAGCCTAAAGTACATTTTCACTCAGAAGGAGCTAAATATACGGCAGCGTAGGTGGTCGGAACTGGTCAAGGACTACGATTGCACGATTAGCTACCATCTTGGGAATGCTAATGTGGTAGCTGATGCCCTTAGTCGGAGGAGTTATGGCCAGTTGTCTTGTCTTTTTACCGAGCAAGATGTCCTTCTTCGGGAGTTCGAGCGGCTACAGATAGAGGCAGTGGAGCCGACTCCGACAGCCGGGGGTATGTTGTCCTCTTTGGTTGTGGAACCGACTCTTCGAGAAAGGATAGTTGCCGAGCAACCAAATGATCATTTTTTGTGTCGGACGAGAGAGTTGGCTATTAACGGTCGAATTGGAGGCTTTACAGTTGCATTTGATGGAGCATTAGTCTTCGAGGGTAGACTATGTGTTCCGAAGGTGTGGGAACTACAAAAGGAGATTTTGAGAGAGGCCCATAGTGCCCCGTACACCATCCATCCTGGTAGCTCGAAGATGTATCAGGACTTGATGAAGTTGTTTTGGTGGCGAGGTATGAAGAGGCAAGTGGCGAGGTTCGTAAATGGGTGCCTGGTGTGTCAACAAGTGAAGGCTGAGCATCAAAAACCGAGAGGGAAGTTACAGCTTACTTGAGGTTCCCTTGTGGAAGTGGGAGTGCATCACCATGGATTTCTTAGTGGGATTGCTGAGGTCAAGGGCTGGGCATGATTCCATTTGGGTGATTGTGGCTCGCCTTACGAAGTCTGCCCATTTTCTGTCTATCCGGACGACTATGAAGGCTAGTCAGTTTGCCGAGTTGTTCGTCGAAGAGATTGTCAAACTTCATGGAGTTCCTGTGGAGATCGTGTCTGATCGAGACGCGAAGTTCACTAGTCAGTTCTAGAAGACTCTGCACCGGGCCATGGGGACGAGGCTGGAGTTCAGTACAACTTTTCATCCTCAGACAGATGGTCAGTTGGAGTGGACGATCAATTACTTAGAGGACATATTGAGGTCTGTGGTCTTAGACCGTAGCCTAACCTGGGAGAGTGCCTTGCCTTTGGTCGAGCTGACTTGCAACAATAGCTACCACTCCACGATCAAGATGGTCCCATTCGAGGCTTTGTATGGACGTAAGGTCCGAACACCCTTGTATTGGGATGAGGTCAGGGAGAGGAAGATCATGGGTCCAGAATTAATTCTTAGTGCTGCGGAGACAGCTGAAGCTATTCGGAAGCATATTCGGTCAGCTCAAGAGAGGCAGAAAGTCTATGCCGACCGGAAGAGGGATGACCACGAGTATGCCATCGGAGATTATGTCTTCCTGAAGGTTTCGCCTATGAAGGGCGTGATTCGCTTCGGGAAGAAGGGGAAGCTTAGACCGCGTTATATTGGACCATTCGAGATCCTTGCCCGAGTCGAGAACTTGGCTTATCGGCTGGCTTTACCACCTAGCTTGTCGGGAGTGCATGACGTGTTTCACGTCTCTATGTTGCGGAGATACATGCATGATCCCACTCATGTGGTGGACTTCGGCGAACTGCAGGTCGAGCGAGACCTTATTTACGAGGAGGTACCGGTAGCCATATTGGACCAAAAGATCCATCAGTTGAGGAACCGGGCAGTGAGCTTGGTGAAGGTGCTTTGGAGCCGACATGACGAGTCGGAGGCGACATGGGAAAAGGAGGCCGAGCTTCGGAGGTGATATCCGAACTTTGAGTTTAGAGTTCCCCTTGTATTTTATTGCTTTCTAGATATCAATTTTTGAATTCCGAGGATGGAATTCTTTGTAAGGTGGATAGACTGTAATACCCCGTTTGATTATGGATTATTTGAGATTAATCGTTTTGCATTATTGTTATTATTATTTATATTTAATGTTTAATTGCCTAATTGATTATTGATGTTATTATTATTATTATTATTATTATTATTATTATTATTATTATTATTATTATTATTATTATTATTATTATTATTATTATTATTATTATTTGTGCTAAATGCCTAAATGTTATTAAATATCTAAATGCATATTATGATTATTAAATACATGTTATTTGTGTGTATTATATATGATTATTATATATTAATAATTATTGTATATTATATATATATAAATATTTATGTTCCGGTTTTACTTTATATTACCGTTTGATCGAACCGAAAAAATTCGGCCCGTGAGCCGTGAACCTTAATCTGTCGTGCACCATAACCGGTCCCCTTAATTTTCCCCTTTTTATTTACTTAAATGGCTCTTTAATTAGGGGATTTAATTCTTATTTAATTCCCATTTAAATGACAATGAATTTCTTTAGAAGTTCCAAACTGTTCTCTTCTCTTCTCTTAAAGCACGGCCATCATCTCTCTCTCTTTCAGCATTCTCGTTCATTAAAAAAAATCTCCATCTTTTCCTTGTTCAAACAAGCAACAGAAAGAGAAGCTTTCCCTTTCGTTTTTTCGACCAAGTTCTGTACCATCATCATCACTCATCCGATCATCACCATCAAGTGATCCTGCAATTCTGGTGAGACCTCCAACCTTTACTCTTGAGTTTCCAGCCGTCGGGTCCCGTCGAGTTTCGTCGGAGTGCCAAACGTAGCCGTCGAGTCCGTCGGAGCGTACGTATGGTCCGTTTGCCCCATCGTCCGACCCGCTTTTTGATAGCTCGTAGATTCCCGAAGACGGGTAATCTTTTGAACCTTCTCGTTATTTTGTCTGTGTTAGTGTATATTCACTGATTTTTATCATGTTCGTCGAATCGATTTCTCGTTGATGGTTTGGGTTATTCGTTTAGTATATTGCGAGTTGTTCGTGAATCTATCGTGGAAATGATTTGGAACTCTCATTTTCAAAAATCAAGTATGCTGCTGTGTGTTCGGAATCTCAGTTTATCGTTTCAAGCCGTCGCCTTGTTGTTTGGAATGTTCGAATCCCCATCGTTTATTTCATATTATTTCCGTCGTTTCGTTTTTATTTTTTAACCAAAACCCGGTTTTCCTATATTTCGAAACTACGAAAAGGTTCTATTTTCGAAAAATTTATTTATTACTTGAACCCCGGTTGCCGTTGGATTCGTCGTCATCAAGTTTGGGTCGAGTTTTGGTCAAGCCGATTGTATTTCGTGAGCCTCTGTATTGTTTTCCCAGATTATGTCGGCATTCCCGACTTTGTTCTCTGTTCAGTTTTTCTTTAAGTCGCAGGATTCTTTTCTAGGTTAATAATTTAAGATTTCATTCTAAGTTGCAACCAAGCCGTGTAGTGCAATGGTGTGCTACACTCCTTCCTGAGACTGAGGTCATAGGATCGAACCCATCTCTTGTGTGTTGTGGCTATATTGTTTTTAGTAAACCCCAAGCTTCAGTGCGCGGGCCTCTAAGCCCGCAGTCGGCCCGCGTCCCAGCCCGACCTCTGCCTCTGTCTCTTCAACCCGCGAGCCCAATTTCGGCCCGTATCCAGCCCGCCAACAGCCCGCGGATCTGCAGCCTTTTAGCGGCTTAATTCGCGTGGGATAGGCTCAAATGCTTTGGCATTTTTGGCCCAGTTTCAGAATAGCAGTCCAGTTCAGCTTTTTGAGCCCTTTTGTGTTTCGAAAGCCCGTTTTTCGTATCGTTTTAAATTTTAAAAATATTTGTGAAATGAGAAAAATATTAGAAAAATTATTTTTAGTCCCGAATTCCAATTTAGTTCTTAGAGTCCTATTTTGCAAAAATGAGAAAGTTCCAAGTCCACGAAAAATCCGATTAAAACCCTTAAGTCTTAAGTTTTATTAAGTATGGGTTTTATGGTAAATTCGTATAGTGAGATAGTTTATTGATAAATTATCTCACTTAGATGTAGGTGTTTGAGGAGTCGACCCTCATCCTACATACCTACTTTGTGTGTAATTGTCTACCTTGATTTCCAGGTGGATTGTAATTGCAAAATTTGCTATGCCTTAATTAATTGTTTTTGCTGTTGTTTGATCAAAGCATGCATGTGAACCATGTAGCCTTGGATGTGAACTATATTGGCCGTCGAACGGTTATCCCCGTAGCTATAGAACGTACCTTCGGGTAGTCTCCTTTATTATTGTTGGCAGTCATGGCGTGAGCCTTGGCTGGTGATCCTCGTATGTAAGGCCAAGGCGTGAGTTTTGGCATTCGGGGTGGATTATTGCTCCTGCAGGCCGGGCACTCGTTGTAAGGCCTTCGAGGAAGGCGTTCGGTATATAGCTCGGCAGTAGTCTATTCTTATAGGTGTGCACATGAGACCATTATTGATTATTGATAGGAGATGGGACAATTATTGATTCGTATACATGTTGCGACCATACCTTTATTGTTCTTGATTATTGAAATTAATTATTGCATAGCGGTGAGCACCTCGATTTTCCTATTGTGCTCATCCCCACCTGCTCTTCATGGATTCAGGTTAGTTAAGCGGGCACGGCAGAAGGGACGCGAGTGGTGGTCTTTAAATTTGATTAAATGCTTCCGCCTTAAAAACTGAATTTGAATATTATTACATTTTTTATTATCGTTTTTTTCACTAGTACTGGATTATTGAATGATTGGTAGGGATTATTTTCCCTAGGATTATTATTGGATTGGCATTATTGGGATATTAATATGGATTATGAGTATTGATTATTGCTGCGTATTGAGGATGTGTTTAGTATTCATTATTGTTTTGAAAATGAGTAGCGCCTCAAATAGTGTTTTTGAAATAAATTTGAAAAATTATTCTAATTTTCAGGAAATAAAAGTGGCGCGTTACATTAGTAGTCGAAAGGCTTGATGCTGCAGGTTTATCTCATGGGGTCTCGAATTTTGATTTTGCTCCCGGTGAGTGGAATTGGTAACTTATGATTTGACCTCGAACTTTCCGCAGGTGCTTTGGCTGATTTTCTTTTATGCAGTTTATTATCCGTTGCTAGGGTTCTCCAGTTATCGAACCATTGAAGACGCCAAGGATTTCAGGCGTCGTTTTTCGAATAAAGACCTTCAATCAAAGTTTGGCAAAGGTCGAGAATTAAGATTAACCAACGAGGGATTTGGTTAGGGCCCTAAGGCAGAGGACTGTTCGACAAAAAATGTTCCACCAGTCATTCACGCAGAGACCGTTAACCAAGCTGAACAAGAGGAGAATTTGACAAGAAATGAGGTGCCTTTGATAGAGGAAGCTCGTGCCGAAGTGCCGGCTGAAGAGACTGAGAAACAACAATCTCCATCGAAATCCTTTGAAACTCCCAAACCGAAGAAGAACAAGAGAAAGCTGGAGAAGATGTCTGCCGAGGACACTCATACTGCCGAAGAGGGAAGAACGAAGAAGAAACATGATTCTAGCCACCGTGACAAAGGGAAGAAAAGTGATAAACCTCCGCTGGTTGACAAAACTTTTTTATCCATCGACGAGGAAAGGGTAGAAAATTTAGATATTTCGAAGGAGGTTGTTGAAGACTGGTTCACTACTTTCCAGTCGGTTAAAGTGCCTCGAATTGATGCGAGGACTGCCGTCCTGGAGAGCGCTATCAATGCAGCGCAATTCCCTCTGATGGCCTGGGATCCAATGTCTGAAATTGGAGTATTGTCTCTGTCCAACGTGCTTAAGCTTAGCTATGCCAAAGCCTGTATGGGTCGAGCTTTGGTAAGTCTTGTGGCGGCCGAGGATGATCACTGGAGGATTGCCGTGAAACTGGAAGAAAAAAAAGCATATCGTGGCTTTACGGGACGGTACCATTGCATCTGTGCAAGAGAAAGCTGCGAGAGCCGAGGTGGCTTTAAAAGAAATGATAACGAATAAGGATGCGCAGATCGAGGTTGCGCAAAAAGAGATTCGGACATTGTCCGAAGAGAAAAAATGGCTCCAAACCGAGGTTGAGGAATTGAAGACTCGTCTTGCTTTTGCAGAACAACACAGTAAATCGCTTGAAATAAAACTTGATGAGAAAGAGGAGTAGCTATTGAGAGAGCAGAAAGATCATCAAGAGACTCGTCGTGATTGGTTGGAGAAGGAAACTCTCTTGATCTGAACTCTTGAAGCTCATGAAGCCGAGGTAGCCCGCCTCGATAAGGAGAAGACCGAGTATGGAGAGTCGAGGTACATACCAGGGTTGTAGGCTGGTAAAGCTGCTGGGGTTGATAAAGAAACCGCGCCGGTTTTGGACAAAGTAGCTTCAGATGATACCGTTGGTCCTGACTTAGACATAGAGATGAACACATGCATGAATCTGTGATATGTAATCGAACGATGCAGTGCAGGATTCTACAACATCGATGAGCTGTGGAATTTTTCTGTTCCATAAGCTGGAGAAATACAACTTCGATATGGAGATCAAGGGCATGCACACCGAAGCTGATGACGACGAAAGAGAATTTTATGCCGACATGTTGGGTCGAACCGAAGAGTTCACCAAAAAGACGAACCTTCCTCCTTTGACCAAAGTCACGAGAAGGCCTTCTTCACCGTGCTTATATGAACATGATTCTTCAAGGCGAGAAGGAGAAAAGGAAGGAGTTGGCTGACATTTATATTGAGACTCTTGCCTGCATCGTCATTGAGCAGAATTATGAGGATATGACTCCGGAGAAGATTCGAAAGGCGGTCGAAGCCTATGCCGAGGAGAAGGCTAAACTCTAGAATAGTGAGGTTGGTGACGTTGAGATAGTGTCAAAGGTGAATGAGACCCCAGTTCAATCAAGTGATCCTCGTCACCAATTTGTCCCTGCTTCCGATGTGGCTATTGATGCAGCGACAAGGGCAAAGAAAGCCGCAGTACTTGAAAGGCTTCATGATCAAGCCTTACACCCGGCGAGTCTGGAAGTTGGAGAAGGCAGTGGTTCTGGCCGAGGTGATGGAGACAAGGAAGATTATGCTTAACATTAAATGTTTTATGTATTAGTATTTTATATTTTGTTTTTTATCAGGGTATCAGTATGTTGATGCCCTTAGCAGATTAATGGGATGTATTCCCGACCGTTTTATGAAATGAACAACCGTTTGCCATTTTATGATTATAAGTTGCCCTTTTTGTTGTATTATCTTAGCAATTTTCGAGACCAAGTGTGATAAACTCGAAAAGCGCATACGATTATTATCCCAACTCGGACTTAAGTTATTAAAATCAATAAGATGAAGTGGTTTTGTAGTTAGATTTTGAAAGAGGGAAGTTTAAAACCGAGTTGTGTAATTTTGATGAAAATCATTTTCGAGAACGACTTGATCTGATAGCGAATTCAGTAACGATGATAACCGATTTGCAAGCTGTAGAAAACTTGCAGCACTCGACACTGTTCACGCTGTGTCCGAGTTGAAAAAGGAGTCACCGAACTTTGTCACAGTTCGATTAAGGAGTGACCTCAACTGAGCCAAGTGTACTCGGCTGTCAATGAGGCCCGTCAAATCATTTTTCGCTGATTCGATGCAGACGAACTTTAGCCTGACCAAATCAAACGTAGGATTGGAGATTTTATAAGGCACCAACTAAACCGAGTGTAAGAATGTTTACTTCGGTATCGAGTTTTTGTTTTTCATTGCTCGGTTTTTTGAGTGAATGCTTTGAACTCCATTACATCAAAAAGAGTGTCTCCACTCCATCAAAAAGAAAAAGGAGAGCCCATAAAAAAGAAGACATATTACACGATCTTCAGTGGATTACTGGTAAAATTTCTTCAGGAACACCGTATTCCAAGGATACTGATGTGGGGTCCCATCAGCATATTCAATTCGGTATGCTCCATGGGGGTAAGAATTGAATAATCTTAAAGGGTCCTTCCCACTTCGGTTTGAGTGGGCCAGGATTAGGTCCAGTGACTCGTTTGAGAACCAGATCTCCAACTCAGAACATGTCGGGTTTAAGTTATGAATTGATGTACCTCTTGCTTCTCTGTTTGTATGCAACATTTTTAATTTCGGCGCGGGGAAGCTCATCAAGTAGATCAAGATTTGCCTTCATATTTTTCGAGTTGGAGTCGTCGGTGTAATTTTGAATCTGGTAAGTCGGTCCACCGAGTTCACCAGGGACAACAGCTTTTGAACCATACTTTAATGAGAAAGGGGTCTCACCCGTAGATGTTCTTAAGGTTGTTCGGTATGCCCCTAAAACGTGCGGTAATTCCTCTGGCCATGTTCCTTTAGCGGCATCCTGTCAGACTTTGAGACCGTTCTTTATGATTTTATTGACGACTTCGATCTGAGGTTAGAGGTATCTCATATTTGGAATTCTGAACCTTGGAATCTGCATTTTCCGAGTGGGCTGATGGTTGTGAAACTTTCTCATCGACAGGAGTAGTTGATTGAATACCAGTGGTAGGTGTAGGGAGGATAAGTTCTCGAGCTTCTCTTTGATCACCGTAGTGGGTACCTTCATCGTGCGTCGTAGGGAATTTAAGGGCATAATGGAAGTTAGATACAACGGCTCGGAGCTTGTATAAGGCAGTCCTTCCGATGATAGCGTTATATTCCTTATTGATGTCAAGGACTTTAAATGTTTCCATAATAAGCTTCATCGCGCTTTTGAGTAAACCAAATCGGACAGGCAAAGTGATCTCACCAATGGGTCGGGAGATACTTCTTTTGAACCTTTGTATTTGATCGTTACACGGTCGAATGTCCGTAGGGTCGAGGCCTATTTTACCAAAGGCTTTCAGCATCAAAATACTCGAGTAGGCCCCAGTGTCAACCATAACGCGAAGGACAGGAATTTCGCATATCAGAACAATGATGACTAAGGCATCAGAATGAGGATGTACGAAGAGATTTGCATCTTGCATATTGAAAGTGATAGGATAATTTCGGGCGTTGATCACATCACGTAAATCGGTAGTAAGAACTTGTTTACCCGAATTGTAGGCTTGTCGGGCAAAGGCTTTGACTTGACGTCGAAATGAAATAACTTTTGAATTGTTGGTATTCACTCGATGAACCATGATTTTTATCGGACTCGGGGATCACTTTCTCTTGGGTCTCGAGAATTAATGGTCAAGTCGGTATTAGGAGTATCTGAGGTGAATGCAAACACTTCTTTTTCCCCTTGTCGGATTCATTTTGGAATAACACCTCGGTCGTCATCCTCGTCATTATCATACGACTCGACCTGACATCCAGGTCCTAGTTTCTGGATGTCGGAATTTCGATAAAATTTTCTTAGCTGAGGATGACCGATCAGTCTTAGCAGGGCAGCTAACAAACTCAGGCACTCATCGGTATTATGCCCCGGTGACTTGTGGTAATCACAATATCGCGATTTGTCCAATTTATCTTTAGGTATCTGGACCGGTTTTGGTTCAGGCAGTTTGATATCCTGATTTCACATCGTTAGCATATTGCTTTCGGGCCGCTCTTACATCAGGATCATTGGCATCTCCTCTGGGAAAACCTCCAAATTGAGACTTATTTTGTTTCCCACTGAAAGACTAGTTCTTCTTTCTATCATCCGCCCCCGACTTAAGTTTTTTTGGAGTAAAGTTAAAGTCGGGAACAGACATTGCTTCATCGGCGATGATATGTTGTTGAGCTCGGACAAGAAATTCTTGGAAAGTGTTTGGCTTATTCTGGCATAATGTTCAGCGACATATAGAATTCGACTTCAATGCTGCGATTGCCATGACAAGCAGGGTTTCGGGATGGCAAGGTTCCATTTTTGAACTCGGTCATTAAATCGAGCTATATAGTCTTTGACGCTCTCGTCATTTTTCTGAGTTATGTTAGTGAGGGATTCTTTCGGGACTAAGCATACTTGGGCCCTAATAAAGTAAGATTGGAACGCCGACCTTAATTGTTGTTGTAACACCCCTCCTTATCGTAAAATCAGAGTAGCGCAAATTTCGTAAAGTTATTTAAAATAAAATCTTTTTACTTTGCGAAAACTGATTCGGGTGCTACCTTTTAAAAATCATGACTTAACTTAGAAAACCGTTGTTTTTAATTTTTAGAAAATTATCCGGTTACTGAAATCATAAGTTCTCAAAAGTTCGTTAAAAGTAATAAGTTCGTCAAAATGAGTACGTCAAAAGTCATCAAAACATCATAAGTCATCAAAGTATCATAAGCGGAAGCGTAAGTCGTCATAATAATTATACAGTCCAAAATATAAATATCCTGAAGTCCCCGTCACGTCACGCTCATGCTCCCGGCCGGACGTCCTGACCTGAAAAACATGATAAAACTGGGGAGTGAGCACTATGGCACTGTGCTCCGTGGAAACTCATACTAATGTAAAACATCGAAAATAATAACAACATCATGATATCAGTATATAATCTCAACCTCAAGCCGGTAAAACTGAAATCGTCACGCAACCGTGACCCTGAAATCGTCACTCAAAAGTGACCCTGAAATCGTCACTCACAAGTGACCCTGACTGTTACCTCATCTGCCGGCAAAGCCGGACACCATGTGCACACTCTAGTGGGCAGACTAGGGCCACTAGAACCCAGAATGGACCGGCGACCATTCCGAGCGGATGCCTCAACTGAAATACATACCTCAAACATGGTACTGTAATTATAATCTATGTGATACGTAGTCTGAGTCCCCACCTGAACTGCTGAACTGCTGAACTGAACGGTAGTGCTGATGCCTGCTCAAACTGAAAATAATATAAACAATTACTATTGACTATGCTCTGACCATTAACTTAACTGATAAATTTCGTTAAGATGCTCTATTTAACTTAACATGATTTTTAGACTTATCCGGAATAACCGGAACTGGCTTAACATGAACTTATTTGGACATGAATTTACTGAACTGAAATAATCCCGGAAATTTAACTGAAAATGTCCTTAAAATAATAAACCGGGCTGAACACTTAAACACATGAAATGAACCGGAACAAACTGAGGCTGAACCGGACTAAAATGGAGCTGAACCGGTCAGCCGGTCTGGACCGGACTACGGTCCGACCGAACC